>QEPC01005751.1:1490473-1514535 GCA_003113815.1 Sphenodon punctatus | reverse complement strand
TGTATTATTTATTTATTTATTTATTTATTTATTAGGTATTCCCACCAATACCTTTCCTTCCTCATACCCTACATTTTACCTTCTCCCTTTCCCTGCCCTTCTCCCCCCTGTACATTATATAGAGATAGGTAGTATAGATTAGATATAGATATATATTATAGACATATAGATTAGATTAGAATAGTTATATAGATAATTGATTAGATAGTAGATAGTTTTCCTTTCCCCTTCCCCTTTCTCCCTTAGATTTAGATAAATTTTAGTTATGCACAGGAATCAATAAGGGTACTGATACCAAAAATAAAATCTTTGTTTGAAATGTTACCAATATCAATAACCGATATCAATAACGATAACAAATACCGATATTGATACTGATAACAAAAACGATATAAAAATATACAACAAATGATAAAAACAATAACGACAATGAAAATGAAAATGACATTGTCGTTAATAACGATAACGCAAATAACATTTTTTAATAACGAAAATGAAAACGAAAAATGAAAACGACATGGGGGCCTGGTGCACACCCCTACTCCCTGTTTGTATCCCTCCTGTGTGAAGGGGGAGCTCTCTAAGCGTAAGCACATAGCATTTTTCTGGCTCTTACCCCTCTCCTTCTACCTGAGGTTTGCAAGGAGATTAAAACTCACCGAATTCACATTTTTCCATCAGGATTAGTGTCCAGTCATTGCCTTTGCTGGCTGACAAAGCCTTTGGCACAGTGGTAATTATAAGCTTTTTACACTTCGTATTTCTTAAGCACTTTTAAATGACTTTATCCCTTGGGGCTTTTTTTTTGTATTTATAAGTCCAGAAAAAATGTGGGTTTCCTTAGTGTGCTGGGTTCCTGGAAAATAAGCAAGACTTTTACAAAGAGAACTTGAGTTTTAACTACAGTGTTTGGTTGTTTTTTTAAAATAATCTGATCAAAGACTCAGATATTATAGATAAAAGAAAAAGGATATGCTGGATTCTAGCTAGTCCATACAATTGAGGGGGAAGATAGGGTGTGTGTGGAAGGGGTATAGAATAATAGAACTGAGAGTTAGAAGGTGTACCAAGAGTCTTCTAGTCCACCCGTACTCCAAGATATCTCTCCCGATTTTGGGATGGAGGGACAAACCACTTAATTTCAGTTCCTTGTGGCCCCATGGCGGTGGTAATTAAAGAAGGAACTGCCCTGCAGCACACCACCCTCTCCTGACATTTGATTGTCCTGAATATGCAGAGCTGATTCTATTTTCGGGAAACAGCATGGGGAAGAGACTGATTTCCTCCCTTTCCTCTGTACTGTTGTTACCTCATTGTCTGGGGCTCCTTACAAGATTGCTTCTATGTATACGCTAGTACTTTGTCTTGCCTGGGACTGAGGCTAGGCTGTCACTGCTTCTCAGCAGTCACTCTGAACTGCAGGCCTGGGACAAGTCCCTCAGACTGACCAGCCCCCGCACCACCCGAAACAGCTCTGCTGGGCGTGACTTTGCAAATGCTATGAGGGCAGCAAAGAACTCCTTCTTTGCTGTCCTCACAGCCTCAACACCGCAAATGGGCCCTATGGAGAAGTCGGTCAGAGTCAGAGCGAGTCCGACGCCAGCATCGCTCTAGCCTCCTGTAATTAAACCACAAGATGAATTTTGAAAATTGGCAGGAGTAAGAAAGCATCCCTGAATTAAAGGGATGGTCAGCAAAAATTTTCCAACGTAGACCTCAGACCCAATATAAAACGTGTCTAAAACCCAGAAGTAAAAATAAATTTCACTCTTATTTTTAAACCACTGTAACCTTTTTGTCTTTTGTCCAATTTGCATGATATTTGGAATGTTTGCAGCCCACATCCAGTCAATCCTTTCTACCAAAGTCCATACAAATAGGATAAATGTTGCCTGTTTTATAAGCAATAGAATGCTCATGTGTTAACACAGAGAGTGCTCCCTGGCCTTAACTATGGAGCAGAAACTGCTACTTCATAATGTGACAAAACTGCTTCCAAGATACAGAGTGACAAGTTTACACATAGGCTGGCACACTCTGGGATTGAGCAATAGCCATAGGAGACTATCAGTGGGTAAACTGTATCATGGCTGGTTTGGGGACACTTGAGGCAACAACCAATTAGAAGGGAACCCCAGGAACCTGGGTCACATTGACAGACACCGCAGACATCAAAGCCTCTTTGATGAAGCCATGGACCTCATACCATGGCCTCGTAGAGCACAATTTGGAAACTTGCCTACATGTGAAAGCTGATCTGGTTGAAATTAAATCAGTTTTTAAATGGATTCAGTTGAACCCTAGTGAAAGGTCATTAGGAAACACTTGTTTCAGGCTGACATTTTGTGGTTTTGTTTCAGTCTGTTCCTGATTGACTTGAGCTGTACTGAAAGAAACCCAAGTTGAAATCAATGTGTTCACATAGACACTGGCAAGGGTTTGGCTAATGCTAACTCTCTGGTCAAAGCAGGACAACCTTCCCATGGAGGAAAGCCCTTAATTCCATCCATAATTCTGGTAGCTTTTGGCTGCCTTGAAGGAAATGTTGATCATTCCAGTTTGCATAGATCAGCGTTCCCAACCTTTCTGCTCCCAGTTTGAGACTTAGGGTGAAAACAGATATGATGGTCTACCCAGTCCACTCTGCTCTGGAGTGAACAACTGCAGTTGTCATTCCCCAGGTCGGTGAATAGCACAGAACAAATATCTCTCTGTGTGACCCCTAGTGGCCGGAGAGCCATCCCACTGTCCCTAAACCCCAGGTAGGGTGGAGGAACTGAACACACATGCTGCCGTCCAGTCCTGGCCCTGGTTCTGGCCTTGGCCCCACCCTGTTCTCACCCTTCACCATGGCGTAAGGCCAAGGCAAACTGTGGAGAAAAGAAACTGCAGCAGCTGTGTCCACCTTCCCTCCACAGTACTCCGGGAGGGTGGGGGCAGTGGCCGGGGAAACAGCCCCTGGCATCAATGCCGGCGAATGGAAGTGCCAGCCAGTCACAGGGCGAACCAGTTGCCACCCACTGAATCTCAGCTGCAGGGTGCAAAATGCATACTTCATGGAGAGCACAGGAAGAAAAGGGGAAAGCAGAAGGGAGACATATGAAAGCAGCTGCACGTGGGCCAAAAATCCAGTCCCCTGGCAGGCTGCCAATCCACTCTCTTCTAGATACCGTACACAATATGGGTCACATGTCACTCACACTGGCAGTCCATAGAGCACATTTCCAAGGGGCTCATGGTAGCCGGGGGGGTGGGGAACTCTGCTCTTCCCACAGACCACTCACACAGGCGGTCCATAGGGCACAGTTCCAAGGGGGTCACAGTAGCTGGGAGAGGAGGAGAGCAAGGCAGCCCTCTTCTTTCACAGATCATTCACACAGGAAGTTCATAGCGGAAACATCTAACGAGGACCCAGTGGGGGTGGAGGTTGGGAACTGTGATTCCTTCACATTCAATCCCCATTCATACATGCCCCTCCGGTAGTCCCTTGCCAGTATATGCTGTGCCACCATATTGTGGGGGTTGAAAGCAAACGGCGTGGGCCAGAGCAAGCTGGACCTTCTGCCATGTCCACACCTTGTACAGGACTCCAAGCTTGGCTTCAGTGGGTTCATCCTGCTGGTAGGCAGCCCTCCCGGAGCCTGCACGGAGGTCCAGCTCCAGCATCTGATAAAGGCACACTTGCTGGCCCCACTCATGTCCTCTTGTTCTCAGCAGGGCTCTGGTGGACGAAACTGGCAGAGAGGGTTCCTCCCCCCTGCCACAAATAGGCAAAACTCTGGGAGTCCTGAAATCTCCTGCAAAACCACACTCTCGGTCGCATCCCATGGTCCCATCACCTCTGGGGGTGGCCTTACACCAGTGGGCTACAGCACCCAGAAGCCCAGCTCAGCCACCCACGTCTTACACTCAGTCCCGCACACACAGTGGCCAAGGAAAATATCAGAGGGTGTGAGGAGGGGCTGGGGCTGCAGCTAATTTCCCAGTATGGGGCAGAAGCCACTGACATTCTCAGGTTCCATTTGCCCCAAATGGCTTTTCTGTGCTTCTCTCTGTTGCTTCTCAGAGAGCTGGCTGCTAGCTCAACATCTTGGAGCAGGGAGAGAGGACTAGCAAGCAGCTGCAGCTACTGAAGGAAGTGGAATCAACTCCAGTGCCTTCCAACTGGGATCCTGTCCCTGTACCCCTGATCCGAGCCTCCCCTGACACTGGGGAATGAGAAGCCGGAGGGGCTGGGGGGGGAATTGTCAGATCACACTTGGATAGGGTTCCCAATCACAGAGCCCCCAATCCCTGGATCTGGCCAGCACCCATCTTAGACTCCTCCCCAGTCAAATGAGTAGATTGGATCCCCAGTCGCCCTGGGAAACACCCCTCACTATGGGGCTAACTCCCCTGCAATGCATCCCCAGGCACCCTGCTTAAAGCAGCACGTTCAGGAGATGAGCCACTCAGATCTGGATGGGAGGGGAAGAGAACTGTTGGGACACATGGATGTGTCCTCATTTCCTTGCAAAGTGCCTGACTGTGGCACTTGATTAAGGACCGATTCCCATGACTCCCAGGCACCTCCAGCTTGCGGCTGATACAGGCCAGGCAGGACCAGGGTTTGGGAGTAATAGAATCTTAGAGTTGGAAGGGACCTCAAAAGTCATCTAGACCAACCCCCTGCTCAATGGAGGAAGTCCACACCCACAGCCACTTGACACCCCACCATCTGCTGGTGTGACCCCTTCTGCTACAGCAGAGGCCCAGAAGGAGGAGGCAACCCCCACCCCCCAGCTGGACCAAACCTGAAACATCCATGGACAGCTGGAACCAGGGGGTCAGACAGTGAACATATTTTCAGCAGACAGGGAATGTCATTCTCTGTCAGTCTGGATCTCCTCTACTTCCTAAGGCAGAAAACAGGGGCAGTGGTGGCGCCAAGAGATTCGGATTACTGGAACTTCCCTTGCCCTACCCTGTCAAGAAGGAAAGCGATCCCATGGGAACGGGCCCTGCCTCAGGCAGCATACACTCCCGGCATGTGGCAGAAGAGCAGCTGATTAACAATACTGTGGTGTGGTTGTCACGGTGTATAATTTGGTTCTTCTCTGTAACAGCTTGCGATGTGGTTACAAAACAAATGCCACCCCCATCACCTGCCTATTCCAATGAGGGGATTAATGGGGCTAGGGCTCCTAGTCACTCCCTCATTCTTCTGCCAATGAGGCTGATCCCCTGCCCCATGGAGCACCATGTGGAGCGTGCATGGATGCGTGCCAAACTGCATGCACCTCCGGTACGAGGCCTATGGCACCTGCACAAATGGGATCAGCCCCAGCAAGGGGATTCACAGGGGATCCCATGGAATAATGGCAGGGCCTCTGCAAGCACTTGCACCAAAGGGAGAATGAGCGACGGACATCAAGTCAAGTCCAAGTACAAATGATCTTCTCTTCTGGGCTCCTTCCCAGTCCTTCCATTTCAGCACCTTTCAGGCCCCCCGCTCCTCAACACATACACACACACACACACATGCATGCACACACACACGTACATAAACCAGTTCCACCCCCTTCCCACTCCCATCCTTTAAGGCATGATACTTCAATATATTACTGTAGTGGCCAGGAAGGGTCCTTGGCATTTACAGATCAGCCTCAATCCCAGGTGGTGGTAATGCTGATGTCTCCACTATTGCCTGTGGCCCTTCCATATCATTCATTCCCACATATGTCCCCTCACAATATGGATGGCCTTGCAGGGGCGTATGTCCAGCTTCCAAGAGGGGGTCATGGTATGGCCATGAGAGCCCAGACCGTATTTTCTGCAGAGGAGTAGCAGCCCACACTTAGGGTTCCAGATGAATGCCTAACGTCTCAGGAACCTCAGTGTCTATGTACATGTATAACATGGCAAGCCCTACTTTCTCTGCCTGCCCATTGCGTGCTACAATGTGCTCCCATATATGATGGTGTCCTACAGTATCCCATGGCTTGAAGCTCCCTCAGCCTAATTACTGGGATCTGGGGTTTAGGAGTGGCCTCCCTCCTGGGTTGCATTAAGGACAGACGCTATGGTTGCCAAAACAGAAAGTAGTTTATTCACTTTACATTTCAAACGTTTTAACAGAAGAAAGAAAAATATGTTCACTGTCTGTCCCCCTTCCTTCTTCTGGTCCCAGCTGCCCATGGACGCTTTGGGGTTGGTCCAGCTGAGAGGAGGTTTTCCGCCTCCTCCTTCTGGGCCTCCACTGTTGCGGGAGGGGTCACATCAGCAGATGGCGGGGCGTTCAAGTGGCTGGTGCTGGGTTGGGCCTGTGGGTCTGGTTGGTCCTGGACAGGCACAGGGATTTGGGACCCGTGGCCACGGGGCTGGCTGATGGTGAGACCCAGTCAAGCATTCAAGATCGGGTGGGGGGGGGCCTCCAGGGGGGAGGTCCGCAACAGGGCCATGCCCCAGTGATAGCAGCTGCAGTGGCCACATAGTGGAGGAGGGCATGCTGCAGCCCTAAGGACAGCTCCATGATGTTGCACAGTCCATGGTCCTCCCTTTCTATGGACACTTACAAGTCCTGCATCTTCTGCATGTGGAAGTCCCATTGCCACTTCTCCATCCGGCTTTCTCTGCAGCCCTTTGCAGAGATGTCCCTGTGCTGGGTGGTGGACTGCTGCAGGGAACACCGGTGCTGCTCCACCAGCCCTTGAATGGCATCCCGGATCTCATCCATCCGACAGATGGTCTTGTCCAGCAGCTGCTGTGCCAGATCCTCCCTGCATCACTGGGTCTATGCTTGCAGGGCCCAGGCCTGCTCAGCGCCTGCTGGTGGTCCTGCCGGTGCAGGTGGCACTCCCACTGGTGGACCTGTAGTGGGACAAAACAGACAGCCGTTTTTTGGAGCCACCCTACTCCTGCCTTCCCGGCCCAGTGTTTTGCCCTCTTCCCTCATGCCTGTTGCCTTGGTGGTCACGCTGTCCCTCACCCTCCACACCTGTCTGTCCAGCAATGCAAGCCCCACAAGCAGGACAAAGCTCCCTCTAAGTAGGAAAAGAACAGACATAGGACAGGAAGGGAGACAGCACTGGGAAATAATTGGATTTTCAAAAATCTTTTGACAAAGCCCCTCACCAGAGATTCCTGAGCAAACTCAGTAGTTATGGGACAAGAGGAAGCATCCTGTCATGGATTGGTAGCTGGTTAAAAGATAGGAAACAAAGGGTAGGAATAAATGGAATTTTCAAGTTGGAGAGAGGCAAACAGTGGGGTGCGCTGGGGTCAGTACTGGGATCAGATCATAGTCATTAATGATCTAGAAAAAGGGATAAAGAGTAGGGGTGGGAAAACCGGATCTTCCGGTATCCGATAATGCCGGTACTGGGCGTACCGGCATTATCGGATTTAACCCGGTAATCCGGCCCGTTTACCGGATTCCTGGTACAAGATTTTTTTTTTACATTGCGGCCATTCAAATGAATGGCCGCAATGTAAAAAAACCACACAAAAACCCCGTGTTTCCCTCCCCGAGTCCAGGCTGCGCGGGTGGAAGGGGGGACACCCCCCCCCCACCCTGCCCAGCCTGGATTTAAACAAAAATGTTCCCCTAAGTGTTCCCTACTGCGGCTCCGGGCCGCTGCCGGCAACCCAGAGCAAGCCCACCAGCACCAGCGGCCATCCCAGCAGTAGCCGGTAAGTATTAAGTACGTGTACTGTATGATCCCTGGGGGGGGGGGGTTTAACACCCCCCCACCCCAGGGATCACCCTACTTCCAAGTTCCCACCCAGGGATCGTACCTTCTTTGAGCTCCGGCGGTCCGGCGGCTTCAGCGCCGGCTGTGGCTGCTGGCTTCAGACGCTAGTAGGCCTTCCGGAGAAACCCGGAAGTTCCCCGGAAGGCCTACTAGCGTCTGAAGCCGGCAGCCACAGCCGGCACGGAAGCCGCAGGACCGCCGGAGCTCAAAGAAGGTACGATTCCTGGGTGGGAACTTGGAAGTAGGGTGATCCCTGGGGTGGGAGTGGGGTGTTAAACCCCCACCCCACCCCAGGGATCATACAGTACACGTACTTAATATTTACCGGCTGCTGCTGGGACGGCTTCTGGTGCTGGTGGGCTGTCTCTGGGTTGCCGGTGGCGGCCCGGAGCCGCAGTAGGGGACACTCAGGGGAATTTTTTTGTTTAAATCCAGGCTGGACAGGGTGGGTGGGGGGTGTCCCCCCTTCCACCCGCGCAGCCTGGGAGGGGGAGGGGGAGGGGGGAGGAATTTTTTTATTCCATTGATTTCAATGGGGACAGTGCCCCATTGAAATCAATGGAATAAATCCAGTACCGGTAAACCGGATTTAATCCGGGAATCCGGCTTTTTGAAAACCGGTATCCGGTAAATCCGGTACCCGGTAATTGTGCTGGTGTCCCACCTCTAATAAAGAGTGAGGTGGCTACAAATGACACCAAATTTTTCAAGATAGTTAAGACCTAGGCAGACTAACTGCAGAGGAATCTTGCATGACTAGGTGAATGGGCATTAAAATGACAAATGAAAATCAGTGTTGATAAGTGCAAGGTGATGCACATAGGGAAAAATAATCCTTACTTTACACACATGATGCTAGGTTCTGATCTGGGTGTAACCTCTCAGGAGAAGGATCTTGGAGTCACTGGGCCTGATCCCAGTCGTGTGGCTCCTGCGCGTGCGTATATGCACAGTTTCCACAGGACATAATGTGCCCATAATAGAGATCTGTGTGGTTTGCATGTGGGATCCACGGGGCTTAAATCGGCCTCATTGTGGATAGTTCCTTGAAGTCATCAGTTCAGTATGAGGCAACAGTCAAAAAACCAAACCGAATGCTAGACATTATTGCAAAAAGAATAGAGAATAAAAGGGAAAAATATCAAAACGTTCGCTGACTATAAAAGTTGAATTGAGCATTCAGTGATGCAAGCTTAATGCCCCATAGGCTTTGTCCTCCAATCCCTGAGAATATCCATTCCCTGTCTCTGTCCCCACACTTCTTCATCCCAGAAAGGGTGGTGTGCACCACAGGAGAAAGTACAGGGAATGTGAGGCACAAATAAGCTATATAAATCTTTGGTATGACTCCACCTTGAATATTGTGTGCAGTTCTGGTCACCCCATCTTAGGAAAGATATAATAGAATTGGAATAGGTTCAGAGAAGGGCAACAAGGTTGACAGAAGGGATGGATTGACTTCCATACAAGGAGATGCTCAACAGGTTAGGATTGTTCAGCTTGGAGAAGAGGCGGTTAAGAGGGGAGATGATAGAAGTTTATAAAATCCTGAGTGGTGTGGAAAAAGTAAATAGGGAACTGTTGTTTGCCCTGTCTCAATAAGAGAACAAGGAGACACTCTCTGAAGTTAAATGGCAGCAGGTTTAAAACAAAGGACAATATCTAAAGTATTTTTGAAAAGTCATTTTGAATTTTTTCTGATTATAGATTATTATCTGAACATATTGGGTCAAAACATGTTAATGGTTGTGAATATTGGATCCATCTCTCAACAATGTTATATTTTGCTTTTTGAATAACTTGATGTAACATGTATTGAACTTTTGGTAAAATTACATTAACTGAACACCACTTTATTTAGAATAAGTTGAATTTAGTATATTTACTGTATAAAAAATTCTTGTGATATAAATGTTTATGAAATATCAAGTTGAACAATAATTTTAGAATTATATTTATATGAATAGATTTGTTTCCCCTGTATCAGTTTTCATTCTTATTGTTACTGACTATATTCGGGAGGGGGGGAGGGGGAGTGTCATAATAATTGTTTATATCCCTGTTGCGGTTTGTTTGTTTGTTGGGTAATGGGGATTTGTTTGTTGGGTAATGGGAGGGGATAGGTGCGTGATGGACAAGCACAGGACAGTTTTTGATTGACTGGCAGGGGCAAAATGAAAGTGGCCATTTGCGTTTTCCATTCTCTTTGGTGAAGTGCTACACTGCTGTATCTGTAAGTATTTCAGCTGTGGGGTGGGGGGTGCCTGGCCAGGCCATAGGGGCAATGCTGGGGGTTACTTAGCCACCATGCTTTTTAAAAATATATATTTTAAAGTGCATGCTGCTTGCACCGCATGGCACCATAGAGGCCAGAGGATCCACCTTGCTCCACTTCCCTTGGCCTGGGTTGTCCATAGGGGCAATGCTGGGTGGGGGGGGGAGGGGGTTACTAGCCACTAGGGATGGGACTTTCGATATTGCTGAGAACCAAAAGTAGTTGATAATGGCACTTTCGGTTGTTTCCAAAATTTTGGCTCTCTTTCAGTTTCGGCCCTATCAGTTCTTTTGCATTGATTTTTTAATTGGATTTTTAAAATTGCAGTTTCCCCCATTGACTTCAATGGGGGGAAATGCAATGTTAAAAAAACGAAATTGAGGGAACCAAAACCGATAGGAGAATTGAAATTTATGAGAACTGAAACTGAAATAAACCGAAACCAAAATTTTGCCCAGAGTCCCACCCCTACGTAGTCACCAGGCTTTTTAAAAAATGTATATTTTACAATGGGTGCTGCTTGCACTGCTTGGCACCACAGAGGCCAGAGGGATCACTTTTGCTTTGTTTTTTTTGGTACTGTACTTCTGATGTGGGTTCAACTTTGCCAAGATGTGCCCAGCTGGGGTGCAGGGGGGATACTTTCTTAGTAATTAATGGTGCATGGGTTTGCGGCTTGCTTTGCATAGGAGGGCATAGAGTAAGGAAGGCATATGTTTGGGATTTGCGGGGGGAAGTTCATGCCTGGTTTCTTGTGGCTATGCCTGCTGGCTGGTGGCACGCATTGTGCAGCCTGATTGGATAAGCAATTAAACGGCCATACTTGGTACCACATGCTGGCTTGGACACAGAGTGTTTCCGAGTTTCTGTGATTCTGAGTTCCAAGGTTCTGAGGTTTTCTGAGGTCCTGAGTTCCAAGTTCCGATTTCTGAGTCCTCGGAAAAAGTTCAGAGTGATGGCTGAAGACTTGGGACCAGTACTTGGAGCCTCGGAAATCCTCGCAAGTACTTAAAGCACTTATTCAGTGCAGCCGTAGTTTAAACCCCTGGCTACAGGTAGTTGGGAGTGGTTATCAGGAGATGGGTCACACCTCCATGACTTGTATTTGTACTTCTCTTGAGCTACTGTAGCTGGCCACTGTTGGAGACAGGATGCTAGGCTTGATAGACCAGGGGTCTGACTCAGAATGCCACTTCTTATGTTCTACAGCATCACAGATAATGCTTGTCAAGCTGTTTTTTCAAACCATTCAAGGAGAGATATTCCACAGCCTCCACAGCTTCATTGATAGGTTATTCCAGAACTGGCCTAACTCTGCCTCTATTGAAGCCCGAAGTTGAATTGAGCATTCAGTGGGTGATTTCAGATGTTACGTGGTCAAAGGCCACCACAGTCAATCCCCTGTGGTGGCAGCGACCACGTAACGTCTGTTGGGGGAAATGGATGTTTCCCCCCAGATGTTACCACGGCGGGGAATCACATTCGCCGCGTGAGCGGCCGAAGCGGCGGGGCTGGAGGTCATTGCGTGGCGAAGGCGATTCCCTGCCGTGGTGACCCCCGCCGTCACGGCTGGATGGCGGCCACGGGCCGGAATCCCCGCAGGGATTCTGGCCCGTGGCCATAGCGGGCGAGCGCTGCGGTGGCATTGGCCGCAGCGCCCGTCCGTCTCCCCAGAGGGCGGGCAGCGGGGAGCGTGGAGGGGGCGGGACTGTGCGGCCACACGTTGCACCGCGCGGCCCCTCCCCGATTCCCCGCTGGGATCCCCCGGCATGTCTGTTACGGCGTGACGGGGTCATCCCGGTGGGAAATTCAAATTTCATTTCGTGACGGGGCGAATCTGCTCCGTCACATCTGAAATCACCCTCTGATGCAAGTTTAACTCCCCTTAGACTTTGCCCTCCAGTCCCTGAGAACATTAATTCCCTGTTTCTGTTCCCACACTTCATTCCAGGAGTCATGTGCACCACAAGAAAAGGTACAGGGAATGTGAGGCACATGTAATATGTAATGTGAAAGGGCAGCCTTCAGGGCTCAGGAGCTGGGCACACAGGCTGTGTTATTGCTTCCTCTGACAGGGCAGTGCTCTGGCCCCCCAGGGACTACTCATGATATCGCTTCCACACCATTAGTGTGCAGTGGAGGGAGGGAGCATTGCTGGTGAAGCAGCTAATAATAATAATGCCACTTCCCTCTTTTATTAAGTCAGGGAAGTCTCTGTTCATTGTGGTAAGTGCCTGGGGCATGTTTGGGTTTGTCATTCCCAGACTCTAGCTGAGAAAAGGGAGAGAGCGGACATTTGCAGTAATTAGAGAAGCTCCAGTGCAGGAAAGTGCTGGCTTGAGATGGCAGGTGGTCAGGGGAAGGCTGGCCGGTTTCACAGCTGAGGCTGTAGTCTCTATGAGTCTGGGGCCATGCTGGCTAGTTACTACTGGGCCCTCATGAGTCTCTAGGTCTCCCCCAGCAAAGGTCATGAAGCCTCAATATCAACTTACTCTTCCGTGTAGGCCACTTGTAGTGGGAGATCAGCAAGTGTCCTCTCCCTGCCCAGGGGTACAGCTATCAGGGAGCCCAGGGTCTCAAACCCTCTCTACTTAGCTGTGCCCTCCAGCTCCTGGGCAGGACATGGATGGTGTGAATGTGACAGGGTCACAGGGAGTTTCAGGACAGGTCCCAAAGGAGGGATGGACCAAAGAGGGGAATAAGCTGGCAGCTTGAGCAGGAATATGTTACTAAGCATTTAAGAAAATCACACTGAGCCTAAGTAGATTAGCTAACTGCTACAGCTGGGGAGACTGGGGGATAGATAGCCCAGTACTCCTCAGAGAGTGGGGTGTGGTGAACAGAGAGATAATTCTGTGTAAACAGAGTAATAGTGAAGCTTGGAGAGCAATATGGGAAGCCAGACTCTCCAAGAGGCAGGATTGGGAGTACCTGCCTGACTTAGGCTGAGAGGAAGCCAGCCATACTGACTAGAACAGCCGGACAAAGCAAACCCTTCTCGGGAGACAGAACTCTGGAGTTTCAGGTGGGGTCAAACTGTGGTACACGAACAGGGGAGGGGTTTGGCTATATTGGGACTATTTGGGAGACCCAGATTTCCTGGAAAAAGCCCCTTGCCAGGAGGATTGGGCTGGTTAATAGGGGATTTTTGTGGGTTCAAGCCTTGCAGCTAGAAGTGGTGTCAGAGTATTGATAGAGACTCTGAGTAGCAATGGTATTAGCAAATTCTCCCCAGAAGCTTGCTGAGAGGCTACTCTCTGGGAGGAACAAACTCACCACTGCTACAAATGATGTTTTCACATGGACGTGGGGGTGCACTCCATGTCTGCCCACTTCAAGTCCTGCTTGGGTCCATTTTAAATAGCCCCGGTGGCTGTTGTGGTCTACAGTCCATCTGCACAACGTGCCCTCTCCTACACCACGGCCAAGAGTGGGGCTGCAGCGGCCGGCCACCAAACAGATAGACAGCAAGCACGTCTCTGGTCAGTGCCCCAGAGTTGGGCTACCTGCTCTGCTGGAAGTGCTCCTGGATTTCTGCAGGAGAGTTGTAGGTGGGATTGGTCAGAATTGGCTCCAAAGGCATAATGGACAAGCCCAGAGGCAGACCTCCACACTAAACAAAGACAGCTGTTACCCAGCCTGACCGCCTGACATCTGAAAACGTACACCCCAGAGCACTGTGACAGGTTGTTGGGAGTAGTGTTCCATCAACAAATAGTATGTGAGGGGCTGCCTTGGGTAAGGATCCCTTTGCCATCCTGGGTATAAACAGACAAACAGCAGCTCTGGTGGTGCCCATGGATGCCCCCATCAGCCCTTGGCTGACTGGTCTGTCTGAAGGGTGTTCACCAGATGTGTGTCATGGAGCAGGTTGGGGCTAATAACAGGCTGGGGCTGCTCCAGGGCAGTGTAATATGGCATGCTCTGCAAGATCCTGGAGCATGTCACTCAGAGCAGGTTGGCCAAACCAAGGGCAATGGCTAGACCCATTGCTGCTGCCTGGTGGGGGGTGGGGGGGGGAAGGGAATCCACTGTACAGTTCTGCTTCCATCTATTCATTTTCCCATTCAGCACCATGGAGTCATGGGGCCAACCTAGAGCATTGGGTGAGTGTCCGCAACTCTATGGTGCAAAGGGCGGGGAGGGTGTGTGTGCCATGTGGGCGGACCACAGCCAGGGGACACCACTGGCCCATCTGATGTGGACCCGGGCAAAGCTGGTAACTGGTGGTCGTGGGAGTTGGGCCGCCCAGGGTACCTGCAGGCTCAAACAGGCTCCTTGTTCATTTGAAAACACCCTGTGTGTCTGACTCTCCCAGGGCAGGATAGAATGCCAGTCATTGCTGTTTAGAGGCCACATGAAATGCGTTTGTGAGAGCCTACACACAAGACAAATAGGATTGCTATTAACTGCCATGAGAGTAAAAACAGGGGGTCAAAGGGAACAAGGCTGTCCCTGAGTTTGGGGTACGGGGGAAGTCCTGTCCTTAATGATGGAACTTAGGACTCCTTGATGGGAGGGGGGAGACAGGGGGAAAAGAGCCATCAAGCAGATGGTTGGTAGCCCTACACAGTGAGGGACCCTCGGTCTCTTCTCCTCACTCTCATATATCCAGCCCTGAGACAGTACATTGTGTTCACAGCCCCCACCTGAGGCGCATGGTGCTTTTGTGGCTGCTATTAATTGCTTCCTGAACTTAAAAAGCATAAATAAAATAGTTTGCCAGGGAGTGAATTACCCATCGGTTAAATGCTTTGCCGTTAATGTATTGTTGACCCTGAACCCCACAGATAACTGGAGCTATGGAGAGCTCTCAGAAAATTTACCAGAAACCCTTTCAGTTCAGGGTGTGTGTTGTAAATCCTTAAGTAATGCGATGAGGGGAATTGGATTAGATAACAGTTTGCAAAAACCTGCTGGGCACGAATCCCCCCCGAGAACTGTATAGCAGCACAGTGTTCCAGAGAGGTACTTGCAGCACTCGCTTGTGTCCTCTGTTGTTTGGGGACATCCTCGCTGCTGGTTCTTGGCGTCATCTTGGGGAATTAGCATCCAGCCAATGGGTAGTCCCATGCCCTGCTCAGGCTTCTCTGCCTGAGGGGTCCAGTTCACACACTCTGTTGCTGCCCCCTTTCGGGGTAGATCACACCCTCTACAGTTCTTCCTGGCTGCAGTTTGCTCCTCCTAGCACGGGAGCAGGTGGCCCTTCTCATCAGGCCACGGGCCTCCGCCCATGGTGCTCTGACCTCCACCAGAGCAGGCTCTAACCTTGTTCTGAGTCCCCCTTCTGGGGAAAAAGTGTGGTCTAGGCTATCTCGGGGTCAGGCCTTTGGGGGTCTTAGGTCAGCAGGGCATTACACGCAGGATCCTCCCAGTCCAAGGCCTACACTCCCTAGCCCACCACCTAGGTGCCTCCCCTAGGTATGTGCGAACAGAATGCTGTTTGGATGTTCAGTCGTTCGGTTTGAAACCCGAGTTCGGGTTCGGTTGTTCGGTCCGGCAGAGTTCGGTTCAGCTGAACTCGACCGAACATCCAAAAATAGTGCTATCGATACCGATATTGATACCAAAATCGATGTTTTTTTCAGTATTGGTATCATTTGGCCCTGAAACCACCCCTGGTCTCCACCCCTGGTGCCAGGAAGTCTGCTCCTCAGCTGCCTCCCCCTTCCAGACACATTTTTCATGCCCAAATACATGTTTTTCCCGCCCCTGTCCTGTCATGTTTCCCATCAGAGTTGTGCAACCCTGACCTTGCAGGTCCGCCCAACTCACATGTACCTCTCTACTGGCCCGGCACCCCTACTATAGCAAGGCACCCCTATACTCTCCAGAGTCCCTTCAGCCACTTGGTAGCAGTCCTCTCTCTCTCTCTATGGGTAGAGCCCTCCTAGGCTCATGCGGCCTCTTTAATCTCTAGCCCTCACTTGTGGGCTGCTAGTCACCTGACTCTGATTGCCAGGCACAGCCCCTCCTGACCAGCCAGCTTAGCAGCAGAGCCCACCCTGGCCCTTTGCCTCCTTGGAGTCTTTGGGAGACAGAGCTTCCTGCCTCCTGCCAGTCCTTCTTCATCTTCTCCCTGAGTTCTCAGCTCAATCTCCTGACTTTTGGACTGGCCCCGCCATGCCCACCTCACCCCCCCCATCAGCCCTTCTGTTAGCCCAGCCATGAGGGCTAGACCAGCTGTGGCCCATTAAAGCTAAGCTGGCCACGGATGCATCCCCAGAATACAAGACATGGGCAGGTGGAGGGGTGGGGGTAATACAGGACACGGGGTGAGGAAGCCAAGGCTGAGCAACAAACTCTGGGTGAGCGGTGGGGAAGGGGATGCAACAGTACCATCAAACTCTGGGCCATGAGTGCATATTTAAAAAATCCACCTGGATTGGGTTGGGCGGATCAAAAAAGTGGCGCTATGGTAATAGTAGCACCCCCTCCCCCATGCTGCCGACACCACTGTTCCTGCCTGGAAGTCTTGAAATCATGAGGGGGTGTGTGTGTGTGTGTAAGTGGCAGTGCCGGCAGCGTGTGAAAAATACAGGACAAAAAGGTGTAAATAAAGGACAATGGATAAACCCTTTAAAAACAGGACTGTCCTGTATGAAACAGGACCAATGGCCACCCTAATAAGGGTACTGTCCTGTGCTGCCACGGCACCTGTGCTTGCCCTGCTGATGTGACTCTGACTGGTGCTAACCTTGTTAAAGGGCCAGGTTCCCTTCTAGCCTGCCCTGCTACAAACAGTTAGGTCGTTATAAATATAATGGTGTGATACGAGTGCCGTTGGGCACTGGGCATACCAGAAACTAATAACTAAATCTTAGCTAGAGCTGAAGGAGCCTCAAAGATCATCAAGATGTCTTGATTTTTCAGAGGTGATGACACTCCATGACCTCATCGTTGGAGGTCTTTAAAAATAGGTTAGGCAGACCTATCTCAGGGACAGCGTAGGTACAGTGTATCTTGCTTAATGGCAGGGGGCTGGACTAGATAGTCCTTGGTGTTCCTTCCAGCTCTATGACTCTACTGATTCTGTGGCCACCACTACAGACCTCCCAGAATAATTCATTACCTTGGAGACTATGAAGTGCTCAGATAATGGAGGCCATATATACAGTTAACCCTCAGTATAATGGCCTGCTTGATAATGGAGGTGGTGGCAACAGCCCCCTCCCCACCCACACACACAGTGCCTGCTTCAACCCCAGATAGGAAGAGACCAGGGCTGTGACTGCTGTGGCTGGAACTGAATGTACAAAATTACAATAATGCTGGGCCCACATCACCCATGTCTCAGCCCAGTCTAAAGGTCTTGCTATTCTCACAGTCAACATGCTGTGACTGCTCGAGGCATCTTCATTGTTCTTTCAGCCACACCCTTCCCAATATTCTGAGCCCACAAGAGGTGTGTGGGCATTGTCACACAGTGAGGGCACTGCTCTTTCGACCACACTGAATTCTCTGGTAGAGCCCGGGGTGTCTTGTCCATTGTTTAAATTAATAAAGAGCAGGAACAAGTGTGTGTGTAGGGGCCTGGGAGTTCTGCCCTGCTGAAATTGTGGCAATTTTTGCAGTATAAATTGCAATGGGGACGGGAGCACTGTGAGTTAGCCAATGTAGTGCCAGCTCTACTATGAACTAGCCAATAGGGATCAGTACTGTTAGCTGATGCATACATTCTGGGATCATGGGCCCCCCTACTCCAGCTGCTAAACAGGAGCAACCCTCCGCTTACAGCTGACAAATAAAGTCCCCCACTAAGAGGTCTGTGTGGCATTTTGTGTGGGTGTGGGTGTGTTAAGTTACAAGTTGTCCAAAATTGACTGAAGGGCATGCTGGGAAACTCATTTGCATTTACAAATGTATATAAGTACAATTTAGTTAATTTGTATATGGATTTCCATCCTCCAAAATTGCTCTCTACTCCAATTGGCATTTTAATGTATGCAGATGCTGCTGCTGCTGCTTTAATCTCTTAATTTCTAATTTTGCTGAATTATGTGTTATAAATTAGCTATGTACAAATCGCTCTAAAACCAAAGTTATGTATTGGGGTAACTGTTATACGAAATACCCATGGCACATTGATTCTTATAGACTTGAAGTCATGAATGAGTCTAAGTATTTGGGATTGACTTTTTCTTCTTTGAATTGGACCAATCACTGTAAATTACTGAAATTACCTCAAATTACTCAATCAGCACTGGCAATCAAACAATATCATGACACCTTTGCTAAAAGATCTGTCCCAGCTGTGCTTCATGCCTTTTGTGTTAAAGTCAGCTCCCAGATACTATGTGGAGCTGAAATTTGGGGATACTCTGTGGAGTCTGATATAGATATTCCTCAGAATAAGTTTTAATGATTTCTGTTGAGGCTTCCTCCTTCCACTCCAGCTGCTATTTTAAGGTTGGAAGCTGGCGTGGACTTCTTGCTGACACTGTTGCTATTAGATCATTGGGAGACTGGTTTAGAATCTTGTTTTTTGCATCATCTTGACTGCCTAAAATGTGCTTCATTGAGGACAGCAATTGTATGCCTGGATTGTATTCTCCATGGCTGACTTTTGTATCTAGAATTATTGTGGTTTTGGACTAGGTCTGAATGCTGACAGAATTCATACACTCCAAGACAAAAAAATATTTTTCAAAGACTCACAGATATAGCACAACAAACTGACCTTGCTCTGAGTCATAATGATCGTTTAGCTCTATTATATCACCTCTGGAAAACTAACTGGGAAATAAAATGCTATATGTCTATTGATTTGAAATACAAACATTTAATTGCATTGTGCAGGTTGCGACCAGAACAAATGCAGACAGCTATTGTAGTAGGGAGAAGGATGGGTTTACTAAGAGAGTTACAATTGTGTCTATGTCATTTAGGATCCATAGAGGACATCTTTCACTATGTGACAGCATGGCCTCTATTTGATGAATTTAGACCTGTTTATTTACCTTATTTTACTAAGCTGAAAATAACTATGACTATTCCAGCAAAATCTTGCACTGTTTGTTTATAAAGCTGAAATGCTTAGATGTCAATTTCCCATGGTTGCTATTCTGTCTGCCTGACTTTCTGATCTACTGTATTGTTTTTAATTCTAATTTTGGTATTTCTTGTATATACTATATTTATTTGATCATGGTGAAAGCTTGTGCCTGTACAATAAACTATGACTATGGTCATTTGCATAATTAGCAATTTAGTTAATTCTGTTTGTAGATTTTGGAAAAGTTTCTTCAGACCATACAGAACCCTGTGGTGTGTTCTGGAAAGAGGGTCTCTGAAATAGTTTATTTTTCAGAAATGCTAAAGGACCTCATTCTTCCTGGCACATCCTTCTCTTGAAATTTTTGCCATAAGAGGGAGCCAGGAGACACATTGATGCCAATCTGGCAGGTAGGGATGGGCGAACAGATCGTGGTTCGAGTTCGGCCATTCGGTTCGGCTGCGTTCGTTTCGTCCGTTCGGTTCGCCCGTTCGGTTTGGTTCGTCGGTTCGAATGTTCGGCTGTTCGGTGGTTCGGATCGAACGTTGAGTTCGGATTCGGGATTCGGTTCAGTCGGGATAGGTTCGGTCTTTAGTTCGGTGCAATCGGGAACTGAAAATGACATTTAGTTTTTGAAATAAAAGGAAAAAACTAAAAAACATATTTCTGGCCATAACATTTTTGTTTCTTATTACTTTTTGATGATATTTAGGGAGATTGTACCCCCCAATGGAGCGCACCAAGTAGACCAACATTCGGAACGATTAGATAAAGGAAACTGATTTCAGAAGCAATTGAATATTGTGATTTTAAGAAAAGCTCCATACACATTCATGACTACAACTTCTTTATCTTGCATCCAATGTTCATGAAACTTGTGCATATTACATCCCTCTATATGCTTAATATTTCTGCCAATTTTAGGAAAGAGTGGATAAAGGGTCCCAAGGGTATAAGACATTAACCTGAAAATACATTTCCAGCTGTTACATTTTGATATTCCATTCTGTTTACAGGATATTTGACAGGAATGTATCAAATACCGTTCCTGCTATTTCAGCAAATGTACAGGAGATTTTGATAAAGGGAACCACTTCTGTTGGCCAATTTGCATCACAAACCGATCTTATACCACAGTGACATAAGAGAATCCCAGGCATAGGCCCCTTCTCTACATTTGTTGTACAGGCATATAAAATTGAGACCCTTTATAATATCTCTCTGATATTTGGCAGAGATGATCATGAAAGTGAAATATATAGTCCTGCCAAATTTCATGTACACTGGTTGGACTACAAAGATGTTATAATCAGACATACATTTATTTGTTAATTGCTTATACCACCAAGACCTTTTGTCCAATCCTTCTGAAATTTGGCAAAGATAGTTACTATGGGAAGGGGTATAAACTTAACATGTTTCACCTACATTAGATGTGAGGCAAAGAAGTTACAGCTAAGAATGTATATGTAGAATATTGCAAAATACAATAATGCAACTGCTTCTAAAATCGGATTCCTTTATCCAATTGTTTTGATATTTGGTGCACATAATGAGTTCTATTGAAGGTAGAGGCACCCCAAATTTCAGCCACATAGCTTAAAAAACAAAAAAGTTACAGCCGATAATGTGTTTTCCATTGAAACCAATGGAAATTCAATTCCGAACTCACCGAACGCATCCGAACCGAACGTTCGAATTCGAGTTCGGTTCGACCGTTCGGTTCGGTTGACCGAACTATTCGAGTTCGGTCCGAACTCCGAACTTCCGAACCGCGTTCGCCCATCCCTACTGGCAGGTGTTTTAATGAAGTGGCCACCTCCTCCCTGGAGCTGAATGGAGCTCATTTCAGGTAGTCGCCATGAAACAACCAGTAAACTGTGGAAATGTTCAAGCTGTCAGGGCTGGACTCAAACTAATAACTCTGAAGTGCAAGAATCCATGTTCTGCAGCACTCCCAAGCAATCCAAGGTTTGTCCACATGAAACATTCACAACCCAGGTAAACCTCCTCTCCCCCTTGAGGTTCATGCAAACAGGGTGTTTTTAGACAAGAGCCTCCCCACTCATTATCCACCAATCACCTACCCATCATACATGTTGCAGGGCTATATAGGGCACTATGCAGCCCTACAACATGACTGATGGGTGGGTGATGGATGGGGAGGCACTTGTCTAAAAACACCCACAGTCTGTGGCAAAGTGTTTGTTCTTGCTACTCCAAAGGGTCCTTTTGCAGCATGTGGAGTTATTCACCACAGGGGTCAGTCTAACCTAGTGTTGAAACCCAGTATTTGCAATTACTCTTTTTTTTTTACTAAGGATCTCAGTATTTGACTCGGATTTACTGAGAACCGAGTAACCGAATTGGCCTGGTACTCAGTACTCGGTATTAGGTCCAGTACTTGGACCAACATATGGGGCTTTTCCTGTCGCTATATAAGGTGACTCTGTACTCATAAAATACTTGGTACTCTGTTTTATTTACCGAGTATTTTACCAAGTACTGAGTAGTGAGTATTTGTCCAAGTTTCCAAGGCCGAACACTCGGAGCCAGTCCTCGTATACTCGGAAATACTCATGAATAAAAATTTTACTATTCATTTCAGCCCTAGTTTAACCCCAGGCAAGTGTTCATGTGAACACTGGGTTTGTGGTAAGGCCTGGGACTTACTGAGACAAAGCAAGCACTACTGGACAGGAATATGGAATAGCTCTTTGTCCTGCTTTACGAAGCTAAATTTGTGAAGCTGGGGATAGAGCTGCTTTCCTTTTCTCATCTGTTGTCTCTCTCACCCCCATCCCAGCTGAGAGAATTCCCAAAAGCTTTTAGCAGGTCTGAGCTACATGCTGGCACCCCACTGCCATCTTTGCCATCTATGGCCAGGGCTGCAGAGTTATTTCACAAATGAGTGCTGGCGTGTGAGGATGTTTGCTACCTTTACCCCAGAAAGCATCTTGAGTTTGCTCACTACTTCTGCTAGTTTGCTGCTATCTCCATCCCTCAAAGAGCAATAACCAAGCACCCCTAGGATGCCTTGTGTCTCAGTGAGCCTGCAGTGTACCGAGTCCAGGGAAGGACAGGGAGCAGCAGCACCTGGGTGCAACCCCAAATGCTGGTTCCTTTAGAAAGGAGAAATAAATGAGAGGATAATTTCTAGTACTTACCACAGAGATCAGACTCTGAGTCAGCAAGCCAGCAAAGCAGAACTAGCCCTTGCTAGTGGGACAGGATGGCTCCTTGGGATATTGGGCTCTTCATGTGAAGAAGGGGTCAGTCTAACCTAGTGTTAAAACTCAGTATTTGCAATTACTCATTTTTTTTACCAAGGATCTCAGTATTTGACTCAGATTTACTGAGAACCGAGTAACTGAATCGGCCATCTCCGATTCTGCCAGATGATTCTGCCATCTCCACCTTGAACAATTCTGCCATCTCCGCCTTCAACCCATCTCTCACCTCCACCTCGACTCCTTGCCCCCCTCTCCTCCCACCCGGCTCACTCCTGTAGCCCTCGCCCTTGGCTCACCCCCACCATTCACCGTCTCCGCTCCTCCACCCGAGCTGCTGAACACCTCTGGTACAAATCCCACTACCACGCCGACTTCTTCCATTTCAAATTCTGCCTCTCATCCCTCAACTCTGCTATCTCCCTCACTAGACAGCAGTACTATGCCTCCCACATTGAGACCTGCTCCAAGGACCCTCGCCACCTCTTTTCCACCTTTGACTCTCTTCTCAACCCCCCCGTCCTCCTCCTCCCTATTCTCTCTCTGCTCAGGATCTTGCTCTCTTTTTGACCTCTAAGATTGACAAGATCTGTCTGGACATCGCGTCCAAGTCCTCTCCCCCTGCTTCTCCCCCACCCCTCCCTCCCTCCTCCCCTCCCTCCTGTCCGCCTTCCCTTCCGCCTCCCTTGAGGAAAACTCCTCCCTGATCTCCTCCTCCAACCCCTCCACTTGCCCCCTGGACCCCATCCCCTCCCGCCTCCTGACCTCCACTGCCTCCACCATCGCCCCTCCCCTCCTGCACATCGTCAACCTCTCCCTCTCTACTGGCTTCTTCCCCTCTTCCTTTAAACACGCCACTGTCTCCCCCATCCTCAAAAAGTCCACTCTGGATCCCTCTGAACCCTCTAATTACCGTCCTGTCTCCCTCCTACCTTTTGCTTCCAAGCTCCTTGAACGGGTTGCCTTGACCTCCTCTCCGCCAACTCCTCCCTTGACCCCCTCCAATCTGGCTTCCACCCCCTTCACTCCACTGAAACCGCTCTTGCTAAGATCACCAACGATGCTCTTGTGGCTAAATCCAACCGCCTTTATTCTTGTCCTCCTTGATCTCTCTGCTGCCTTCGACACTGTTGACCACTTGCTCCTGCTTGAATCGCTCCACTCCTTTGGATTCCTGGACTCTGTCCTTGACTGGTTCTCCTCCTACCTTTCTGACCGCTCCTTCAATGTATCTTTTCCTAACTCCTCCCCCCTACCCCTCTCGGTCGGGGTTCCCCAAGGCTCCATCCTTGGCCCTCTCCTCTTCTCTATCTACACCCAATCCCTAGGCAAACTCATTGCCTCCCACGGTTTCCAATACCACCTATACGCTGACAACACTCAACTCTATCTCTCCACTCCTTCCCTCTCCCCCTCTGTTCAAGCTCGTCTCACCAACTGTCTCTCCAATATCTCCACCTGGATGTCTCAACGCCAACTCAAACTGAACATGGCTAAAACTGAACTCCTGATCTTCCCTCACAATCCTTCTTCTCCCTCTTTCCTGTCAATTACCATTGATGGGATCTCCATCCTCCCTGTCCCCCAAGCTCGCAGCTTGGGCTTCATCTTTGACTTGCACCTCACCTTCAAATCCTACATTGACTCCATTGCCAAATCCTACTGCTTCTCCCTCCACAACATTGCCAAGATCCGCCCTTTTCTGTCTGTCTCCTCTGCCAAAACTCTCATCCACGCCCTAGTCATCTCATGCCTCGACTATTGTAACCTCCTCCTCGCTGGCGTTCCCCGCTCCCACCTTTCTTCCCTTATCTCTGTTCAAAACTCTG
>QEPC01005751.1:1438049-1489476 GCA_003113815.1 Sphenodon punctatus | reverse complement strand
CTTCCTGAGCGTATTCTGCACAAGCTCCTCGTCTTCACCTAAAAAGCCCTTCACAACCTCACTCCCCCCTACCTCTCTGCCCTGATCTCCCTCCGAACCCCTGGTCGAGCACTCTGCTCCTCTTCCATCCCCTCCCTCACCCTCCCACGCCTCCCCTGCTCCCCCAACCACCTTCGCCCCTTCTCCCTCGCTGCCTCGCATGCCTGGATCTCCCTCCTGGCTCTCGTCCGCCTGGCCCCCACCCTCCACACATTCAAGTCCCTCCTCAAAACCCACCTCTTCCACTCCGCCCTTCCAAACTCTTGCTAACAACCCCCACCCAGGATTATCCCCCACCTGTTATCTGCAAACTCCTAATTTACTGTAACCAAGCCAAGAACGTGTACCTGAGCTCTCACATCCTCATGAATGTTGCATCCCTTGTCTCTCCCCCTGTTCCCCCTTCCCTGTCTCCCCTCCCCCTGTCTTTAGATTGTAAGCTCTCGGGCAGGGACCGTCTATCTTATTCTTTGTAAAGCACCAGCTATATAAATGCTAATGCTAATGCTAATGCTAATGCTACTAATAATAATAATTTGTCAACTGCTATTGAAATTCAGGCTGTGGGTCAGGACTGCATGTTGTTATGTAGGGTCAGATTTTCCTATGTTCAGCACCCAACATGTGCCCAATTAGCTGAGCTCTAAAAAACTTCCCATTGATGGTGAGTGCCACCTGGTTTGAATGGTCTGTTTTTCCCCTCCCAGAAACTACCTCCTCCATGAGTGTTTCTCTTCTTAGGTATCTTTAGCAGAGAAGTACAGGACTGAATAGGTAAAAGAAACAGAGCTGACAGTAGTTGATTACTCCAGATTCACAAGTTCAAGTATTTATGGTTTGTACAAACTTTCCCATTTGGAGTTTGCTCAGGTGTTGGGCTCATGGAATCCCTGACACTGCAGCTTGTTGTGGGAGGTGTTGCTTTGTCACGCCACCTTTTTGTTGCCTCAGTAGGGGTGTGCATGTCATTTTTGTTATAACAAAAACGAAAATGAAATTTGTCATTTTTGTTGTCGTTATTGCAATAACGAAAACGACAAAAAATAGTAACAGAATCAATAATGATAACAAAAGTCATTATTGATTTTGTTATTGCCTAGCAGGTGTTTTTTGGAGGGAAATGTGGCGAGGGGAGGAGGGAGCAGACATCTCGGAGCCAAAAACAGCATTGAACTCTTGAACTGGACCTGTGATGGGAGGGGAAGGACCTGATGAATGTAATTGTGGGCCAATGAGCAGGGCAAGCAGCTCCCAGGCAGTTGAATGGCACCCTGTGATTGCTCAATGCCTCCTTCCTCCCAGAACCAATCAGGGGAGCTCTGGGGGAGGGCACTGCAACCCTTTATACTGCAGGGCTGGGCTGCTTGACTCTGGTTCTGTGTTAGCTATTGCTCTGTCAAGGTGCATTTGCAGAATCTGCTGGTGCTTGCAGTAAAAATCCTCCCATATATATCCCTACCA
The DNA here is from genome assembly GCA_003113815.1 of Sphenodon punctatus. Lineage (NCBI taxonomy): Eukaryota > Metazoa > Chordata > Lepidosauria > Sphenodontia > Sphenodontidae > Sphenodon > Sphenodon punctatus. The sequence goes on along the minus strand of QEPC01005751.1, from coordinate 1,487,976 downwards.
CCTTACCTATCCAATCTTTATTCCTTACCCTTACACTTTAAATAATATCCCCATCATCTTGTAATATGGATTAGCCAATCAAAGACTCACAGAATTTCAAAGAGATCAATGAAATGCTTGAACGGCAAAGTTTCTAAATACCAAACATCCACTAACATCCATTTAAAAAAGCAAATGTTTCCAACTATGACAAGGAATTCACTTTGAATCTGAATGTTTGCCCCACTCTGCCTCTGGGGGATCTGAGCTTGGGAATCCCTCTCTGGCTACCCACCTCCCTGGGTCCTTTTGGGCCCTTGTGTGGGGGGTGGGGGAATGACAAGCAGGTGCCAGAGGGCAAGGGGGAGCTAGTGTGGAGCAGCTGGGGAGGGGGGAAGCCACTGGGGTTGTGTTGGGCATGGGGAGGTAAGGCAGGAGTAGGGGATAGACCATTGGGACTATTGAGAGAGGCACTTGGTGTGTCCCGCTCCCCCACCCCCCGGTTTTGGGATATTTGGGGGTTAAGGCCAGAAGGCCCCTTGATTATCATTATTTATTTATTTATTTATTTATTATTATTTATATAGCACCTGACACTGTACAATCAATATTTATAGACAGGTTCCTACCTCCAGGGGCTTACAGTCTAAGAGACAAGGGAGAGGCGAACATTGGGAGAGACAAGGTTGAGGTTGAGAAGTGGCAGGTGCACATGCTTCAAAGCAATGGGCAAGGTGGATGTCTTTGGCAGCAGAGCTTAGAATGGAGATGACACTGATGCTGCTCAATGTGAGGTCGGTGGCTAATAAAACATTGACCATCTGTGATCTTATTCAGGATGAGGCCGCTGACCTCATCTGCATTACAGAGACCTGGCTGGATGAGGCGTCTGAGCCAATTTTGTCAGAAGTGGTGCCAGATGGGTATTTGGTGCAGCATCAGCCTAGGGCCTGGGAGGGGAGTGGGGCAGGGTGGCTGTGATCTGTAAAGACACCTTGTCCTTTTGGAGGCATCTGGTGCCTGACTCTAATATTTAGTGTGTCCACTTCATGTTGGATTTGGCAGGGGATAGAGTGGGAATCCTGCTTGTGTACTGACACCCCCGCTGCACATCCAACTCCCTGACTGCTCTAGCTGAGCTGGCTGGTCTCGGAGGTGGTACTGGGATCACTCAGACTTATTGTCTTGGGTGATTTCAACATACACGCTGAGGCCGGCCTTTCAGGGACAGAGCAGGAGTTCATGGACACCATGACAACCATGGGCCTATCCCAGGTAATATCCTGCCTGACACATGAAGCCTTCTCACCCCACCCCCTCTGGGGGTACCCTCCTTGGGGCTCTAAATATACTTATTTGGAGCCCTGCGGGAGGGAATGGTGCCTCCACAGACTGCCCTGGTGCAAACAGGGGCTTGCAAGAAGGGGCCTGCAAGAAGCAACCACCCCATGGGCTGAGAGTTGTGGGTCGGGTATGGACCCCACAGGAAGTGCCCATCCAGGGGCCTTAAGAGGGCTGTCCCTGAGGCTACCAGGACTGGATTTCCTGTGGGACCTTCTCCAACCACAGGGCGTGGGCCATGGCCTCTACTCTGTTGTGGGAAGTGGGTGCCCCAGGGACTGAGTCATATACAGAAACAGTGCTGTCACTACCACCTCCCCTGCACTGGAGTTCCACCACCAGTGCCCAGTTGCTGGAGCTGAGAGACTCCTTGGGCCAGTGGTGAGGAGGAGGTTGAGGAGGAGGCAGCAGTGCCAGTGGTGCTGGTGCTATTCTTGTGTACAGGGACTGGGTCCCTGAAGTAATCAGCCATCCTGGGAGCCAATAACAGGATTTGGAAATGCAGTGGAACTTCCTTTCCTTGCATTCCTGGAGCAGCCAGGTCCCACCTCCCTGTCCTGGGCTGTGCCTTCCCTAAGGCCAGCCTTCCTTCCCCTTCCCCCCTTAGCTGGTTGTGTGAAGGGGTTTGAGGTGTGAACTAACACATACAAATCAACCCCAGATTGTATGCCAGGTGAGTGGAATGGGTGATGTTCCCCAGCACAGAGAAGTGGCAGCTGAGTTTCAGGAGAGCCCATGTCAGCTCACACGGTTCTGAGAAGCTTGGCGGGAAGGTGCTGGAGCAGAGATGGCTCTTGACAGAGGGAAGATACTTGACACATCCTTATGAGTTCCAAGCAGGCATTTCTCATGCCAGTCTCATGGCAGCCACTGGTAAGGCTGGAGGGCAAAATTATTAACCATTTCCTGACTGCTTTAAGCCCACTTCTGAGGCCGCATTCACATCTGCAGCGGTGAGATCCACGAGGGAAGACGCGGCAGCGGGGAGGAGTCAGATAGCAGAAGAAGAGTCAGTGCGAATGGGGATGTGCCATGTCTTCCCTCGTGCGTGTTGAAGGAAAATCCTGCCGCGCATGTCTCAGTACAGTCCAACTCCCTGTACTGAGACAAGATTAACTAAACCTAAACCATCCCCAGCAAATGTTTCTCCAGCTTCCGCTTAAAATCCTCCAGCGAAGGAGATTTCACAACCCCCCTCTGGAAACTTGTTCCATTGCCCGATCATTCTTAGAGTTGGGAAGTTCTTCCAAATATTCAACCTGGTCTGCTTCTCTGCAACTTAAATCCATTCCCCCTTTTCCTCTTTGGCAAGCTGGAGAAAGACACCTGTGGGGAAAGTGAGCACTTGTGAGTGGCTGCGGCTGCTCGCGTCCCTCCTCCACCCTGGACACCCCCCAGCCACTTGAAAGGCAGTGCGCCATCGGCCATGGGACCGTCGGCTGTGAGCCGAAGGGCCGCTTTGGGGCCCTTTGGGGTTCAAAGGGGGGAGGGGGGGTAATTTCTTTGTGGTTGGAGTGCTTGGGGATTGGGGAGGAGGACCTTGGGTCAATTTGTTATCGGGTGGCCCGTTGTGTTGATTTTCCATTTATTGTGTGTGTGTGTGGGGGGTGTATTGGTGTTACCGTGTTCTTGCTACTCCAACTCCTGCATCTTGTAGAAGGGGTCGTTAATTTTATTTGTGCTGCAGGTTGTGTGTGGGGGGTGGTTTTGTTTCATGCAGGGCTAGGGAGTGGGGTGGGGGGGTGAAGGAGGTTTCCCTCTCTTCCCATTGAAGTCAATGGGAGGATTTCCCATTGACTTCAATGGGAACAGAAGAGCCAAGAACTGGGATTCTATGGTCCAGGGGACGGTATGGTCCATGGGGGTGGGTGGCTTGCGCCCCACTGGAACCAAGGTGCCTGAGTCAGGTGCGGGTTGCCACCCCCCTGCTGGGGGTGGGGGAAGAGCCAGGCCCAAAGTCCACGTGTGGTGGGTTGATGTTGGTGAATGCAAGGTCCGTGGTCAACAAGGCCTCTATTATCCATGATATGATCTTGGATGGGGCTGTGGACCTCGCATGTATCACAGAAACCTGTCTGGACGAGTTCGCCGGCCCAGTTCTGGCGGATCTTGTTCTGGCCGGGTATGCCGTGTAGCATCAGCCCCGCACAGGTGGCCGGGGAGGTGGTGTAGCGATTATTTTCAGAGAGGATTGGCCTGTTAGGAAGTATCCAGTTCAGGAGATTGAAGGTATTGAGGCCCTTCACATGGTGTTTGATTTGGCTGGGGGCAAGCTAGGGGTGCTCCTGGTATACTGGGCTCCTTCTTGTCCGGCGGCATCCCTGACCGCTCTAGTGGAGCTGGCCTCGGAGGTGGTGTTGGGCTCCTCTAGGACTTTGCTCCTGGGGGAGTTCAACGTCCACGCCGATGCCGGCCTTTTTGGGGCAGAGCGAGAATTCATGGCCGCCATGGCAACCATGGATTTGTCCCAGGGGGTTATCTGCCCAACCCACGTGAGGGGACACACCCTAGACCTGATCTTCAGTTCTGGCCTTGAGGAGGGGGGTCCGGTTGTGGGGGAGGTTACAGCAGCACCCTTGTCATGGACGGACCATTATCTCCTGCAGACCATCTCTCCGCACACACCCCTCAGAAGGAGGAAGGATCAGTTAGGATGGTTCGCCCTCAGCGGCTGATGGAACCTCAACGGTTCCAGGAAGTCCTGAGGGAGTTAACTTTGGTCCTGGACGGTCACTCTGTCGATGAGCTGGTCCAGTCTTGGAACATCTTGCTGGGGGAGGCCATCGACAGGGTGGCTCCGAGATGCCCTCTGCCTCGGTCTCATCACTGAAGGGCCCCTTGGTTTACTGAGGGGCTGCGGTGTATGAAGCAAGTAGGCAGAAGGCTGGAGCGACGCTGGTGGCGTACTCGCTCTGACTCCGACCGACGTCTCCATAGGGCCCATTTGCAGTCCTATGCTGAGGCTGTGACGACAGCAAGGAAGGAGTTCCTTGCTGTCCTCATAGCATCCGTGAAGTCTCGCCCAGCGGAGCTGTTTCGTGTGGTGCAGGGGTTGGTTAGTCCGGCCTCGCTCCACCTGGATGGGGACCCTGGTGCCCACTGCGAGGAATTTGTCAGCTACTTCACGGACAAGATCGCTCGGATTCAGACCGACTTTGCAGCCAGATTAGGGGCAGTAGGTAGAGAGCGCGAGGTGATGGAGGCCCCGTCTGGTCCATCTTTGTGGGAGGAGTTTCAGGAAGTGACGCCGGCTGATGCGGCGGATGTCCTGGGCTCTGTGAGGGCCACTTGTTGTGAACTTGATCCATGCCCGTCCTGGTTGGTGAAAGCCTCCAGGGAGACGTTGGGGACGGTGCTGGCGAGGGTAGTGAATACGTCCATGCAGCAGGAGAGGTTGTTGCCCAGTCTCAAGGAGGCTGTGGTGCGCCCCCTGTTGAAAAAACTATTGTTGGACGTGGACGCCCTCGCCAGTTACTGACCTGTCTCTAACCTTCCCTTTTTAGGGAAGGTTATTGAACGGGCAGTGGCACTCCAGCTCCAGGTTCCTCTAGACAGCATCGGTTTCCTAGACCCGTTTCAATCTGGGTTCCGCCCGGCTATGGCACCGAGACGGCACTGGTGGCCTTGGTCGATGATCTCCGCCGGGAGATGGATGCAGGATGTTCAACATTTCTCATCCTGCTAGATCTCTCGGCCGCTTTTGACACCGTGGACCATGGGCTGTTGTTGAGACGGCTGCGTGACCTGGGGGGTCTGGATGGGACTGTTCTTGAATGGTTCCGTTCATTCCTCTTGGGGAGAAGCCAGCGGGTGGTGGTGGGGGAGGAGACATCTTTCCCCCGCGCCTTATCATGCGGCGTTCCACAGGGTTCCATTCTGTCTCCATTATTATTTAATGTTTATATGCAGCCCCTGGGGGAGGTCGTGAGGGGGTTCGGGGTGCGTTGTCACCAATATGCTGATGATACTCAGCTGTACCTCTCTTTTTCAGCAGACCCAGACCCTGCTATCTCAGTGCTATCCCAGTGTTTGGAGGCTGTGGCGGAGTGGATGTGGCAGAGCAGACTGAAGCTGAACCCCGATAAGACGGAGGTGATGGTGGTGGGGAGAGCGAGGGAGGTGTCGGCCCCCCTTATTGGGGGGGTTCGCCCTCCTATAGCTCAACAGGTCCGGAGTCTGTGGGTGGTGTTGGATGCGGACCTCCGCCTAGAGCGGCAGGTGGAAGCAGTTGCAAAGGCTGCTTTTTGCCAGTTATATCTGGTGTGGAGGCTGCATCCGTTCGTCTCTGGCCCGGACCTGGCCTCCCTCATCCATGCCTTTGTCACCTCGAGACTGGACTATTGCAACGTGCTCTACTAGGGCTTCCCTTGTGTTTGGTTCGGAGGCTGCAGCTAGTGCAGAACGCGGCGGCTCCTTTTGGGGACGGGTCACCGGGAGCATATAACACCAGTGCTCCAGGCTCTGACTGGCTGCTGATAGCGTACCGAGCCAGATTCAAGGTGTTGGTAATGATTTACAAAGCCCTGCACGGTCTTGGTCCCTCATACCTCAGGGACCGCCTCGCCCTCCTCACCCCGGAGCGGCTCCTTCGGTTTTCCGGGGGTGCCTTCTTGGAGGTCCCCCACGTTAAGCGGGGGGCCACAATGGAGAGGGCATTCTCGGTATCCGGGCCGCGTCTCTGGAACTCCCTGCTGGAGGAGGCCCGCCTGGCCCCAAGCCTATTAGTATTTCGGCGAAGATGCAAGACCTGGTTGTTCACCCGGGCCTTTGGGGAGGGGGGTGGGGAGTGGATTTTATTCCCCCTATCCCAAATAATTTATGTCCCAGGCCCTGTTTTATATACTATTTTAAATGTGTATATGGTATTTTAAGCATTGGATTGTTTTATATTGTATTTTATGATTGGAAGCCGCCCCGAGCTGTGTTCAGGAGGGGCGGGGTATAAATTTAATAAATAAATAAATAAATAAATAATCTTCTCTATGACATCCTTTAAAATTTCTCTCTGACATCCTTTTAAAAACTGCTACCATGTTCCCCCTTAGATGTCTTCTTTGTAGTCTGAACATACCCAGTTCCTTCAAACTTTCCATATGATTTGAATTCCAAACTTTTCATTGGCTTTGTTGCTCTCTTCTGGATCTTCTCTGTTTTGTCCACATCCTTCTTAAAATGGTGAGTAAAACTGGACACAGTTCTCTGGCTGAGGCTGAACCAGTGCCAAGTACAAAAGGACTTTTCACATGTTAGTTATGATGCTTTTACTAATGCAAAGCAAAGCAGCATCTGTCTTTTTCTAGAATTACTTCTTTAGCATTTGTTTCTGAAAGAAGCTGTGCAATGGTGGAGATAATTTTTTCTAGGTTAAAGGAGGGAGACTGAAGTGGAGGAAGGGTTGTTGCAGCATTGAAACCTCTCTGTCTGTGCTGTATGGGAAGGGTTCCCTATTGGGTCACAGATTCATATGCGAAGAGGTGAATCTGGCCTGGGAAATGGTCTGCCGTGTTATCCTGCCCAGCCCTGACAAGCTCTGTGGAGGTCACGCAGCCCAAGCTGTCATGGAAATCCTAGATCTCACAGAATCTGCAGATTCTCCAGGCCAAGCCCCTCACCTGCCTCCTGTAAGTTTACTCACAGCTGGGAATGATGTGGCCCCACATTTCGAAGAAACCAAGACAAGGAGGTGCGGGGAGCAAAATGAGACCTTCTGCTCTAAGATGCATAAGCTTACACCTGCTTTTGCAAAGCAGGACCCCAGCTCCCTTGACAGAGTGGGTGGAGAAAGTCATTTGACGCAGCCAGATGCGTGGCCTGCTTAGCTCTACCACCTAAAGCAGCCCAGAGTATCTCACAGATTTTTTCAATTAAAGCTGATCCCGTGTACTGGAAACAGGAAGTAAAGTTTTAAAATGAGCATCCGAGCAGAATTCCCAGAACTACACCACCACAGCAGCCCAGGCCAGAGGCTAGGAGTGGACGGCTGTGCCTTGTGTTCACTGTGTATTGTCCATGTCCAGGCTACACTTTCTCCATAAGTCACTTTGTCAAACTATCATAGTGCTAATAATATCCAAATGGGAACATGAGCAATGGCTGTGCTCAGGCTCCTGACTTTTCTGAGCAGGACTGGGAATAGCAAACAGGATGTCAGAGAGCATAATTTAATGTCACATATAATAATAACCAGGCCTAACAGATTTATTGGGAGAAGGAAGGAGATTGCAGGGCAGTGCCTTAGCCATTGGCTTGGCTGTTTACAGGATGGTTGCAACCCATTAGCCCAGTCTGTGGAAGTGGGGTGGGAATCTGTGTCTCACTCTGAATTTGTAGCTGGTCCTCATCTCTGTCATGGAACTGGTTTGGATTTGGACAGGTGCTAGCCAGGTGCAGGGAACTAGCAACCAAAGAGGTCGGAAGCCCTGTCAAAGTTCAGGTTTTGTTTTCACACAAATGGAAGACTGTCCTATTGTGGCCTCTCCTTTTTGTCCCAGCTCTTTTGTCATTGCATTCTGCCTTCCATTAGGGATGCTCTAGTTAATAGTGCACTGACCTTGCACTGGGACACCTGGACTCAGTTCTCATCACAGCCATCAACTCCCTGTGCGATCTCATGATCTCTGCTATCGGGCCAGTTTTTGCTGCTGAGAGTATTTGGGCTTCCCAGCTACACAGAGCTACTCTCCAGGTACAAGTAAGAAGAACAGGGCTGAACCATGGGTAATACCAAGAGGCCAGGTGTGTTTAGCTCATGGGATTTGTAGACACTTTGAGTGCACAGGGGTAGTAGGGGCAAGGCAGGAGGTGGCTGCTTGGAATGAAAAGACTGAGACACCGTAGAAATGAAAAGATCACTAGGACCACCAGGCTAGCCCACGCACTAGGCATGGTGGAGACCTTCCCCAAGCACCTGGCCACCTCAAGCAGAACTGAGTATCCATATGGTTCTTGGAGCTTTTTAGGGTACCTTTACTGTACCAATGAGCCATTCCCGCCAGTACACTGCCAATGTAATGTATTGGGGGGGCGGGGGCTACACTCCCTCATCCCCTCCGTGCTAGTACAGCACAGGCCAGAATCCTGAGGCCTGGGTGTGGAAAGGGAGAGGGTCAGTTTGGTTACTATGGCTCATTCAGCCTGACTCTGCCTGCCCAGCTGTAAACACTGAAGCAGAGCTGAAAGGAATAGTAAATTTATTATCTGTGTTAATATTCACCATTTTGGACAGTTTGGCAGTTGTCCAGCTGTTAACTGATTACCACAACGACTAACCAACAAACCGAATAACTGGATAATACAACAATAATTGGTTTATCACATTACTGCATTACCTTATACTGCCTATAAACTTTTATTGATAAAAAAAAAAGAGGGCTTTTCAACTTTATAAATGGAATTTGTTGCTGGGGGCTTTAAAAAATAATGATGGGAGGCAATTTTGGAAGCTCCTGAATGGGGCGGTGAAAGGCCCATATAGTGCTGTCAACCCAATTATTAGTAGTTCTAAGTGGGAAGATTACTTTAGGGGGATATTTAATTCTAGTGCATCTTTGGGTCAAGTGGACGAATCCATAACTAGTGCACTGCCGCACTGGGACCCGATTGGTGAACAACAGGTCATTGAGGCAATTAATAGGCTGAGAAATGGTAAAGCGCCAGGAGCGGATTTTATTCCGCCTGAAGTATTTAAAAAGTTTCCAGACTGGTGGGCAAAGGGGTTAGCAACTCTCTTTACCTTGATTAATGCTTCCGGATCTGTTCCTTCCTCCTGGAAGACAGCTATAGTGATACCAATTTACAAGCGTGGGTCAAGATCAGATACTAAAAACTATCGCCCTATTAGCTTATTAAATGTTATTTCTAAAATCTATGTGAGTCTTTTGCTGGATAAATTACAGCATTGGGTTCATCAATATGAAATCTTGGCGCCGGAGCAAATAGGCTTTCAACCAGGAAAAAGTACTATAGATCACTGTTTTCTTTTAGCCCATTTAGTGGATAAATATAAGGCTAAGGGGTTGAATTTATATACAGCCTTTGTGGATTTCTCAGCCGCCTTTGACCTGATTAATAGGGAAAAGCTGTGGGCTATATTGAGGAAGCTAGACATTGATTTGAGACTTCTGACATTGATTAAGTCGCTTTATTCTGATACGGGAATGAGGGTCAGACTGGATAAGCAGGGGAAGCTATCGAAGAGGATATCCTCAACTAGAGGAGTTAGACAGGGATGCCTTTTGGCCCCCCTGCTTTTTAATCTGTATGTCAATGACCTGATTCAGAAGACTCGTGATAAGGGGAATTATATGGCCCCCAGACTAGGTCAAAGAAGGATTTCGCTGATCATGTATGCAGATGACAGTGTATTGTTATCTACCTCTGGTTTGGGACTGCAGCGACTATTGGTGGATTTTGTAAAAGAAAGTAAGGCTCTAGATTTGAAGGTTAACCACGCAAAAACAAAAGTTTTGATATTTAATTCAAGGTACAAGCAGGAGCCCTGGTTGATGGATTCAGCTTCTATAGAGCAAGTAAGGACCTTTTGCTATTTGGGGATCGTGTTTTCATATAATAGCTCGTGGGTCCCGCATATCCACTCGTTGCATAAGAGTGTAATTGGAACTACTGGTGCACTTATTAAATACTTCTGTACTAAAGGTGGATATAGGTTTAAACCAGCAATGAGGGTTTTTAAAGCAAAGGTGCTTGCTAAAATGAGATATGGGGCACTATTGTGGGCCCATTCCACTGTTGCTTTGAAGACTCTGGAACCTGTCTTCCATGGTTTCCTTCGGAGGCTTGTGCAGGTACCCAAATCCACTCCAGCTGCTCCCCTCAGGCTGGAATTGGGCACCCAATCCCTATTGTGTTATTTATTGGAGACATGGCTGATAGGTGTCTTAAAAATTGATTATATTGGCGGTGAGGATTTTGCCTTTTTATCATTACAAGAGAAATCTGATAAAGAGAACTTTAGATCTTGTTGGTGGGAGAAGACCATGGTGAGATTTAATGAATTAGGATTACCCCTCTCTTTTTTGAGAGGAATGTCGTTACCGTTTAAGGAACTGAAGAAATTGGTAAAAGCCAGATTGTTTGACATAGATAGGCAAAATACAATAGCTATGGTGTGCCAGCTTAAATCCTCTCCCTGGTATCATTTCTTTATTCCGGGTCCAGCTGGGGCGGAATATATCAATTTGGAGCTTCCTTTCCACTATAAGCGAGCATTATTGGCCCTTCGGCTACAGATTATGCCTTCTGCTGTGGTGGAAGGAAGGTATCAAGGAATACCCTATGTGGAAAGAATATGCCCTTGTGGTATGGAGGTTGAAGATCTTCACCACTACTTTTGTGTCTGCCCTACATACACCCCTATAAGGAAGGGTTTGTGGAGAATCCTAAAAAAGCCATCCGTTGCAACAGAAGCTCAAAATATAATTTATTTGTTGTCAGACAGTGACGCGCATGTAATAGAGGTTGTGGCTTGTGCTGCTCTCTTGATGAGAAAAGACAGGGATAAGAAATTCGGTATGGATTATAAGCGTAATGAGTTATGAGGTATGGGGTTTGAAAGACTCCCAGTTGAGGTTAGCCCGCTGGGAGGGGCGGGTTGTTCCGTTTAAGAGATTTATGCATAGTTGTCCTCTCGCGCTTGGTTGCCTTTAGGCTGCGAGTTAATATGGTAAATCACCGCTGGGGGTTGTTCCCCCAATGTAAGCTCTGTAATGTCTAAGGTTTTGTGTTGCTGTAATGTCTAAGGTTTTCAGATGTAAGGCTATGTCTAAGGCCATGTAATGTTCAAGGTTATGTGATGCTGATATAATGATTCCATATTAATGCTGGTATAATGATGTCATGGGTGCCCGTAGATGAATATGATTAGGGTATCCATTGATTAAGGTATTTACTGAATGTTGAGCGGAGATTTATTATAGAGGGTCGGGGTGGTAATATAGATATTATCATTAATGCCTTTTTTTATTGAGATTTTATTGTGTTGTATTATGTCTTGTTTTGTTTGCTGCTCTGTATATATTGAGTGGAGGCAATGTTTAATAGTACGTGGTAACGGAATTGTGTATTTACCTCCTGAGTTTTTAGCTTCGTTTTTTTGTTTGTTACTGTTTTGTATTTGTTATGACTAAATGTCAAGACAATAACAATATTTGATTGATTGTATTACCATGTAAACCTAACATTACTGTTACTAGTCTGAAACTAGGCCCCGGGGTGGGGGTGGGCTGGGGGAGTAAGCAGGAAAGGAATTATCGGCAAACAGTAAATGGGAATATGGTAGATGGCACAACAGCACGCTGTGGTATTTATGTGGTAGTACAGTAAATTGGTTAACTGGTTAAACCGCTGAACAGTAAACAGATACTGCTCCGTAACCAGTCCTTGCTGGAGTGGATACCACAGATCCATTTGGTTACCGGCAGGGACCCGTGTTCGCTGCATTTACCCCATTGCCACCAGTGGAGAAAACACAGTGAGCACAGGTCCCTGGTACCAGCTAGCAGCAGATAACCATTTCAGCTTGAGCTGGAGCTAGAGTAGTTAGTGCAGCTGCAGAGGTGTTTTTGTGGCACAGCCCTCAGTTGAAATGCATGATAGGATGAGGGAGGATCATGAGCCAACCAGCTGGAGGCTGCCAAGTAGCCATTGGATGATCGTAACTCTAGGTCACTTAGGGTTTGAGATAGAGCCAAGGGGATGGCTGAGAAATAAAGGGACACTTTGGAGTTAGGGGGCTGCATCATACCAGGGTCAGCAGGCACTAAGGGTGCAGTTTGACCCTGAGACCCTCCCAATTGGGCCCATGGGACTCTCTCGGGGTCAAACTACAAAAGGTGGCAACCCTAGCAGGTACCCAGCCCTCTCAATCTCAATCCACTCAATCTCCCTCAGGTCTGAACTAGGATCAACACAGCTTTTCTGTTCAGGAGCAACCTGCTTCCCAGGCTGCTAGGGAGGCAGGGAGTTGAGCAAGAGGTAAAGCACTTCCTCCACCCCTCTTTCCTCTCCTCTTTGGCTGCAGGATGGCTGGTTCCTTGCTGCACGGCCAGGTGTGAGCGCAAGGGGGTTTGAAGTTTGTGTGTTGCTATTGAATTGGAAGCAGGGATTGAGGCAGGGAAGCAGAGGGAAAATGTTGTTTGCTCTTCCCTCAGCTGCCTGATTTTCCTGTTTGGATGCAGCCCCCCAAAGGACCCATGCACTGGTGGCAGGGAGGCACCAGCCACACTGTACCGGTGATGAACTCCCTTGCTCCCCTCCTCCCTTGTGTTTTCAAATACTCAGGCCTGTGTGAACCCATTCCCTCCCCTCCAATATGGTTGCCACCTAGGGTGGTTTTTTACCTGGCACTCTCATATGCCAAAATGGAAGTATAAGGTAAAAACTGACTGAAGGTGGCAACCCTATCCCTTGTCTGCCTTTCAGCAACACAGAACACAAGATCCTCTTTGCAGCATCAGGCTCAGAGAGAGCCGCAGGGTGGAGACAGGATTCCTTCCTGGGTGGGAAGCAAACCTGACTTCCCTTAGACTGCTTTTAGACGTGCACGGCAAACATGCTGTATAAAATCACGCTGCGTGTAAATATGCGTGTAAATATGCTGCGTGTGGGATTCTTTTAAAGCTGTGAACTAAATACCTGGATGTTGAGGTATTTAATTTGCGGCTTTAAAATAATGCGCGACTGGCTTTAACGCGCAAAATGTCACGTCTAAATCCCACACGCGGCATATTTACACGCAGCGTGATTTTATGCTGCGTGTTTCCCATGCACGTCTAAAAGTAGTCTTAGACTGTCCTCTTTCCTAGTGAGCACTTCTCCAAACTTGCATTCCCAGTGCAGCTGTATGAAACTCCCTCCCATGAGCCTCTGGCACTGCTCTCTCTGCTCCTGAGGGTTACTGTTCACAGGGTAGGGCCGCTTTTAGACGAGCGGCGCGCGATTGCGCATAATTTGAAATGTCCGCGTATTGTAATTAGACAAGATGGAAGTGGGGTATCATGCGCATATTATGGCGGTTGCGCATTTTTAAAGTCCGCGAATTAAATAGCTCACAATCAAGTGGAGGGTGGGCAGTTATAACATCTCCCAACTTAACTCATTTTGCTATCTAGGCTTGCTTTTCCAGTCAGCAGGGACGTGGAAAGCGCATGTGGAAAATGCTTTATCGGTGGCAAGGGGAACTTCTTTCACTCTTACCAGGTTATTCGCTGGCTCTGGGAAACGTGTAATAGTTCCAGCGGCCAAGGTCCTAAATACCAAGGTCCGCGCCCAAGTATTATACGGGGCAGAAGTTTGGATGCTCTATGCATCCTCGTGGGTGGGGAAACTAAATAGTCTTCAGGCACGATTCTTCCAAGGGCTGCTCAAGATTCCAAATGCCAATGGTACTCCTTTTGCAGCAAAGTTGAGTTAGGCCAACGCCGATGGTCTGTGGAAGCTTGGGCCCTTGTTTTAAAATTTTGGGCCAAGCTACACAAAACCCAGGAGCGGGGGCTGATAATGTTCTGGAAGGAGGACACTTTTAGGAGTTCCTGGCAAAGGGCAGTGGAGCTGTTCCTCTGCAAACTAGGCTTTCACCCAGATTATTGGGTGGGCAAAGAATTGGGGGCCATAATGAGTGCATTTTTAAGAAGGCTTCACGATCAGGATCTCCAGGAGAAGACAGCTTTGATCAGAGCCTCTTCACACCTGGTGAATTATCTTCCACTTATTAGACCAGTTCTGGGGATGGCGGCTTATCTATCCTCAGCTATTCCGCTACGGGGGAAGCATCTGCTCCTGTGTGCGAAGCTAAATGCTTTGCCAACAACCCTACTTGAGGGGACTGTGAGGGCCCTACCCTTTGCTGAGGGCCTTTGCCCTTTTGATGGGCACAGTGTGGAGACAGTCCAACATATACTCTTCAATTGTCATCTGAGTATCTTTCTACTTTCCTTCAGAGATACCCGGGGAGAACTGAGCAGAATCTGTTGCATTTGGCCCTAGCTGATGTGAACTTTCAATTACGAGCACAGTTGCTCGCTTTTTGATGTCAGCCTTAAATTTACGCATTTTGTTTCTAAATTTCAGGCAGCCCACAGAGTGAGGGTCAGTATTTGTGGTATGTTTTGTCACTTTTCTAGATACAATTGTATATCCTGTGTTTTGTTTGTATCAATCAGTATACCTGTTATTTTATTTTATGAGTTTGGTATTTTTATTTATTTAATAGATTTATTTATTTATTTATGGGGTGATTCACCTGTTTGCTGTACTGTCTACTGTGTCTTTGTCTTTGGTTCTGGCTCTTGCCGCAAATAAATTTATTATTATTATTATTATTCAAATTATGCGCAATCGCACACCGCTCATCTAAAAGCGGCCTAGGCCTTGCTACTGGCAGTGGTGTTGTGAGTGATATTGCCTTGGCTTCCCATAGCTGGCCTCACTTCCTCTAACATTCCACGTGCAATTCACCAGAGTAACAATAAGAGTAACCCCCACTTCTCATCACCAAACACACCCATCCCCATCCCAATCCTAGAAATACATCCCTGGCTGCACCAGCCCTATGGCCAGGAAACATGCCCAGCCTGCAATTCCCTCCCTGGCTCTGATTGCCACCTTCAGTCTTTTTTAACCTGACACTTCCACTTTGGCCTATGGAAGTGTCAGATAAAAAACTGCCACAGGTGGCAACCCTATCTCACCCTGACCCCATAAAAGACATCCCTCCACCCACCCCTCACATCAGTATGGTGTTACCATTCTCAATAGCACCCCAGAAGCCCAAAGGAGGGTCCAATCACTGTGCCGTGTTTGCTGGTGGTGTTTTCCCAGGCTGAGTGACAGACTCGGACTAGTCACAGGCAGCTCCCCCACACTAGGCACAGGAGACTGAAAAGCACAGAGCTGTCAGCAGCACTTTGTTTTGAACCCCAAATGTTGAGGGAATGGAACCGTTTATGTCCCCCACCCTAAACGTTGAAAGGGGATGCATCCTCCCTGCCCCCTTAATTACTCCAGTGACAGGGAGTAACATAGAGCACCTGCTTGGGGCAATCCCCATACATTGCACGTCAAGATGGCATATGGGCATTTCTCCATGTTCCTTTGCATTTCTGGGGCTAGTGCAGGGATGTAGAGGGGAACGCACAGGGGAATGCAGGGGTATTTTCCAACTGTGTGAAAAGAGATCAATGGGAAGGCACAGACATGGACAGCACAGGCTGAGCTTGTGCAGGGCAGTGTCCCTTGTGTGAATGTATCTTAGGCTTCAGCTGCTTCCTATGGGCCTGTCCTCAGAGCACGGTGGAAGTTAGCTGCTCCCAAATCAGAAAAGGGACATTTTGCATCCATTTTCTTGGGTGTAGATGTGGGACAGAGGGGATGCCCCCCTGAGTTTGGAATGCAGACAGGAGCGGCTTTCAGGCTGATAAGCAGGGATGGAAAATTGATCAGAAACTGACCCTGCTTTGGCTTCTTGACAGTTTCTGATCAATTTTGGTAACCCCTCCCCAAGCCTCTGTCTGAGCAAGGGACAGCCCACCTCCCTTAGCTGTAGGCTCCACAGCAACAGAATTAAATTTCCTGTTTGAGGGCCTGCACACACAGCCAGTGGGGAAGTGGCAGCGTGCTCCCCACCTTTCATGCAAAGCCCAAATAGGGAGCCTGCACCACTGGTGAGGGGCCTCCACTGACAGTGCACACTGTCAAACTGGGATTTTGTGGGGGAGGGGGAAGCAGTGCTGGAGGAGGTGCAGCTAGAGCAGCAATATCTGTAAAGCTGGCTCTCCTTGCAGGGATCAATAACATGAGAACAAAATCTCCAAAGCCATCAACTCACTTCCAGCTGCTTCCCCCTGTCCATATTTGGAGATGAATTTAGCAGCAGGGTTTTCCAAATATAGCTTTGAATATCATGGTGAATTTTGACATTGCTGGTACACATTTAGCAGGGTGCTCCTATGTGGTTATCTTTGAGATCAGAGGCTCCAGGACTGTGTGAGCACAAAAACATGGTCACGTTTGCAACAGCAGATCATTTCAGTGACAATGACTCACACAAGTTCCACAACAGTCCCCAGCACCAGCCCCCTGTTGACCCTCAAAATATCTCCCACACCCCTATGCATCCGCTGGAGAAGACATGGCCTGGTGCATGTTCATTGCCGATTGGTTGGGGCACCACAAGTCAGGTGGATTTGGTCCTTGCTGGTCCAACAGCCATCTCTGGGGAATGTGGAAGTGGGTGATGATTGTAATGCAGTTCCAGCACATGCATGTTGGATCATTCCTCCAGCCCCTGGAGAGGGCTATGGCACCAGAGGAACTGAAAACCACATTGCTGTAGCTGCAGCCTGTTCTGCCACCCACTTTTCTTGGTTTCAGGGACCAGCACTGCCCCCAGATCACAGCTTGGGAACTGCTGATTCAGCATATTTCACAGCTGACATATCCCTGACATTTTGCTGCTGCTTTGCATCACACTGGTGTGTCAGTTATGACTTGCACAGGGCTGTAGCAGCTCATTGGTTTGAGTAGATTCTCAGTACAACTTTCAGAATTAAACTGAGTGTTGAATAGTGGCACACGTGAATTCAGATATTAAGTACAAGTACAGACTCCCCCCTCCCCAGTCTGTTGTGCCTCTCTTCTATTCAGAGACATCAGGTCTCATGATTTTAGCATGACTTTGAGGGGTTTCAGTGTTTTCTTAAAGCTGCAGCTTCTGAAATCAGAAGAATTTTATCTTCATCATTTGCAAAAAGCAAGTTTCTAGCCCCTATGGCTATAGGGCAAGGCTTGAGAGTGTGACTGCAGCATGTGTGCCCCAAAATCTCAGAGACCATAAGAGAAATAAAAACATCCCAAATGTTGTATTTTCTAAACAAAATTTTACATATTTTTTTGTTGGGAGCTGACTCACGATTTTGGGCAACCTCAGTTCTTGCTTAGAAGGCTATAGCCAAGGCTGATGCCAGGATGGTCTGATAAATCAGGAGTGGGAGCTGGGTGCAGCAGGGGAGTTGAGGGAAAGGGTAGGGCCTAGGCCCGGTGTAGGTGGGGGGTGTCAAAAGTAGTTTGGGTCAGGACCTTGTGGGGCCAAGAGAAGCCCAGTTAGCAGCTTTCCAGGGGGCACTCCTGCTGCTCTGCTGTCACCTTCTCCGTGTTGCCGCTGCAGGGGTCATAGAGTGAATTGTTCCTACACCCCACAGTCAGGGGAGAACATGTCCCCTGCACCCTCACCACCCCTCCTTCCCCAAACCCATGTTTTTGTTATCAGGTTGGTGTAGAGAGGAGGGTTATGCATGCTAGTTTGCTACTGCAGGCTCCCAAAGATTCCAGAAGGATCAGTTTTTCTAGATATAAGCCCACATTGAAGGCTGCCTTTGGGAGTAAGGTGCAGTTGACATTTTCTCTGTTACTGAGAGCTCGTGCTGCCACTTGTAGAGAAAAGGGAGATGCTATTTATTTATTTATTTATATGCTGCCCTTCCCACAAGGTTAAGGGTGACTTACAATCCATAAAAATCAATAAAATTCATACAATAAAAGCACCCATCCTTCCCCATAAACTCCCACCCTCCGCCACAAACTTACTGAGAAACCCAGCCAAGCCCTATTTATCCCTGCCTGCCAAATGCTTTTCCAAATAAAAATGTTTTGCACACCCTCCAGAAGATACCCAGGCTCGGGCTCAAGCAAACCTCCCAGGGAAGGGAGTTCCACAAAATGGGGCAATGACCAAGAATGCCCCCCTGCACACCCCTGCCCCACGGACAAGTGTAGCAGATGGAACCTGTAGGAGGGCGCCCCCGGCTGACCACAGGGTCTGCAAAGGGACATGGTAGGATAGGTGGTCTTTCAGATATGTGGGACTCAGACCATTTAGGGCTTTAAAGGTCAAAACCAGCACCTTGAATTGTGCCCGGAAAACTATAGGCAGCCAGTGCCTATAAGCACTGGTGTAATGTGCTCCCAGCGACTCGGCCCCGAAAGGAGCCGAGCCACTGCATTCGGCACTAGCTGCAACTTCTGAAGAGTCATTGAGGGCAGCCCCATGTAGAGCACATTGCAGTAATCTAGCCTTGAGGTAATAAAAGCATGGATGACAGTGGCCATATCTGAATCAGAAAGAAAAGGCTGCAACCTTTTCACAGATGGCAATACATCTGATAGCAGCTAATTGGGACAATCAATATTTGTTTTGTAAATGAAATCAGAATAAACAAGAGGCTTTAGAGAGGTAGAAATTGAACTAGCCCATTATAACAGATCCTGTGTAAAGTGAGTTCTTCCTCTGCCCAACAAATATTTAGAGACAAGACGCAATAAAACAAACCATCATAAATGTAATCTCCTCCCTCTGCACCGTGAGTGGGATTTACTGCTTCCAGGGGTGTAGCTAGGTAGGAATGGGTTGGACTGGGGCCCTGCTTGCCACTCCCCACTGCTACAGCAGCAGGAGACACAGCTGCACCAGGGAGCATGTGCTCTGCAGGCTTGCGGACCCTGGGGCAATTGCACTACCTGTTCCTATTATTATAGCTGTGCCCGTGACTGTTTCTCTGATGCACCAATAATCCAGGGGAACTGCCAGCTGAAATTTGTACCCAACACAAACCTTTTGACTTCTGTACTGCTCACGTGGGAAGCTACTGCCACTGCTATTGGTGGTGAGGTCAGAGCTGTGCCTGTTTCTGAGTGGCTCCAGAACACGTTGGGTCTAATGCGGAAACATATTTTTCATTTAAAATTTGCAAATAAAATTTAAATATTTGTTCCCAGAATTGAATCTCCACTTTCATAACTGCTGCTGTTGCCAAATTCATCCCTTTGGTCTTGCCGTTCCGTCATGCAGAACTTCCTTCAGCTCCGACACATTATTTGTTTTTCAGTACTCGGGTTATGCCAGCAAGTCAGTTCTTTGATTACTTCGTTCACTTTGCAAGTCAGGATTTTGTCATTTGATATTTTCATGATTTTCTCCTGGAGTATTTCACACCGATAGACTAATCCAGTTCACATTCAGAAATGTAAATCGACCACCACACAGCCCCACTGAATAGGGTTGCCACCGTCAGTCATTGTTTTACCAGACACCTCCATTTTGGCCTATGAGACTGTGGGTGATTTCAGACGTTACGTGGTCAAAGGCCACCACAGTCAATCCCCTGTGGTGGCAGCGACCACGTAACATCTTTTGGGGGAAACGGATTTTTCCCCCCAGATGTTACCACGGCGGGGAATCACATTCGCTGCGTGAGCAGCCGAAGCAGCGGGGCCGGAGGTAGCTGCGCGGCGAATGTGATTCCCCGCCATGGTGACCCCCGCCGTCACGTCTGGACAGCGGCCACGGGTCGGAATCCCCGCAGGGATTCCGTCCCGTGGCCAAAGCGGGTAAGCGCTGCGGCGGCATTGGCCGCGGTGCCTGCCTGTCTCCCCAGAGGGCGGGCAGCATGGAACGTGGAGGGGGCGGGGCCGTGAGGCAGCACGTTGCGCCGCGCGGCCCCGCCCCCTCCCCAATTCCCCGCCGGGATCCCCCCGCACGTCTGTTACGGCGTGACAGGGTCATCCCGACGGGGAATTCAAAATTCATTTTGTGACGGGGCGAAGCTGCCCCGTCACATCTGAAATCATCCTGTCAGGTGAAAAAACCTCACCACAGGTGGTGACCCTACCACTGAAAACACAGGCAGGGTTATCCTCCATGGTTAAAGTCAAGGGGGTGGGGGGTGGGGCTGCTATTGACTTCAATAGGTGGAAGATCATACCCTAACAGTGCAAACCTCCATCCACTGAAATCAATAGAAAAACTCCCATTGACCAAGCAAAGCTAAAACCAGTGAGAATTCTATAAATGAAGAGTTTCAAATCCAGCCTCTAAATTTGCTTCAACCAATTATTTGTTTTGTTTGAATATTGGGATTGGGGAGCTGATGCACTTTCTTTCATTGTAACCTTAGGCCAGATTCTGCTCTTATCATGGGCGTAAAGATAGGGGGAAGAATGGAATTTGAAGCTCCACGTACACAGCTCCCCTAGCTCTTTGGTGGCCTGAGACACAATAAACTTGGACTTCCTGCCCCTGCTCCACCTCCCCTCTACCCCACAAGTCTCAGCGCAACGGTTGTGTGATGGGAAGGCACTCCCAGTCTACGCTGATTAATTGGGTGGCAGTAAACACTAAACAGGGAAGTCCTAGTCTGGAACTAGTACTGTGTGTGTCAAGGCTCCCTGCTTGCATGCCAGAGCAGGAGCTCTGGGGATTTCCTCCAGACAGTCCAGCTTTCTGGAAACAACACCTATGGGTCCATGCAACTCAGTGCCACCCAAGAAGGCTGCTGCGCGGCAGGGTGTCCACCAGTCCTACAATCCCTGGCCTGAGATATTCGGAGCTAAAATTCAGGCGGGGACTGCCCCATGCGCCACTCTACTCCCCATTCCTGTGAGCTGGACAAGGGGATTAACCTGCTGCCATGTTGTCAGGGGTCAGGACTTTGGAGGGAGGGGGCACTCTCCCCTTCTTATTGGGACTCTACTGAGTCTCAAGCTACTCCTGTCATTTCATTGTTTAGCTACTGGGACAGGTAGTGTAGGAGCAAGATCTAAAGCCCACTGAAGTCAATGCAGTGCTTTCCATTGACTCAAAGGTGTTTGGATAAATTTGGAAACCAATATCTGAACTCCACTAACATGAATAAAGTTCTGGCAAATGAATCTTAAATCCCCCGCCAGCCGCCCCCGCCCCATCCTTGGCCAAGCCCCTGGGCCCACCATGGAGTACACATTCTTTGTCCCTTTCTGCCCTCCACTTCTGGGTGCAGTGTATTTTGATTCATTCATCCCAGAGGAGGAGTTGTGTGCTGCAGGGAATGAGAGTGTGAAGTGTGAGCAGACGACACTCAGCACTAATCTCTGCTCCCTCTGCCCCTGGTGTTGTGACTCCACTTGTCATGTTTGACAGCTTTATTGTTCACCCATCTTACAGTGTGCTTCTCATTTTTGTACTCTGGACTGCTTCCCACTGGTTAGTTATGGTAGGGTGACACATCCCACTGATATGTGCACTTTGGTTAGATACTGTAGGGCCATTTGGGGCTTTTGTGCTTTTGGCATCAAAATGAATCAATGAAGAATTTTTTATTTTATTGTATTTATTTTATTTTTCTGAAAAGAGAAGCTTACACAAAGAAATGTCCAGATATTGCAAACCCCAGCATGAAGGGCTGAGGAAGAGCCACTCAGATTTTGGGCCTAGCAGCTGTAAGGATGCCTCTCTAGAAGAGTATTTTATTCATTCTAGCATGTGCTCCCCTGGTCTCATGCTGTGGCTCAGAGCTGAGCCTGGGTGACCAGCATATGTTAGAGTGCTACTAGTGAACAGAGTGATGAATGAAGGATGCCTCTTTGGGGATGCTAAGCTTTGCAGCATATCTTGGCTTCTGATTGGAGCTGGAACTACTGCCTTTTGTTCTATAAATGATATTGAAAAGTAGTTGACTGCACATTTCAATTATTTTTTATGAAAGGATCAACAGTAATAATACCCCCTCCCACCCTGGCACCCATAAGGGGATGGACATGAAAATTAAAGATTAGATAATGAAGGAACTTTCCACCAGGAAGCTGATAACACCTCCGGAAAATCCCCGGCCTGTGTCTGTAACTTGGCCCTGACAGCTACAGTTCTGTTTGTCAGGCTGGGCCCAAACAGCTGCTTTGCACATCAGAGTTAGTTTACTCTGCTCACTGCTAGATAACCTGGTGATTTTTATAGCAGCTCGCTCCTAAGGAAATAGCATGCTAAGAGGACAGGATATTGCCTTTAATTTAATTAGGATTCTCTTTTCTAACATATCTGTAGGAAGAGCCTTTCTGGACATGATAATGCCCCATGAATTTTAAATGCTTGAGAGCAGTTTATTTGCAGAGCTGAGACCCAGCAGTTTTGTTGCAGATGTATGAACAACCCCCTGGGAAAATGCACTTGCACTTGTAAAAAAGAGACATGCAGCCCTCAAATGCAACCTAGAAGTGGATTGCATGCTTCACCTGCTGATGCACACAGCTGGTATTTAGTCCCACTCCTGTTCCTGTATCTCCCTGGTGTCTCTGGCTGCCAATGGAGGGCGCTGTGCAGTCAGGGGTGTGGTTGTGGGGGGCCTGGGCTCACATCTCCATTATGGGCCACAAAAAGGCAAGCAGATGGAATCTCTGGGGTGGGGTGGGCTTACCTAGGAGGGGCAAGAGCCCTTCCTCCAGGCTGGTGCCACTCTAGACTAGAGGGGCCCCATACAGAAACTTTCAGAGCGGGATGAGGGGCAGGATCAGTATTCCACCTCTGCCCATTCTGAAAACTTCTGGTGGCACCTTTTGCAAGTGGCCTGAGCACCACTAGGAAATTTTCAGAGTAGGAAGGGGCCGAGTGCTGGCCTCACTCCCACCCATACTAAAAAATACTTAGTGGCACACAGGCCACTTGCAAAGCCCTCTTCCCCTCAGAGTGGAGACTCAGGCTCAACTGAGCCCCTTCACTCCATGGTGGCTATTACTCCACTGGTGGACTCTATTGAGTGGTGTCACTAGTATACTATCCCGAGAGTCATAACTGACCCTAAGAAAACCATGAGGGGCTCACTAGAAAAATGAGACAATTTTTAAGTGATTCCCCCCTCATCAAAGTGTTTATAAATGTTTTAATGCAAATGAAATTTTCCACAAAAGGGTTTTTTTTGTGCAGTTTTCTGTCGCCCCCTCCCCAATTTGTATCAACAGGAATGTCTCAAAACAAAACTTCAGTCTGAGGACTGATAATTTACACTTTTCAGAAAAAAAATAAAAAAAAAATCAAACGAGCCCCAGAGTATTGAAAGCTCAGAAATTGGGGGATTTTGAAAATAGGTAAAGAAAACAAAATTATTCTGAAGTAAAAAAATATAAAATGTACTTTCAAAATTTCGCTCCCAGACAAAAGGCCCACCTGGGTGAGCCCTAGTACACTTGGGAGGCCTGTCTCTTTAGGCATCTGAGGGGGGTTGCCATGCTGGTCCTAAAAAATGCAACAGACAAGAGGCAAACCCCTAGTATTGAACCAAATTCAGTTGATAGGGTTGCCACCTCCCGTGATTTGACCCTGAGACTCCTATAAATCAAAACAGATAGGCTGGTGAGTGTGGTTGTTTTTAAATGGACCACGATGTGTGGGGGGATGAGTGTGTGGCCGTGGTAGGTCATGGGCGGAGGTGGGTGTGCACCCGTTCCCACAGGCGCACACCCATCTCCACCAGTGGAGCATCGGAGCCCATTGCTCCGTGCGTGGGTGATGGGTGGAGGTGGGCATAGCGCACGAGCGCACACACACCTCCACCCATCCCCTGTGGCATTCACACAGGCGCCTCCACCCATCTCCACGCAGTGTAA
The DNA here is from genome assembly GCA_003113815.1 of Sphenodon punctatus. Classification (NCBI taxonomy): domain Eukaryota; kingdom Metazoa; phylum Chordata; class Lepidosauria; order Sphenodontia; family Sphenodontidae; genus Sphenodon; species Sphenodon punctatus. The sequence goes on along the minus strand of QEPC01005751.1, from coordinate 1,464,234 downwards.
CTGCGTGGAGATGGGTGGGGGCGTCTCGTGTGAAAAGGGCCTGTGAGCAAACTTTTGAGCTGCACATTATTGCTTGAAGGAGAGCTCCATATAGCTGGGAAGCTTGCCACTTCTCACCAACAGAAGCTACATCAATAAACTCATTGTAACTACTCAGGATTGTAACAAACTTAAGGGATTCAATGGGTTTACTCCAGAGTAAGCTGTTTGTGGTTCAAGAGACAGACCATAGTCTTTAGGTGCTCCTAAAGAAACTGAACTCCTTTGCAAACCTGACACCCCCTTATTCCCACACTTACTGAGGGGGGGAGGGGTGCATGCCTGCATGAGAGGGAGGAATTTTCTGAAAACTGTCAATGTGGCATTCAGCTATGGCAATGAAGAGCCCTCCTTCATCCTGAGAGAGGATCTGTCCCCCTGCCCCCCTGCACATACACTCCCATTAATCTCGATAGGAACAAAAGCTCTGAAGAGGCAGGTTGAAGAGCTCCTGGGGGTATGTTTAAATCAGTGTGTACTAATAATGTCTGTCGGCCCCTGTGGGTCCCTGAGTGGGGGCATACTTATGCTGTGCTGCACCAAAACCTGCTTGGGTGTAATTAATTCTGACCTCTGGCTCCCACCTACTCATCCTGATATTAAATTTGACTGGCGATATTACATTTTTCAATGATCTGTGTTTTCCTGAAAGAGGAATTGGAGGGCGCTGGTGTGAACTTTGGCTCTTGGTGTTCAGAACTGCAGGCAGGTCAGAAAGGGTAAGCCTGAGTACCATCTAAATTAGATTCTCATCTGGCATAAATCGTCCATGGCCGTGGTTTATGCTGGTTTCAGATCTTGTTTTCCATAGACCTGCTAAGACAGTTGCAACCCACTGGTGGGTTCTGAGAAGTGTGGGTCCCAAGCAGGGTCTGGGGGGGCCTAAAGGGGGAATCTGGTGGCCCATGATCTCAGGTACAGCGGTGTCACACCCTCTGCCACATCCCCTCCTGGCACTTGTTCTGACTGCCTGTGCTGCTGAGGGCAGGATAGGGAAAGGGGGGATGTGGCTTCTCACAGCTTTCCTCCTCTCTGGCTCCCACATCCTGCTGCTTCTGGCCCAGCCACTCCAGGTCCTTGGTTTTTTTAAAGTGGGTCCCAGATATTTAGAAATATTTTGGTGGGTCTCAAGCACAAAAAGGTTGAGATTGAGAATGACTGCTAGAACACTGCCCTTCCATCCCCACAACAGAGTATCAGCAGCCACTGAACCAGGCAAGATACAGTTTAAAGTGACACACAACACCTAAATCTCTGTGCGGAGAGTGTCGATCCCACAACAGAATCACAACAGTAAAGATTATCCCCAATGGCAGTCTCTTGCCATTAGCCCGGGGTCTCCCTTTCCTGTGTTGCCTGGCTTCTACTTTCCCACCTCAAAAGCAGCTGCATCATTCCCACCTGTCACAATAGAGACATACTGACTCTGCTCTCATACTGGCCAGCCCTCAGCAGCACCATTGCAAAGTCATTGGGAGTCTTTACCATTATTGTAAAAGGGAGAGGTGGGGCAGTGGGAGGAGGGAAACTTGAGGAACACATCTCCTCCCCCTGATTTTGAGGCATGTGGCGGCATGTAGTTCTATGTTGCTCTTACTCTGAAACCCAGGTGTGAGCCCTGTAACAGGGACTGCTGGGTGGACAGTGTTGATGGCCCAACATAAGTTACACTTGTTTGTGCTTAACCACTAGAGGCATCAACTAGCTCTGCTAATTGTTTGGGATGTAGGCTTTTCAAAGGGTTAAACTGAGACCAAGGGTGTTTATCTCCTGGATAATTATTTTCTGCCACAGGACCCCTATAATAGGGCTCACCACCCCCAAGGCACAGAATTAGTAGTCAGGTTTGTCAAAACTTGATATTTAAAGTGGCTTGAGGACCTATAATATTAATAATAATTATTCAGTAGATTAACAGGTATACAAATGCTGTAAATGACTGCTTATTGGAGTAGCTGGTCCTGGAACCTATGAGAGGAGGAGTTACTTTGGATCTAGTCTTAAGCAGAGCGCAGGACCTGGTGCAAGGGGTAATGGTAGTAGAACCACTTGGTAATAGCGACCATAATATAACCAAATTTGACATAGCTATAGGAGGGAGATTAACAAAACAAAACAAAACAAAACAAAACAAAGCAACGACAGCAGTCACATTTAACTTTAAAAAGGGGAACTATGCACAAATGTGGAAACTCATTAGAGACAAACTAAAAGGAGTGGTTGAGAGGGTTAAATGTCTGCAAGAGGTGTGGAGATTATTTTAAAACACCATCTTGGAAGTGCAGATTAAACGTATTCCACAAATAAAAAAAGGTAGCAGGATGACCAAACGTCTGCCAGCGTGACTAAACGAGGAGGTGAAGGAAGCTATTAGAGTCAAAAAGACATCCTTTAAAAAATGGAAAGTAATCCTAAGGAAGTAAATAGGGATGTGCGAACACCGGGGGGGTTCGGTGTTCTGCCCGTTCAGTGTTCGGCCGAACCCGTTTGGGTGGGTGGGCGGTTTTCCCTCCCCCCTTCAGGCTGCGTGGGTGCCAGAGCTCTGGCTCCAGGTCCAGCGTCAGGTCCGGAGGCGGCAGCACTCCGGAGTGCTTCAGGCTGCTACTAGGCCTTCTGGGTCAAACTCGAAGGCCTAGTAGCGGCCTGAAGTGCTCTGGAGTGCCGCCGCCACCGGACCCGCCGCTGCTGCTGCAGCCACCAGTCCCGGGGCCAGAGCCCCGGCACCACCAGGTAGGTCGGGTTCCGGGTCCGGTAGCAGCAGCAGGTCCAGCTGCACTCTGGAGTGCTTCAGGTCACTACTAGGCCTTCCGGTTTGACCCGGAAGGCCTAGTAGCGGCCTGAAGGTCTCCGAAGCACCGCTGTCTTCAGACCTGCTACCGGACCCGGAGCCCCGGCACCACCAGGTAGGGTGATACCTGGGGTGGGGGGTTTAAAATTTTTTTAAAAATTACGAGGCTGGGTAGGGTGAGGGGGGGAGGTGCTCCACGGTGCCTCTTCCACCCGCGCAGCCTGGAGGGGGGAGGGAAAACCGCCCCTCCACCCAAATGGGTTCGCCCCCCCGAACCTGTTTGGGCCGAACAGGCCGAACCGAATGGTTTTGGGTTCGGCCGAACCCCGAACGGGCTGAACACCGAATCCCCCGGTGTTCGCAGCCTGGAAGGGGGAGGGAAAACCAGGTTCTTCCCTGCCCCCTGCGCCCCTGCCCGAACTGGTTTGAAAACCGAACTTTGTTCAGCCGGTTCAGACAGGGGGTGGTTCGGATTCAGGGTGTTCGCGAACAATCTGAACACCCCGAGTTCGGGCCGAACCCCGAACTTCCGAACAGCATTTGCACATCCCTAGTAAATAGGAAAGAGCATAAGCATTGCCAAATTCAATGTAAAATGTTAATAAGACAGGCCAAGAGGGAATTTGAGGAATGACTTGCTAAAGACACAAAAAAATATAACATTTTTAAGTACACCAGAAGCAAAAGCCTGCTAGAGAGTCAGTTGGGCCATTAGATGACCAGAGGGTGAAAGGGGCGCTCAGGGATGATGGAGATATTGCAGAGAAACTGAATGAATTATTTGCTTCGGTCTTCACAGCTGACGATGTTGGGGAGATACCCATGCCAGATAGGGGTGTGCATGTCGTTTTCGTTATTACAATAACGATAATGAAAATTGTCATTTTTGTTATTGCAATAACGAAAACGACAACCGAGAATAATGGTACCAATAACGAAAACTATTATTAGTGCTGTATCAGTTGGTTTTGGAGGGATAATGTGGAGAAGGGAGGAGGGAGCAGACATCTCAGAGCCCTAAAAAGGGTTGAACTCTTGAACTGTGCCTGTGTTGGGAGGGGCGAGCAGGTCAGTAGTACGTGATGGATGTATCACTGGCCAATGAGCAGCGCAAGCAGGCCCCAGCAGTCTCATGGCACTCTGTGATTGCTCAATGCCTGCTGCCTCCCACAACCAATCAAGGGGGCTCTGGGGGAGGGCACTGCAACCTTTTATAATGGGAGGGCCAGGCTTTTTTTCTCCATTCTGTGAGAGTTCTGCTTGTCAGGTTGTGTTTAAAGAACTGTGGTGCTTGCACACAAAAAATTCTCCCTAGCCCTCATTGTATTACCAATACCTTTTCTTCCTCATACCCTACATTTTACCTTCTCCCTTTCTCTACCCTTCTTCCCCCATGTACATTATATATAGATAGGTAGTATAGATTAGATATATATTATAGACATATAGATTAGATTAAAATAGTTATATAGATAACTGATTAGATAATAGGTAGTTTTCCTTTTCCCTTCCCCTGTCTCCCTTAGATTTAGATACATATTAGTTGTGTATGGGAATCGGTAACGATACTGATACCAAAAATAAAAATCTTCGTTTGAAATGGTACTGATACCGATAATGAAAACGATAGCGATAACGACATTGTTAAAAATTATAACAAAAATGACATTTTTGAACAACAAAAACAAAAAATGAAACCAACATGGGGGCCTAACATCTAGAGGTGGGACCCCGGGCCCATTACCGGCTACCGGATTTACCGGTTACCGGTTCTCTGAAAACCGGATTCCCGGATTAAATCCGGTATACCGGTACCGGATTTATTTCATTGATTTCAATGGGGCGCTGTGTCCCCATTGAAATCAATGAAATAAATTAATTCCCTCCCCCTCCCCCTCCCAGGCTGCGCGGGTGGAAGGGGGGACACCCCCCACCCACCCTGCCCAGCCTGGATTTTTGTTTAAAAAAAGACTCAGAGGCGAGCCCACCCCCCAGCACCAGCGGCCGCGGCATCCCCGCAGCCGCCGGTAAGTATGACCCGATCCCTGGGGGGGGTGTTTAACACCCCCCCAACCCCCCAGGGATCACCCCTACTAAAGTTCAGTGCGCTTACCTTGCGGAGCTCCGGCGGCGGCGGCGGGCGGTCCGGCGGCCTCAGCGCCGGCTGTGGCTGCCGGCGTCAGAGACGCTCTAGGCCTTCCGGGGAACTTCCGGGTTTCCCCGGAAGGCCTAGAGCGTCTCTGACGCCGGCAGCCACAGCCGGCGCTGAGGCCGCCGGACCGCCCGCCGCCGCCGCCGGAGCTCCGCAAGGTAAGCAAGCGCTGAACTTTAGTAGGGGTGATCCCTGGGGGGTTGGGGGGGTGTTAAACACCCCCCCCAGGGATCGGGTCATACTTACCGGCGGCTGCGGGGACGCCGCGGCCGCTGGTGCTGGGGGGTGGGCTCGCCTCTGAGTCTTTTTTTAAACAAAAATCCAGGCTGGGCAGGGTGGGTGGGGGGTGTCCCCCCTTCCACCCGCGCAGCCTGGACTCGGGGAGGGTTTTTTTTTTTAAAACTTTTTTGCTGGGGCTTTAAGTTTTTTTACATTGCAGCCATTTTTAAATGGCTGCAATGTAAAAAAATCCGGTACCCGGAATCCGGTACCCGGACCGGATTTACCGGGTCGAATCCAATAATGCCGGTACGCCCGGTACCGGCATTATCGGATACCGGATTTACCAGTTTTCCCGCCCCTACTAACATCCCTAACGCCAGACCGAGTCTTTGTAGGTGAAGGATCGGAAGAACTGTCACAAATAAGTGTGACTCTGGAGGAGGTTCTAGAGCAAAGTGACAAACTAAATACTAACAAATCACCAGGACCAGATGGTATTCATCCCAGAGTTCTGAAGGAACTCAAATATGAAGTTGCAGGCCTGCTATTAGTAATTTGTAACCTATTATTAAAATCTGCAACTGTACCAGAAGATTGGAGAGTTGCAAATGTAACACCAGTATTTAAAGAGTGCACCAGAGGTGATCCTGGAAACTACAGACTTGTGAACCTGTCATCAGTGCTGGGCAAACTGGTGGATACGGTTGTTAAGAACAGAATTACTGAGCATATTGATAAACATGGCACAATGGGGAAGAGTCAACATGAATTTAGGAAAGTGAAGTCATGCCTCACTAATCCACTGGAATTTTTCAAGGGTGTAAATAAGCAAGTGGATAAGGATAAGTTGGTTGATATAGTGTATCTGGACTTTCAGAAGGTGTTTGATAAGGTCCCTCGTGAAGAGACGCTTGAGGAAATTAAAGAGTCATGGGATAAGAGGCAGTGTCCTATCGTGAATCGGCAACTGGTTAAAAGATAGAAAGCAACAAGTAGGACTAAATGGTTGGTTTTCATAGTGGAGAGAGGTAACTAGTGGAGTGCTCCAGGGATCTGTACTGGGACCAGTGTTGTTTAATATATACATTAATGATCTGGAAATCGGAGTAAAGAGTGAGGTGATCAGATTTGCAGATGACACAAAACTATTCAAGATAGTTAAAACCCAAGCAGACTGTGAAGAATTGCAGGAGGTCCTTGAGAGACTGGGTGACTGGGCATCTAAGTGGCAGATGAAATTTAATGTGGATAAGTGCAAAGTGATGCACATAGGGAAAAATATCACAAACTATATGTATACAATGTTGGGTTCTAAATTAGGAGTTACCACCCAGGAAAAGGATCTTTGAGTAATTGCGGATAATACATTGGAATCCTCAGCTCAGTGTATGGTGGCGGTCAAAAAAGCAAACAGAATGTTAGGAATCATTCAGAAAGGGATAGAGAATACAACTTAAAATATCGTAAATATTGTAATACCTCTATATAAATCTATGGTATCATCTCACCTGGAATATTGTGTGCAGTTCTGGTTGCTGCATCTCAAAAAATACATAGAAGAACTAGAAAAGGTACAGAGAAGGGCAACAAAAATGGTATGGAATCACTCCCGTATGAAGTCTTTGGGATCTCAGGTGCAGGTTTCTTCTTGTCACTCTGGTTGAGGGTTCTGATAAAAGGCTCTGGGCAGGCACACTGGATCATCGCTTTCTCTGTTGTCTTTTCTGTTTTGTTTGTGTCTCTACTCGGACTGTGGCCACAGGCCTGCTGGTCCTGAGGAACCTCATCGGAGGGAAGGAGCAGAAAGGGGATTGAGAAGCAAGAACCCCTTATTGGTAACACAGCAAGGGAGTATAAAATCTATTTGGTAGCTTGCCTCCTCTTAATCACACCCAACACAACTTACATTTGGGAATATACTTCCTTCTCAGTTTATGTTATTGTAGTAAGAGTAAACTTACACACACTGCATACATCATACGCAGGGCTCGAATTATAAAGGAAAAGGTAGGTGCCCCTCAATGATATCATGCCCCTGCCCCCAGGTAGCCTTCTAAAGCCAATAGCCAAGGAGGCCATCAAACAAAGGTAAGGGGGGGCAGGCCTCCCCTGGCTCCCCTGTAATTTGAGCAGTGAGCATATCCCATTAAAACAAACAATTGAATGATCCATAGGTAACAGCAAATTGCCATTTAAATCCAGCTGCAGCAGACAGGGGGTGCAGCCACACGAGCTGTATGGGCCTGATTCCTGTATGGTCCAAGGAAGGGCAAGCACAGCTGTCACACTGCAGAACCAGTGCAGGGAGCTGGGCAGATGAGCGCCGTCTTCCCCGCCCCGCCCCCCGATCCCAGTAGGGCAGCTACGTCACTGCTGGTCATCCCACCGTGGCTCAGTGGGCTAAGGCGCCAGCCACATGAGCAGGCACCTGGCCCTGCCCTGCTTCCCTCCCTCCCCTGGCCTGACCAAATTCCCGCCTCTGTCGTGATATGGCAGTGTGCAACAAGCGACAGCATCCGCTGCTCAACGCCCTGCTGAGCTCGCCCCCTGGTGGGGCAGAAGGGGCTCTGGCACACAGGTAGCCACTCATTGGGCAGCCTTACCTCATATGGCAAGGGGAGTCTCAGGTTGCCTATGGCAGGATATCAAGAATTTGAAATTAATTAATTAAATAAATGGGGTAAGGCTGCTATGCAACTTGTCCTTGGAGTTTTCCCAAGGATGCAGCATGTAGCAGCCACCTGGTCACTCCACCCAGGGGTGGAGGGAATATCTGGCAGCGGCTGAATACACTGCATCATGTGACCCGGCTTCTCAGACTGAGTTGAGGCTACCCAAGGTGTCAAGGAGAAAGGGGGCTGGTGCTGCAAAATCAATCATGCATGGTTTTTACTAACAATACTGAGCATAAATGACTGATCACACACATAACACATCATACAAACATGTAACAGCAAGGAATACCTAATGTGACATGGAACAACATAACAGCACAGTAGTTGCATCAAATAAGAAGCAAACATATAATACCATGGATGATGGAATAGCAAATCCTGGCATACAATAGGAAGCAGACATGTAACACCATATGCTGGCTGATGGAAAAGTGAAGTTGCAGTACAATGGTCGCATCAATCCTTGCAATGGTTGCATCCACGCAGTCTCAATGATAGCAATCATTGGTCAGTTTATCTTTAGGTTACAACAGCATTTTAGGCTCACTGGTCATGGTGTGTTTGGTTTTTTGGTGCCTTCATTACCTAAATGGGTTCAGAGTAGTCACTCTCATATTGGACAAGCATATTTCTACAGCAGGGTTCATGCCTTGGTGACTATCCACAGCTGTAGGTGATTAGCCTAGCAACAGGTTTTCTCCATATAAAATAAGGAGCAACCAGTCATGTGCAGTTGCTGTTTCAAGCCTTCACACTGACAGTCACAACAGCAGCCTCTAAAACAGACCCACAAACATAATTTTGGTGGTGAGTTTTATTTCATTACTATGGGTTTTCTGCTTAGAGTGTATGGCATTTACATGTGCTGATAATTTCTTCCATGACCACATGTTTTTTTGTTCTCTCATGCCCTAGTTTGTTATTGGAATTGGAGAAGCTTATCCAGCTTTCTTCCCTTTTTCCACATGGATTAAGGGACCCCACTACTGGTCAATATGAGCAGCTAGAGGCACATGAGCAGAGCACTATTAAGGTAATATATGTCAGCAACCACTTGCAATTGGGATCCATTGGATTTGAGTGGTATTAGAACAGGCCCCCCCAGCAGAGTGGCTTTTAGGTCTCGAAGCTGTGTCTTTTATTTCATAGAAATTGCCACATCTGAGGAACAATTGGGCAGCCTCTTGGGAGGACAATCCAGGTCTCCTTCATCAGGAAGGAAGTGTGAGAGGCTCACAGTCAACTCCAATGTACTGCATCTATATTTTATGAAAGCATTTTTTCCTGTCTATTGATGGATGGCCGCAATGTAAAAAAAAAACACCAAAAAAACCCCCACTTTACTTTCCCTCCCCAGTCCAGGCTGCGCGGGTGGAAGCGGGGACACCCCCCACTCACCCTGCCCAGCCTGGCTTTTAAAAAAAATCCCCCCCCCCGAAGTCCCTGCTAGTGCAGGCTTGATCCCTGGGGTGGGGGGTGGTTTAACACCCACCACCACCACAAGGATCAGATCACCGTACCTAGTCCTACCTCCCCACCCAGGGATCGCCTACCTTGCGCTCTGTGTGGCGGTGGCAGCGGCCTGACTCCGGCGGCTTCAGCGCTGGCTGTGGCTGCCAGCTTCAGCGCTACTAGGCCTTCCGGGGAAACCCGGAAGTTCACTGGAAGGCCCAGTAGCACTGAAGCCGGCAGCCACAGCCAGCGCTGAAGCTGCCGGAGTCGGAACGCCGCCACCGTCCGGCGCGCAAGGCAGGCGATCCCTGGGTGGGGAGGTAGGGTAATCCCTGGGGTGGGGTGTGTGTTAAACCACCCACCACCCCAGGGATCACCCTAGTACCTGCTGGTGCGGGCTCTGGGTCGCCGGCAGTGGACCGGAGCCCGCACTAGCAGGGACTTCGGGGGAAAAATTTTGTTTTTAAAGCCAGGCTGGCCAGGGTGGGTGGGGGGTGTCCCCCTTCCACCCGCACAGTCTGGGAGGGGGAGGTTTTTTGAGTTTTTTCCCCATTTATTTCAATGGGGACAGTTCCCCATTGAAATCAATGGAACAAATCCGGTACCGCTAAACACAGATCCGGCAATCCGGTTTTTAAAAATCCGGTAACCGGTAAATCCGGTAGCCGGTATTTGGCCTGATGTCCCACCCCTAGCTGTTATGTTGTTCCATGTCACATTAGGTATTCCTTGCTGTTACATGTTTGTATGATGTGTTATGTGTATGATCAGTCATTTATACTCAGTATTGTTAGTAAAAGTCATGCATGATTGATTTTGCAGCACCAGCCCCCTTTCTCCTTGACTAGTTTATTCTGTCGCCTGAGACAGTTTAAGGGCTGAGCCTGCGGTACCTTCACCTCTCCGCTTTCTGCTACCCAAGGTGTCCTTTCTGCTACCCCTCAGACCCTTCCAGCTATCCCCCATTTTGCTCCTACCCTTTGTTTCCAAGCTCCTGGAGTAGGCTGTCTATACATGCTATCTTGATTTCCTCTCTTCAAATTCCTCCCTTGATCCCCTTCAATTGGGCTTCCACCCTCTCCACTCAACTGAGACTGCCCTTGCCAAAATCACTGATGACCTTCTCTTAGGTAAGTTTAAGGGCCTCTACTCCATTCTTGTCCTCCTTGATCTTTTTGCCACCTTTGACACTATTGACCATGGCCTCCTCCTGGATTCACTACATTCTCTTGGTTTCCGGACTCTGTTCTCAACTGGTTCCCTTCGTATCCTTTGAACTGCTCTTTCAGCGTTTCTCTTGCTGGTACCTCCTCTACATTGTTTCCCCAGTCTGTGAGAGTTCCCCAAGGCTCTGTCCTGGGCCCTCTTTTCTCCCTTTACATTCTTTCTCTGGGTAAACTCATTGAAACCCACGGCTTCCAGTATCACTTATATGCTGATGACACACAATTCTCTCTCCTCTCCCACACTGTCCCCCTCCAGTCTCGTATTGCTGACTGTCTTGCTGCTAATTCAAGTTTAATATGGCCAAGACCAAACTCTTCATCTTTCCCCCCAAACGCTCCCCTCCTACTTCCCTCTCAATTTCCAGTGAGGGAGCCACCAACTGGACGGTCCCCAGGCCTGTAGCCTGGGATTCATCTTTGACTCCTCCCTCTCCTTTAAGCCTCAGATCCAGGCTGTTGCCACCACAAAAACCCTAGTCCATGTGTTGGTCAGCTCCTGCCTTGACTACTGCAACTTCCTCCTTACTGGCCTCCCCTGCTCTGATCTCACTCCCCTCAACTCTGATCAATGCTCCGTGGCCAAAATCATCCACATTGTCCGTCGCTGTGGCCATGTTCTGCCCCACACTGGCTCCCTCTATGTGAATGCATTCAGCACAAGCTTCTGGTCTTAACCTTCAAGACTCTTCCTGGCCTTGATCCCCCATATCTCTCTGCTTTTGTATCCCACCACACTCCTGCCCAGGAGCTTTGCTCCTCCTCTACCCCACCCTCGCCTGCTCACAACCCCCTTGCTCCTCTAAACATCTTTGCCCCTTCTCTCTTGCTACCCCTCATGCCCGGAACTCCCTGGATACATTCACACTGCTCCCTCCCTCACAACTTTCAAATTCCTCCTGAAAACCTACCTCTTCTGTCAGGCCTTCCCTAGCTTGTCATGAGTGAAACGGTGTCCTCTCCCCGTAACTCAGAATCCTGTTCCCTGTAACCATGTGAAGCACATGTGCCTGCAACTTCTTAACCTCATGAATGTACTCTTGTCTCTCCCAATGTTCACCTCTCCCTTGTCTCCCCCTCTCTTGTCTCTTACATTGTAAGCCCCTTGGGGGGTAGGGACCTGTCTTTAACTATTGATTGTACAGTGCCAGGTACATCGCTGGTGCTAAATAAATGAGTAATAGCCTTCCCAGAGTGTCTCGTGTGGCTGCACCCAGGGTCATACTGCTAAGGCAAGGCCAGGAGAGCTCATTTTACTAAGCACTGATATGCATCCATAGGTGTCCCAGCAGAAACCCCTGTAGAGCCTGGATGCCAGAAACTCAGTATGAAGTGCAGAGGAAAGAGCTATGTCAGTATAGAAGGGTCCCTGCCAGGGCACCAGGCAGTTTGTGCTGGTATCAGATGGGAATAATTATAGCGATTCCTGCCTTCTAGGTGCAGTTTACATACTTATGGGAGTGGTATGTGCTATGAGGAAGGGGCAAGGAGGTCTGAGCACTGGCTCTCTAGTTCTGTCTCCTGCTTGGGCCTCACACTCCCTGTCTCTTCCCCCATGGCACAATCCAGCCCATCTGGGATGGAGAGGTGTGAAGGAAGAGGTAGGGTCAAGGAATGTGTGTTCTCAAGGGTTGCAGGGCCAGTTAAAGGGGCGGCTTAAGCCCCTGGCTGCCACCCACACCTCTCCTGTCCCTGCTTTTCTGGGACATCCCTGATTCCACTCCCCTTTTGTTATGTCACAGTCACAGTCTGAGCGTGGCATGCTCGTGTGATGGTATCGCATGACTTTTAAAAATCCCGCTGGCGGCGATTAGAGGAGACATTTCAATGTTGGGGCATTTAGTTCTCAGTTTTAAAAGAACGTGCGATCAGCTTTAATGTGCGAAATATCTCATCTAATCCCTGCCTGTGGGATATTTAAACATCATGCGAGCCTGCACCGTGCACGTCGAAAAGTGGCCACAGCCACAGTTTATTTATTTGAATTGGTCTAGTGATCATATCAAAGATACAAAAATATATTCTAATAAATTATAAAATAAAACAGGTACTGCCCCCCTTTTGTTATGTGTCCTGCAGTAACAGAAAACTACTGTAAAGTCCTGGATTAGAAAGAGAGGAGCAATTTGCAAGTCATCAGTTGCCCAATGAGTTGAACGCTTTAGCCTTAAAGAGCCAGTCCAGCCAAACAGTTTGCCCCAGGCTAGTTCAGAGCAGCACCTCCCATAGGGGCAACAGGGGATTCTCTATTGTTCTCTCTGACTCGTTAATGACTCTTCTTTCAGGGAGAAGAATAGGGTTTTCCAATACCTTGGAGAAAATGATCAGTCTTTGGAATTAAAACCAACTCAATTTGGGGCCATGAAGAGCTATGATTTCTAAACAGTTCTCTTGAAAAATCAGCTGGCTACGGGTTCAACCCTGGCCTTCTAAGGAGCTAATGTAATTAATTTTCTTTTTTAAAATAATACCACCAAAATTCTTACCAGCCTCTTTCTTAGGTAATGGGCTATTTTTAATACTTGCCCATGAGAAAATCCTCACAGTATCTCATCTGTCAGAGAATCCACACAGGAGAAATGGCTGGAGTGAGGGAAAAGCTTTATTGTCAGAAAGAGGGCTGTGTAAACTGCAAATCTCACTGGGTATGGGGGTGTGGAGGCCAAGCTGTTGATGGAATGGTTGTTATAGAGGTTGGGCATGAAGGAAAAGAGTTGGTTCTCTTATGAGTGAGGTTATGAGATGGATGGATATGAGAGTCCTTCAACCTTTTTAAGATTTATTTATTTTTTAAAAGAAAGCAAAGACTTTTTTAGCCCAGCCTCATAGTTAAGTAATAAATCACTCTGAATTTATTTTATTCCAATTATGTCCCACATTATCTCTCATTTTGAGAGTCACTGTCCCTCATTTCAGGGTGTTTCTAAAGTTTGGGATAAACAAACTTGCGCAGGAGGAATTTAGACGTTCACTTTCATTGCTTGGAGATGCGAACTTGTAAAAACCTTGATACAAGGGTTTTAGAGGTCTGCATCTCCAAGCATGTGCTAGTTCACTGGCACTCACTGTTTCCAATAGCACCCGGAGGACATCCGGTAGTGGAGGTGAAATGTCTAAACCCCCACCATGCACGAGTTTGTTTCTCCAGGGCTTTAGAAAGCTGCAAAAAAGCTGCCTTGTAATAAAAACACAGAGTCCAGGGATTGAGAGATTTTTTTTATTTATTTATTTTTAAAACTTATATAAAATTTTTATCCCACCTCTCCTGCCCACAGGGCAGCGAACAACAGTATAAACAATAAAACAATTTAAAACAGTTAACAATTTACAAAATGCAGGGAAAGAGACCCTCCCCTCCTCACCCTCACCCTCGTCAAAGGCCTGACGGAACAGCCAGGTCTTACATAAACGCCAAAATAACAGGAGAGTGGGAGCCAACCAAGCCTCCTCCGGGAGAAAATTCCACAGCACAGGGGCGGTCACCGAAAAAGATCTAACATCGGTGGCCACCCACCTCACCCGGGGAACCTCCAAAAAGGCTCCCACGGACGATTTCAAAGGTTGCGCGGACACATGGGGAGTGAGGCGGTCCCACAGATAAGTAGGGCCCAGGCCGTGAAGGGCTTTAAAGGTTAGAACCAGCACCTTGAACCTGGTTCAGTGCTTTATAGGCAGCCAGTGCAGAGTCCGGAGCACTGGTGTCATGTGTTCCCTGCGACCCGCCCCCGTAAAGAGACAGGCCGCAGCATTCTCTGTAGCCTCTGGACCAGCTTCTCGGGCAGCCCCACGTAGAGCGCGTTGCAGTAATCCATCCTCGCGGTGATGAAGGCATGGATGACAGCGGCGAGGTCGGAGTCAGAGAGATATGGCCAAAGCCGTTGGATAAGATGTAACTGCTGAAATGCACTCCCCGCCACAGCCACAACCTGAGATTCCATGGTGAGCCGTGAATCGAGGAGCACACCCAAACTCCACACTTGAGACACCATGGGAGGGCGAACCCCCCAACAAGAGGAGATTCAACCGCCCCCAGGTCCCCCAAGCCCTCGCCCACCAACATCACCTCCGTCTTGTCAGGATTCAATTGCAGATGGCTCAACCTCATCCAAGCCCCCACAGCGGACAGGCACTGGGAAAATAGGGAGACTGCATGACCTGGGTCGATGGAAAAAGAGAGGTAGAGTTGATAGTCCTCAGCATACTGATGACACTGCATGCCCTGAAACCCTCTCACGATCTCCCCTAATGGCTGCATATAGATGTTAAACAAGAGGAGGGCCAGAATGGCACCCTGCGGGACTCCACACGTGAGGTCCCGGGGAGAAGACGTACACTCCCCCAAGACCACCCAGTGAGTTTTCCTGTCCAGGAACAAATGAAACCAGTCCAAGACTGTTCCGCCAATCCCGGCACGGTCCCGCAGGCGAGTCACCAACACCTCATGATCGACTGTGTTGAATACAGATGAAAGGTCTAGCAGGACCAGTAAGGTCTGACGACCCTGGTCCAATGCCAGACAAAGATTGTCAGCCAAGGCCACCAATGCAGTCTCCATACCATACCCAGGCCGAAAACCAGACTGAAAGGTGTCAAGGAAACCAGTACGGTCCAGATGATCCTGGAGCTGTCATGCCACAGCCCGTTCAATAACCTTCCCTAAAAAGGAAGGTTAGAGACTGGCCGGTAACCAGCAGGAGCATCAGTGTCAAGAGATGGTTTCTTGAGCAGGGACCTAACCACAGCCTCCTTCAGGCAGTCAGGCACCTTGCCCTCCCGAAGGGAGGCACTAACCACCCCAGCCAGCAACGGCCGTAACATCTCCTGGCTGGCTTTCACCAGCCAGGACAGGCATGGATCTTGTTTGCAAGTAGTGGCACGAACAGATCCCAACAAGGACTCCACATCAGCAGGCAACACCATCTGAAACCAATCCCACAAAACAAAACAGGACGGGGCAGCCATAGCCCCAAGATGATCCTCTGCAATAACTGTGGTACCGAAATCGTGGCGGATGCTGCCCCCCCTCTGCTTGCACCCTTGTTTTAGAACATCAGAGCAATGAGCTCAGAATTTAGATATGGATTATGAAAAACATTCCTGCACTCGATGGTCTTTGGATCTGAAATTTTGGTTCAGTTCTGTCTTTATATTGGTGGTGCAGTCTAGCATTCAGGCCTGATAGTTTTGAAATGTGATGCAGCAAAGCCCTAGCCATAAAGGTATCTCCACTGAGATTCCTGTTTGAGAGGAGTTGGCGAAAGTTAACTCACGTTTCACAATAATCTGATTTACCATGGTTGCTATGCTCCCCAAGCAGGAGAGGATGCACTCTGCTGGTAAGGGTGGGCAGGAATGCAGACACGGGAGGGGTAAGGAACAAGGTAAAAGCAGCACTTGCTGCAAAGCCAAAGAACTCTCCAATAAACCCCAATCTGCTGAGAATACATTTCACAAACATGCAGCCAAGTTGGCTCTTTTGTCTAGGGGTTTGTTAAGCATTAGTTAAAGAATGCCATAGTCCAGCCTGCTCGGTGTGAGTCCTAGTTCTTCCCCTTTCTGGAGCCATGTCATGGGGTGTTCAATTTTCCTCTCTCTGTAGGACTGCAAGCCCTCTGGTATTCCAGCCAAAAACCACTCATATTTTAGCCAGCTTAGCTCCAGTGCCGTTGCCGGGCAGTAAAGCAAACACTTGCCCACCAAAGGGGGAAGGGATGTGGACAGAGAGAAAGGGGTTGCGCTAATGACTTGGGGGGGGGGGGGCAGCTATTGGCTGCTTTTCCAGCGAATCGGAATAATTTACTTACGAAAAGAAAACACAACTGTTGACTAGAATATATTCAGGTTTTTCCTGTGGTGATCCTCAGAAATCAAACCAAAAATCTGCTAGGATTTTGGAAGAGCTGGGCCATTCCTAGGCCCCCATACCCAGCTCCCTTTGACTTGGTTGGTTTGGTGAAAGTGGGTTTTTCTTTGCCTCTCTGATTTAGGAAACACCGTCCCAAACCAAATTAATTCAAATTCACCTCTGCCCATTGCTAGGTTAGAAAGAGGTTGCCATTGCCAAGTTGGTCCCAAATATGAGAATGTCAGGAGACAAAGTAGTCAAGATGAATCCTTTTATTGGTCAACTTCTGTTGGTGAGTGAGTGTGCATCCTAAGGACTCTGTGCAGCTGGAATGCTTGCACACCTTTGCCAGCAGAAGTTGCCCTGATGTAAAGAATGGTCTTAACAGCGTAGCATTCCTAAAGGAAGAAGATAAAGGCTGGTAAGAAGTGCTGGATTAAAACTGCTGAATACTGATCCCCCTGTCATCAGAATAAGGCTATCTTGGAAAGCAGCAGAGCAAGCTTCCTCCAACCCTGCACCTATACAGCAGGGGTGGGGAACTTCAGGACAGAAAGCCAAAGGTAGCCTGCAGATAAGTTTTATTTGGTCCCTTTCCAGTTCCTACTTCAAACATTGAAAAACTGAGCTCAGGGTAAGGGAGTAGGGGTGAGGGTATGTACACAAGGACAGCTGACAGCTCCATGACATAGATCCATGAACTGAACCCTCCTCTTCCTGAGCACCCCCCTGAAGTACCTCCATTCACAACTTTTATGTGGACCTTGGAGCTTGTTCAAATTTTTGTGCCCCTTCAGAGGAAAAAGCCTCCCCATCCCTGCTGTACAGTGTCTATAGCACGCCCTTCTTGGCCTTTGAGCTAGAGCAACAGTAAGTGTTAATTGTGAGAGCAGCTTGGCTGCCAAAGACCCGTTCACTGAGAAACTGAAGGAAATCCACCAATGGTTTTCAAACAGGCCACTGAATAACCGTGGCACATATTACCTTCTCCAGATGGCCTCTGAGGCTGTTTTTAGACGAACGCGGCAGCGCCCTCGCTTGTTTTCAAAAAAGCCGGCAGCCCGTTCCACACGTGACGCTGCCACCGAATATGCGCATGTGCGGGCGATGCGCTTCCATTTCCGGCCACATATAACCAGCCTCGATCGCCGACCCGGTCAGTTCGCGCCCGGAAATGGATGCGCATTGCCCGTGCATGTGCGTATTCGGCGGCAGCGTCACGTGTGGAAAGGGCTGCCGGCTTTTTTGAGAAACAAGCGCGGGCGCCGCCGCGCTCATCTGAAAACGGCCTGAGTGTATGTGTGCTGCACCACTCTACCAAAAAGGCAGAGGTGTGTGCCTTTATCTAGGGGTCTATGTGAAGACTGGACTCTGCACCGTGCCCAGCCTCAGATGAACTCACACATGCAGTGTCAGTTAGAGGGGAAACATGCCTATGAATCTGGCTCTTCCTCTAGGCTATAGCAGATGTGTGAAGGGTGTAGGGTTCCCACTTCCCATAGTTTGATCCTGAAACTTTCATAGACCAAAATGAGAGTCTCAGGGTCAAACCATGAGAAGTGGCAACCCTAGAGGGGAGCCAGGGAGTGGGGACTCTTTTAGCCTGCCAAATGTCCTCCTGCATCTTGTTATACTAATAATAAACCCTCTATCTTTCTTGTTAACACATAGACACAGGTTTAAGAGTGCAAGCCACAGTAGGCAGGATAATGCTCTCCCAAGTACCTGCATAGTCCCTGACTTTCCATACCTGACTGTTGAGTGTTGCCTCAACAGAGGCCTGTAAATGAGAGCCCCTTAGGGTAACGGCAGTGAGGCTAATGGTGCTACACAGGTTTACACCATCTGAGGATCTGCCCGTGCCTCTAATTATGAGCTGTGACAGTCAATGAGAAAGGGACCTGATGCCAAGACATCTCAATCCCTGCCTCCTGCAGAGCGGTTCCAAAACCAATGTAACTTATCTCCTGCCATACCAGCTGCCTTCACACCACTGGCTCGGATAGCTAGTCACTTTCACAGATACATATCTAATCTGGCATAGCCACAGCAAAACTACCCATCCTATAGCATCTGGTTCAGGGGCACATCAAGGATAATTTTAAAGAAGGGGAGAGCACAAGGGGCTAGGAACAGAATTGGAACACATGTAACTACAACAAAGAACAAACACAGAATGGGGAGAAGAGCAGTTACTCCACCCAACTTCCTGTGGTTACCAGCAGGCCTTAAGTATTGCCTGGTAGCCAGTTGGGAAGCAGATCTGGCGCAGTGGGACACAGTTGGAAATGGGTGTGGCACGGCAAGGATTGGGAGAACACAGGAGGAGATACGGGGGTGGGGGCTGGCCTGAAATCAGGCCTGAGTGGTGGTGCCAACGATTAGGGCAGAACTTCAAACCCCTAGGCCCAGGGAGTTGAGACCCAGGTCCCGACAGTCTGAGAACAGAAATAGATGTAGCTGTGGTGGAACAATCCCTTTCAGCTCTCTATGCTGTGAGATCCCATGTTGCCCATAAGCTGCACCTGAGCAAGAAGCACAGGGCAGTATCCCTCAGCTAGGGTCAGAATCAAACTCTTAGCTGTGCAGTGATCATCCTAGCCAATAGCTAGGTGTGCAGTCAGACTGGTGATGATGGATTGGTGCCTTCATGCTGTATGTCAACTTGTCAAAGGCTCCGGTGCAGTGTCTGAAGTAAGGCTCCCTGTCCACATCCGCCTTGCCCCCTCCCTTCATACCTTCAGATCTCTCCTTAAAACTCACCTCTTTCGCTCTGCTCTGTCTGACTCTTTATCCTGCTGAGCCACTATTCCTATACCTACGATCGGTTTACCCTTATCCTTGCAACATGGACCTGCCTGCTGTCATTCTCATCGTAACCAAGCCAAGTACGTGCACTTGAGACCTCGCATCTTCATGAATGTTAGACCCCTTGTCTCTCCCTCTGTTCCCCTTCCTAAGCCTCTCCCCCAGCTCCCGTCTCTTAGATTGTAAGCCCTAGGGGCAGGGACCGTGTCTGTTTTATTACTTTGTAAAGTGCCAGGTACACTGCTGGAGCTATATAAATGTTTGTTAATAATAATAATAATAGGGTTGAAATTCAGCTCGACTGTCTCACCAGTTTTCGAAGAGAAGGGGGTGTGTGTGTGTGTGTTCCCATTTCAACTTGAGCTGAGCCAAGAAACCCCCCTCTTCTCATCAAGAGTTGGTTAGAATTCGAGGGGGGCAGGAGTTGCAGGGGGGGGGGAAACACGGGGGCCGGAGATGAGCAGGGGGCAAAGACAAACTCCCTGAGTACCTCCGGCCCATTTGGGGAAGAGTTTGGACAGGAACAGGGGTAGGGATGGACTTACCATCCAGGGGGGGTCCTGACGCCTCCCCCCCGCGGTGCTCCATGCCACACTAGGCCTCTTCCTGAGTCTTCAGTTTAAAAGAAAACCCCACAACCACAGCTGGAGCATGCTCAGAGCGCTGCTTGGCTCTGTGTGCCCTTTTTAAAGATGGCAGCCACAGGGCGCGCATGCTCAGAAGTGTTGCTCAGCCCTGTGAGTGCCATCTTTGAAAAGGGCCTGCAGAGCTGAGCAGTGCTCTGAGCATGCTCCAGCTGTGAGGGTTTTTTTAAATTTTAAACGGAAGACCTGGGAAGGGGCCCAGTGCCGCACAGAGCACCACAGGGGGGTTGGGAACTCCGCCCCCCCCCCCCCCGATATTAAGTACAACCCTGCTCCAGTCCCTGCGCAAACTTTCCCTCCCTCCACAGACGTGGAGGCCAGGCAGGGACCAGAGGTACTCAGGGGGCTTGTCTTTGCCCCCTGCTCACCTCCAGCCCCTGTGCAGCCCCCCCGTGCAATGCCTCCTCGAGTAATTTGCGAGAACGTGAGGGGTGTGTGTGTCGAGGACACCTCAGCTCTTGCCCCCCATCTCAATTCTAGCAAATTTCTCATGAGAATGAATCCCCCCATCCCGTTTCAGCCCTAGTCTGCAGGCACCACGGCCATGTGATTTAGACTCATGGAGCATAAACAGCTTGCTGCCTTCCACCTCCTCTTCACCACTGCTGAGGCGTGCAACCGAGAAATCCAGGAAGTGAAAGCCATCTGCTCCTCCTGGCATGAGGCCATCACTGGCTGCCTTGGGCTCCTCTGTGGGCTTCAGGTCAGGGTGCTGTGGCACAGCTGAATGTGAGGTGCCCACATGGCCGGGTGCCATGTACCAGCCCAAATCAGACAGCACCAGGCTGCCATGGTGGCAATGCAGGCAGTACAAGGGGAACTGCAGCTGGTTACCTGTTTGGGAACATCGCTGCAATTATCCTCACCCTTCACCAGGCAATGCCCATCGGCTGGTTTGCCTGGGGCCTGCCCAGGACAACAAAGTGGTGGGAGATGGTCCTGGCCACATGGGAAGACGTGGAGTGGGTGGTCCATTTCCAGATGTTCCACCACCTGATCTTCAGGATTGCTGACATCCTCCATTCATGGCTGGAAAGGGAACAGATGCCCATGAGGACCCCCATCCCCATGGAGCAGCATGTGGCCATCGCCACCTAGATGTTTGTCACCCTGGACTCCTGCTGCTACATTGCCCAGCAGTCTGGCATGGGAACATCCACCGTAGGTGCCATCCTGCTTGAGTTCTGCAAGGTCATTGAGGCCCTGCTGCTTGATAGGGTGGTGCAACTCATTGACTCAGAGCAAGTGATGGAAGGCTTCTGGGTGGGGGAGTTATGGGGTCCCCTGGGTGCCCCTGAAAGCTGTCATCATGTGGGATGTCATCCTCTGATGCCGATGGCCTGCACCCCGGAAGAGACCCATTTCAACAGGTAGCTGAGTGCCTCCAGGTGTGTCATAAAATGGGCTTTCAGGGTCCTAAAGCAACACTGATGATCCATTCTGAAGATGATAAACTTCAAGATGGAGACAGGGCCCCCATATGGTCACGGCCACCTGTGTCCTGTATTACATCATTGAGTGTTTTTACACACACATTTCTCCTGCATGTTTGCTGTTACATCCTGAACTTTCTGTGTGTCCAAATCACTCACCCAGATCTTAAGCATCTAGCTCTTTGAACTTATGAGTAGAACTTCTCACAGAAGTTTTGTGTGTAAAAAGTTCTCCTGGTAAACTGCTTTGCTCCAGGCAGCTGTGGTCACTTGGTTTCCATGGCAGCCCCTCACATCTACAGCTGCGGCTACTTTAGGCTGCATCAGGGCAGTGTTTGTGTGAAATGCATCCAGGAACTGTCTCAAGGCAGTGTGTGTGAAGAATGCATCCGGAACTAATTTGTGGACTTGTAAACCCAGAAGACTGAAAGACCAGCACTTTAAGGTGTGTGTAAACACCTATTGAGACAGATGGCACTGCCTTGGAGTACCCCCTCCCTGTTACCTCTCACACGCCCGTGCCCCTGTACAGGCAGGAGAATGACTATTGCAAGATTCGCATAGCCCAGAGGGTCCGGGATGCCTTGTAAAGGCTGGCATATTGCCCACATGGACAATGCACATATGTAAATATCTGTAAATATACTGGGGCCTCGGGTGCAAATTGAGGAGGGAGGGAGAAGTGTACAGTTGTAAATATTAGCATGTTCATGCACAATAAACAAGTAAAAGGTTGCACTGTTAAGGAGACATTTTGTTGTACTGTAGCAATTGTATCTACTTGCACACTGAGTGAAACAACACCAAGGAGGGAGCAACTATTTGGTGTGCAATGTAACAGGGCAGAGTCCCTGCAGGCCACTGGCCCTTTAAGAGGGGCTAGCACCAGCCCAGGTACAGATACTAGCAGGCTAGAGGTGTGCATGAAGTTTTTGTTATATCAATAATGAAAACAGAATTTGTCATTTTTGTTATTGACAAAAAATAATAAAATCACTAACAATAACAAAAGTCGTTTCTGATTTCATTATTGCCTAGCAGGTATTTTTTGGAGGGAAATGTGGTGAGGGAAGAAGGGAACAGATATCTCAGAGCCAGAAACAGTGTTGAATTCTTGAACTAGGCCTGTGATAGGAGGGGAAAGACCTGATGGATAGAATCGCTCTGAGTTTTCCTTTTCCCTTCCCCTGTCCATATATTATTAGTTGTGTATATATATAGATAGATTAGATATTTAGATACTAGGCTGTTTCATATATTAGGATTATAGGATAGGAATATTTTGTGTTATACACAGGTTAGGTTTAGCTTAGATTCGGTATGTATGTAGGTCTATAACTAGATATTGTGTGTATACCAATAACAATACCAAAATCTTCATTTGACATCAGTACCGATACCAACAAAGATAACGAAAAATGTCATTTTGTTATTAACAAAAATGAAAATGACACATTTTAATAACAAAAATGAAAAAAATTCATGGAGCCCTGGTGCACACTCCTATGGCATGCTGCAGGCGCATTGCTTTATTTATTTATTTATTTATTTTTCTTAGCTGCCCCCTCATGCCCATGGCATCTCAGGGCGGCTTACAACATAAAAAATAATGATTTAAAACAGCAATGATACACAAATATTAAAACATCTAAAACTCCTTCTAAGAACAACCACCCCCCAAAAGTTTTATCCCAACACACTCTCCCCTCCTCCGAAGACTTGGGAGAACAGCCAAGTTTTGCAGGCCCGGCGGAAAGCCAACAAACTTGGGGCCAGACAGGCTTCCTGTGGGAGGGAGTTCCATAGTCATGGCATGGCCACAAGAACGCCCTCTCCATTGTGGCCCCCCATCTTACACGGGGGACCTCCAAGAAGGCGCCTCTGGCGGACTGAAGGGGTCGCTCTGGGGTGTAGACGGTAAGGCGGCCCCTGAGGTATGAAGGGCCAAGACCATGTAGGGCTTTATAGGCCAGAACCAGCACCTTGAATCTGGCTCAGTACGCTATAGGCAGCTAGTGCAGTGTGCAAAGCACGGGAGTAATATGCTCCCGTCGGCTCATCCCTGTAAGGAGACGAGCCGCCGTGTTCTGCACCAGCTGCAGCCTCTGAACCAGCTTCAAGGGAAGCCCCACGTAAAGCGCGTTGCAGTAGTCTAGCCTCGAGGTGATGAAGGCATGGATGAGGGTGGCCAGGTCGGGTCTGGAAATATATGGACGCAGCCTCCGCACCAGATACAGCTGGTGGAAGGCAGCTTTAGCTACCATCTCCACCTGCCAATCCAGACAGAGATCTGAATCCAACAATACTCCCAGACTCCGAATCTGCTGGGCTACAGGAGGGTGGACCCCCTCTATGAGGGGAGTCGACACCACCTTCGCCCTACCCACCGCCATCATCTCCGTCTTGTCAGGATTGAGCTTCAGTCTGTTCTGCCGCAACCAATCCGCCACGGCCTCCAAACATTGGGACAGTACTGAGACAGCAGGACCTGGGTCGGTTGAAAAGGAGAGGTAAAGCTAGGTGTCATCAGCATACTGGTGGCAATGCACACCAGACCCTCTCACGATCTCCCCCAAGGGCTGCATATACACATTAAACAATAATGGGGACAGAATGGAACCTTGTGGAATGCCACATTCCAAGGCCCGTGGGCTGGAAGATTCAGCCCCCAAGACAACCTGCTGGCTTCTCCCCAATAGGAATGAGCGGAACCATCCAAGGACAGTCCCATCCAGACCCCCCAGGGCTCGCAACCATCTCAACAGCAGCCCATGGTCTACTGTATCAAAAGCAGCTGAGATATCTAGCAGGATCAGAAGTGTCAAACGTCCTGTGTCCATCTCTTGGCAGAGATCGTCCACTAAGGCCACCAACACTGTTTCTGTGCCACAGCTGGGGCAGAACCCCGATTGAAATGGGTCAAGGAAACCAATGCTGTCAAGATGCACCTGGAGCGGCAGTGCCACCACCCATTCAATAACCTTCCATAAAAAGGAAAGGTTAGAGACAAGTTGATAGCTGGCGAGCGCGTCCACATCCAAAGATGGCTTCTTCGGCAGGGGGCGCACCACAGCCTCAAGACTGGGGGGCAATCTCCCCTGCTAAAGGGACGCATTGATTACCCTCACCAGCACCGTCCCCAACGTCTCCCTGGAGGCTTTCACCAACCAGGATGGGCATGGGTCTAATTAACAACTGGTGGCTCTAATAGACCGCAGTACATCCACAGCATCGACTGGCGTCACTTCCCGAAACTCATTCCAAGCAAATAGACCAGATGGGGCCTCCATCACCTCACGCACCACCTCTACTGCCCCTAATCCAGTGTCGAAGTTGCTCTGGATCTGAGCAATCTTGTCTGCAAAGTAGATGGCGAACTCCTCACGGTGGGCCTGGGACAAGTCCCCGTCCAGGCAGAGGGAGGTCAGACTGACCAGCCCCCGCACCACCCAGAACAGCTACACTGGACACGACTTTGCAGACGCTATGAGGGCGGCAAAGAACTCTTTCGTTGCCGTCCTCACAGCCTCAACGTAAGACCGCAAATGGGCCCTATGGAGAAGTCAGTCGGATTCAGCGTGAGTCCAATGCCAGCGTCGCTCTAGTCGCCTACCTACCTGTTTCATACTCCGTAGCCCCTCAGTAAACCAAGGGGCCCTGCAGTGACGAGACAGAGGTAGGAAACGTCTCAGAGCTACACTGTCAATGGCCTCCCTGAGCAAGGTATTCCAAGCCCGGATGAGTTCATCATCAGATTGGCCATTAGGGTCTAAGGTTAAATCCCCCAGAGCCTCCTGGAACCATTGAGGTTCCATCAGCCTCCAGGGGCAGACCAACCTAACTGGTCCATTCCCCTTCTGGGGGTGGTGCGCTGAGAGACTGGCCTGTAGGAGGTAATTATCCATCCATGACAAGGGCATGACCCTCCCATCCCCCACTACCGGATCACCCGCCCCAAGGCCAGAACACCTGGTCAAGGGTATGCCCCCTCATATGGGCTGGGCAGTTAACTTGGGACAAATCCATGGTTGCTGTGGTGGTCATGAACTCTCGTTCCGCTCCCACAAGGCCGGTATCAGCATGGGCATTGAAATCCCCCAGGACCAAGGTCCTGGAGGAGTTCAGCACCACCACTGAGACCAGTTCTGCCAGAGCGGCAAGGGATGCTACTGGGCAGGAAGGGGCCCGGTACACCAGCAGGTGTACTGGGCCCCCAGTTAAATCGAACACCACATGGAGGGCCTTGATTCCTGGAATCTCCTAACAGGCCATGTCTCTCTGTAAATAATAGCTACACCACCTCCCCGGCCCCCAGTGTGGGGCTGGTGCTGTACGGAATACCCAGCTGGAATGTGATCGGCCAAAACTGGCCCCGCTTCCTTGTCCAGCCAGGTTTCCATAATATATACAAGGTCCGCAGCCCGGTCCAGGATCATGTCCCGGATTACCGGGACCTTATTTGCCATGGACTTTGCATTTAGCAGCATCAGCCCCCCACTGGCAGACCTTAGACCTTGCACCTCTTTCACTCCCAGTGGAGGGGGGTGGGGAGGCTCTTTTGACCTCCACAATGGACCTAGGTCCCCTGGGAGCCTGAGCCACATACCCCCATGGACCATACCGTCCCCATCCCAGAACCACCCCAATAGCCGCTTCTCCCTTCCCGTCCACACTGTTCTGACCCCCTCCTACCGACTGCTCCCCCAGAGCCCTCAGAGATCTCCCTACCCCCCCCCCAGCACCTGTCCCCTGGCCATCCTGCCTGGACTGCGAGGAAGATCCCACCACCAACCTCCTCCATCCCCCCCTCCCCAGGACTCCCTCTCTCACAAGGAGTCCCCCCACCCTATCCCTCAGACAGTGCCCCCTGTCTCACCGGGTGGCAGAGTCTGCTTCCACCCATC
>QEPC01005751.1:1410130-1437927 GCA_003113815.1 Sphenodon punctatus | reverse complement strand
CCCCCTGGGTCACCTCCCTTCCTTTCACCAAGGGAAGTGGCCCTATTCTCCCCAACCCAACCCCCTTGCCCCCCTCATAATAAAGACACCCCATCCCACCCAAATCCCTTTAAAACACAAATAATATACCTCCCACCCCTAATATGTTAAAATGCCTAATACAATTCTCCCTAAAACAGATCTCTACTATCCAGAGGAGATACTGAATTAAAAGGCTACCCTTCCCACACACATGGCTAAAAACTAACACACAGCCCAAACACAATAAAACCAACAGCATAACCAGCTCAGGCTCCCCAGGCCTCCTTAAGGGCCGTGGTCCTTAGGTGCGCAGTCAACGGCGTGTGCCTGGTCTCTGCAAGGCTTTGGCCTCCCTGCTGATGACACTTCCAGGTGGGGCAGAACTTCTGGCCCCGCCCACCTCCTTGTAGAGTGGGAGGAGGGCTGTAAGATGGGATGAGAAGGCTGGAAGATGCTTAGAAGGGAACTGCACCTAACTGAGAGAGCAACTGGGTTTGGGCATGGCAGAGGCCAGCCCAGGAAATAAAGCCTGAGCCAGAGCTCAGAGCAGAGAAGCTGTTGTAATGTTCTTAGGGACTGTGAAGCAGAGAGAAACTGCTGAAGGCTTTGAAGGGCTCCAGAGGGAGTATACCTGGCCCTAAGAGCCTGTGAAGACTTCAAGTAACTTGGAACTTTGTGTGTATATGAGACTTTGTATAGGAATTATAAAGTGTGGGAAGTAATAGAGAGTAAAGACACTTGAGTAGAAATTCCCCTATCAAAGTGATTTATTGGGCAGCACCATGCTGGGACTTATGCAAGGAAGCCTTCATGCTGTTACTTAAGGTGGAGAATGCGGGCACCCCTAATGTCTGTCATCATGCAGTCTATCTAAAAAGAGGGTGACGCTGCATAAGTGGAAGGCATACCTGGGTGTGGCAGGGAGGACTGTACTGAGAGCGAGTGAGAAAGAGCAAAAGATAGTGTAGATTACACCCACAGCTCTGGGAGGGTTGAGCTGAAGAATTACACTTGAAAGCTTTGTGGGAGGGTTGAGCTAGCAAGAAGAAAAATGGCAGCTAGAGGAGTGCACCAGAGATGAAGTCCGCCTCTGCAGCTGGGTCAAGCCAGTGCTTCAGGGTCATGAGATGGGGATTCAGGAGGAGTGCTGCTACATGATGAGGAGACAGAGGACCCCACTGCAATGGAAACAGACAGTGCAGGAAGACATGTACTGGGGTCCCCAGAAGGGCAGTCCTCCAAAGACTTGTTATAACTGTGGGTGTGGGGGACACCTGTGGAGATGGTACCCTTATAGACTGTATAATAAGAAATGGACTCTGGGGTACCAGAGAGTAATAGTGTATGGAAAGCAGGTGGAAGAGTTAAAAACCCCAAACTTTGTTGGACCTGTGGGGGTACTGGGCTGGTATGGGGTTTTGCACCTCACAAGAGTCAAGGGGCAACCCCAGGGTAAAAAAGGCTGGAACCCCAGCTGGAGAATACCTAGGAGTAAGCATGTACTCCAAGTCAAGGGCCCAGGAAGACAGTAGGAGATGTTGAGAGTGTCATCAGGAGGGACATATTAGGAGAACATACCCTAATAGGGCTGACCTGGAGGATGAGGGGGTCCACTGGCATAGGGCAGCCAGGAAGGCACTCATAATGATGGTGACTAAGTTAGAAGAGGAAGTGAACTGGCAGAGAGCTATCAGGAGTGCCATATTGCAGACAGTGGTTAAACTAAAGCAGGAGTTAGCAGAACTGAAAGGAGAACAAGGAGGCCCTACACCCACGAACTCAGATGAAGAGGAGTCCCAGGAGGGGGATACTGGAGTATGGGTGAAGACAGTAAGGGTGCCTGAAAAGGACCCGACACCCTGAGTTTTATCAGAAGATGAAAAGCACAGGGAACGGGATCCCATAAGTATGGAGGACATGTGGGGAGACCTAAGAAGGAAGTATAGCGAGCCACCCCTTGGAGGAAGATGCCTAGTGGCCGGTGAGGCTAAGGAGGTTGAGGAACACACAGCAACTGTAGGTTCAGACTTGAGGGGGCCACAATAGGTACCTCCTCTAGTGTTGGAGAAGGACGGAGAGACAGGACCCTCCTAGAGCTGTGCAGAGTCCAAAGAACATGGGGCGCCTGATGTGGAGTGGAGACCTTAAGTGCACAGGTCTTGGGTGAAGGAACCCAGAGGGAGAGATGCCTCCTGATTTCACGAATAATCCCATAGAAGGGCAAAGGAAAAAAGCAGGACAGAATAAGAAAAGAAGCTCGCTCAGTGGGGCTACAAAGAGTGAAGGAACCAGTGTACCGTGCTGGCTGCAACGGATGGTGGAGGCCAGAGTGGTGGCTTTAGCAGGCAAGTGATGGAGCTGGCAGCCAATGCAAGGATATTGAAGAGTGTATATGGACAGTGACTGTGAGTAAAGTACTGTTGAACCATATAAACTGGGGATTGAACTGTTAATTCTACAGATTTGTATGAACTGAGAACTGATGGGTATTCTTGAACGGTGATAGGATAAGACAGCCCCTGCCCAGTTGTGGATGTCAGGGTAGATGGAGTGACTGGTGGTAGTCCCATCTCCGAAAAGGCCCTTCTAGGGGGGCTAGCACCAGCCCAGGTGCAGGTGCTAGCAGGCCGCAGGCGCATTGCCTAGTAGGGAATTGTGCCTAGTTGAAAGAGAAGCTGGGTTTGGGTGTGGCACAGGCCAACCCAGGAAAGAAAGTCAGAGCTCAGAACAGAGAGGCTGTTGTAGTGTTCCTAGGTACTGGGAAGCAGAGAGAAACTGCTGAAAGTTTTGGAGTACTCCAAAGGGAGTATGCCTGGCCCTAAGATCCTGTGAAGACTGCAAGTAACTTGGGACTTTGTGTGTATATGAGACTTTGTATAGGTATTATAAGGTGTGGGAACAAGTAACAGAGTAAAGGCACCTGAGTAGAAATTCCCCTATCAAAGTGATTTATTGGGCAGCATCCTGCTGGGACTGACACAGGGAAGTCTTCATACTGTTACAACATACACACATGGAGGAGGCTGCTGTGAAGAAGGAGTGGGTGGAATGGTGGAGAAGGGGCCTGCAGGAGGGGATTTTGGAACATCTGGGAAGAGGGTACGGGGAGCACCGGGAGTGAAGGGGAGCAGCTGTGATGACAGAGAGAAAAGGAAAATGGAGAGCGGCTAAAGTTGGGCTGGATGAAATGACAGGGAGGAGGGCTCCGGAAGTGGGCTGAAGTCCAATAAGCGTATGCAGCAGGAGATTTGGGGGGGGGGGGGAGCGGGGTCACATGTCCCTCTGAGATTGTCCCAGCAGGGCTAAGAAGCCATGTTGAACTCTAGTGCCCCAGCATTTGGTGGATTATGGGACCGCTTATTTCACTTTGGTGCCCTGTCTTCTGGCAGGGTGCCAGTCCCCAAATGCCATCTCTTCTTGACATTCCAGGTGGTCTGGGAAAAGTGACCTCTGCTGACAAGGAGACTGAACCAAGCTGCTGTAGGGAGGAGGCGGGGGATAAGGAGGATCCATTGGAAGAAGAGCTTGCCTCTTCTTTCCCTATAGGGACTTTCTACCCTCTGCCCAAGTCCTGAAGATGGGGGAAGTCCAGGGGGCATGAATATCCCCTTCAGATATCCTCTTTTTGAGGATATCCAAATCTTCAAAAGATTTTCCATATTGAAGATTTCCATATCTATCCTAAATATGGATTATATGAATATCATATCCATGGACTTCCATGGATATGGAAGACTTGGCTAGTGATCGGATATCCTTCTTTTGTGGGGGCTGAGAAGCTAGAGGGGCAGGGAGGGTGAGTTGTCAAATTATACTTAGACATGGCTCCCAACCACAGAGCCCACAATCCTCAGAGCCAGCCAGCAGCCACCAGAGACTCCTCCCCTGTCAAGCGAGTAGGCCGAAGGCCAATCTCTGTGGGAAATATTCCCGACTTCTAGGCCCGCTCCCCTGTGGTACATCCCCAGGCACCCTCAGGACACGACCCACTCAGTAGAGATGTGCACCAGAGAGCCATGTCGTTATTAGTTTTCTGCCTTTGTTATTAAAAACTGTCATTCGTCTTTGTTAATGAAATTTCATTTTTTGTTATTGGTATCACACAAAACAGAAAATTTTGTTTTCGGTTTCATTTCCCAAGTCTTAACTCTGTCTGCCCTGTACCAGTTGCAAGCTGAATCTTCCTGGGAGCGACATGGATCGGTTGTTAGCTGAGACCCACAGTAAGGTGCTTGGAAAGGCAACTAGGAAGTTTCCCCATGTGTTGACTGTGGAGAAAGAGAGGTGTCAGGACATGGGGACACATCCTGGTTGCTTTTCCATGCACCTTACTGTGGGTCTCGGCTAATGACTGATCCATGTGGCTCCCAGGCAGATCCAGTTTGCAACT
The DNA here is from genome assembly GCA_003113815.1 of Sphenodon punctatus. NCBI lineage: Eukaryota > Metazoa > Chordata > Lepidosauria > Sphenodontia > Sphenodontidae > Sphenodon > Sphenodon punctatus. The sequence continues at coordinate 1,433,516 of QEPC01005751.1, read as the reverse complement.
GGTACAGGCCAAGCAGTCAAGGCTTGGGACTGTCATTCTCAGTAAGCATGGATTGTCTCGGCTTCCAAAGGCAGAGAACAGGGGTGGTAGTGGTTCCAGAAGGACTAGATTACTCAGGCTTCCCTTGCACTACCCCTTCAAGGAAATAGGTCTTGTGGGAATGGGCTCTACCCCAGGCAGCATACACTTCCAAAATGTGACAGAGCAGCAGCTGACTAACAATACTGTGAAATGCAGTTGTTGCATTGTGTGACTTGTTAATTCTTGGTAACAGCTTGCGATGTGGTTAATAAAATTGTACCCCCCACTCGATCAATGATTATGGCTTGTGTATGCCAATGAGGGGGTTGATAGGGGATCCCATGGAATAATGGCAGGGCTGCCATAAAGAGGGAATTGGTGACAGACATGAAGTCCAATTGCAACTTATCACCTCTTCTGAGCTCCTTTCCAGTACCTTTGGGAAGGGAGGAGGGCAGTGGTGGGAGCTCTGGGGTGTCTTTGTCAGCAACAGGGGTCCACCCCAGTGTGGCAGTGATAGCAGCACTTGCATTGGCCACAGACTGGAGGAGAGTGTGCTGCATTCCAAGGGACAGCTCCATGACGCTGCACAACCCACGCTCCTCCCTTTTCATGAACCCCTGCAAGTCCTGAGTCTGCTGCATATGTCATTCCTATTTCCAACTCTCCATCCAGCATTCCTGTGACTCTCTGCAGTGATCCTGTGCTGGGCGGCAGACTGCTAAAGGGAATGCTAGTGCTGCTCTGCCACCCCTGGATGGTGTCCTGGATCTCATCCACCCACTGCATGGTCTCATCCAGCAGCTCCCACGCCAGATCCTCCCTGCACTGCTGGACGCATGCCCACAGGTCCTGGGTCTGTTTGGCAGCCGCTGTTGGTCCTGCTGGCAGACCTGTCGCAGGACAGAAAGGAGAGGCATTGGTTGGAGCTGCCCCACCCTCATTTTCCTGGCCAAGTGTTTCACCCCCCATCCCTCATGCCTGTTGACTGGGTGCCCACTGTGTCCCCTGACTTCCACACCCACCTGTCCAGCATGCAAGCTTCCCCCACCCACCGTTGTGTCCTCCCACCCACCCACTGGGTCTTCAGGACCCAGCTGGATCCATACACATCAACAATAATCAGCACAGTAACTTAACAATAATTACTATTTCCTAATACAGCAAACATTATGCCCATATAGTAAAATATTCCCACACTGCAAAGCACTTGCCTCAGTGTCAAATATGAATGAGGTCTCAAAATACAGACCAGAGCACCCACAAGTGGCCTTTTAACTCTGTCAACACCAGATAACAATGTGATCTCCCAAACTCCTCCCCAAAGTCCACAGACAATATTCACAGCCTTCAGTAGCATCTTGGACCTTCTCAGCAGTTTCCACTCCAAAGTCCAAGTTGCATTCTTCATCCACAAACGGCTTTTTGTTGGGGTCTCCTGCACCTCCTTGCATAGTCCTGGGCTGATCCTGGTCTCCCTCCAGGACACTCTTTCCAGTTCAGGCTTCTCCTGCAAACTCATTGCCATGCAGCCTTCAGGTTTCTTGAAGTCAGCCTGCAATTTCTCTGGCTTTCCACTGCTAGAGAGCTCCGAGGCAGCCACAGCCTCCCGTGTTTCAGCTACTGGCTGAAGTGCCTCAGTTTCCAAGGCAAGTGTGTATCTAGTTACCTCCACCTCTAGTGCTAACTGGATTCTCTGTGGCTGGGGCTCCACTTTGCTCGTCAGCTGCTTTGGACCCAGCAAGGCTATCTTCTGCTGGAATGCCTCTATATTCTCCTTGAGAGGAATTGTATGCTACCAAGATGTCTCCATGCTCTCCTTGAGCTGCTGCTGAGACACTTCCATGCTCTTCTTGAGCTCTGCAATTAGTGCTACTATCCCCTCCATCCTGTTTCAGCTGGAACACAGGCTCACAGTTTTCTTTCTGAGGGACACACGATCCCACCCGATACCAGTGGTGCTTCCCCGAGTGGTGGGAATTTCCATGGGCAGCCTTGCTGGGTCAGTGTCCCTTTGGCACAAGAAGCTGGAGACTTACTGTATAAGAGTCTATTTATTTACAGATGTACAAGTTGAGAGGAATGGACCAGCTGCCAGCTCTGCTGGCCAGGCCCAGGGTCAGCCCCCCAGTGGTCCCCAGAAAGCGGTCTCTGTAGCCTTCTGCCCCCAGCACTCCCACATGCAGCCTCCAGCTAGCTGCCACTCTTAACTCTCATTCCAAGCTGAAAGCTGTCCCACCCAGCGCTCAACACTGCCCAGCCAGTACCATTGTTCTAAGACAAGAGGCTGGCAGGTGAGTTCAGCTGATGGCTCTATGAGTTACATTCCAGGGGGATGAATCCCAACAGGGGTTCCCCATATCCATAACAGCTCCTTCCCATCCCCAGCCAGGGATGAGCAACAAGTGCTGGACGAGGGATGGGGAAGGGGATGCAATGGTACTGGCAAAATCCCGGCCATGGGTGCATATTTTAAAAATCCACTCTGATGGGGTTGGGCGGATTAAAAGAGTGGTCATGTCCTGGGAAATCCAGACACTATGGTAACCTTAGCACTCCCTGCCCCAGTGTTGGGACTGCTGACTCGCCTCTGAGCCCATATGCTGCCGACGCCACTGTTCCCACCCGGAACTCATGAGATCATGACGTCTGGAGGTGAAAGTGGCACCACCAGCAGCTTGTGAAAAATCAGGACAAAAACATGTAAACAAAAGACAATGGATAAACCCTTCAAAAACAGGACTGTCCTATATAAAACAGGATCAATGGCCACCCTAGGCTGAACTACCTGTTCCTATTTAAAGCTATGCCCTTGGAAATCACAGCTAAGGAGGGCCCCAGGCTGCCCCCTCTGCTTGCACCCTTGATCCAGTCTAAAACCACCACTTACATGTATACTGACATGCCCTGTTGTATGCATGCACACACTCATTCACACTTGCTGTTACACTTACACCCTCACACTTGGGCTAAAGCACACATTTAGACTTATGCTTGCACACAGACTCACTTATGTTCATGCTCAGGCACTCTGGAGTCGACTCATCGGTCACTACATCACTGGTCACAATACTAATGGGCCTGGTGCTGATCCTGCTCTGACCTCATGTACCTGTGCGTGCCCAAAGGCCAACACCTATGAGTGCCTAAAGGCAGTATTTTTCTCTGGCCCATAGTACTGCGTGCTCACACATTAAACATTTCGCCTTCTCTGAAGGTAGCATCTGCCATGCTTTGTTTGGGAACCCTGGGGGAAATTCTGACAGTCAAGTTATGGGACCAGACTGCTGCTGGCAAAGAAAGATCCCCAGCTGTTGGCCACATCATGAAAAATTCATCCCCAATTGCCATCAATTCTGCTTCAAACCAAGAATAGAATCTAGCCTTTTATTTTTAATCTAGTCCATTTTTTACCCCACACCCACCCTTTCCCAAATGGCTCAGGGTGGCTTACAAAGCAAACAAAAACAATACATATAAAAAACCCAATTCCCCAACCCCACCACAGCCACCCCATCACATCCCTGCCCCCAAACCTACCAAATCCCCAATTCACTATCTCTGCCTGCTAAATGCCCTAACAAATAGAAAGGTCTTGCACTGCCTTCGTAAGATGCCTGGCACCCACAGGGAGGCACTCCTGACCCATTGCAGGGGCTGCAGTAGGGCATAGAAGGACAGGTAATCTCAGATATGTGGGGCCCAGATAGTTTAGGGCTTTAAAAGTCAAACCCAGCATCTTGAATTGTGCCCAGAAAGCTATAGGGAGCCAGTGCAGACTTCAGAGCACTGGTGTACTGTACTCTTAGCACCTAGCCCCACGTAGAGCACGTTACAGTACATAAGTAGTGCTGTATTGGTTCAGCCAAATGGTCCATTGAGCCCAGCATCCTGTCTCTGACCATGGCCAATCTCGGTTGCCTGAAGTACCCAACAGGTCACTATGGGGCAATGCATTCCCTGTTGTTCACTCCCAGCTCCCGACAGTAAGAGGTTACATTCCCCAGACCTACCTGGCGAATAGCTTCAGTTCTAATGGACCTATCCTCCAGAAACTTGTCCAACTCTTTCTTAAACCCAATTATACTACTGGCCTTGACCACATCCTCTGGCAACAAATTCCACAACTTGATTGTGCGCTGAGTGAAAAAATACTTTCTTTTATTTGTTTTAAATATGCTATCTGTTAGTTTTATGGACTGTCCCCTAGTCCTACTACTATTTGAGAGGGTAAATAACCATTCCCTATTAACATGTAACACACCACTCGTGATTTTATAAACTTCTATCATATCGCCTCTGTCATCTCTTCTCCAAGCTGAAGAGCCCCAACCTATCCAGCTTCTTTTCATAGGGGAGCAGTTCCATACCCCTTATAATTTTTGTTGCCCTTCTCTGTACCTTTTCTATTTCAACAATATCTTTTTTTAGATGGGTCAACCAGAATTGTGCACAATATTCAAGGTGCGGTCGCATCATAGGACTTGCATAGTGGCATTGTGATATTTTCAGTTTTATTCTCTATCCCTTTACGAATAATTCCTAACATCGTGTTTGCTTTTTTGACAGCCACAGCACACTGAACTGAGGATTTCAATGTATTGTCCACAATGACTCCAAGGTCCTTTTCCTGAGTGGTAACTCCTAATTTACAACCCAGCATTGTGTACATAAAGTTTGGATTGTTTTTCACTTGTCCACGTTAAGTTTCGTCTGCCATTTAGATGCCCAGTCACCCAGTCTCGTAAGATCTCCCTGCAATTCTTCAGTCACTCATGTTTTAACTACCTTGAATAACTTGGTTTCATCTGCAGATTTGATCACCTCACTCCCCTTTCCAGATCATTAATGAATACATTAAACAACACCAGTCCCAGTACAGATCCCTGGGGCACGCCTCTATTTACTTTTCCATTGTGAAAACTGACCATTTAGTCCTACTCTTTCCTTCCTATCCTTCAGCCAGTTACCAATCCACACTGCCTCCTATCCCATGACTTCTTAATTTCCTCAAGAGTTTCTCCATGAGGGAACTTATCAAATGTAGTCTAGCCCGAAAGCAAGGTGATGAAAGCATGGATGACAGTGGCCAGATCTGAATCAGAAAGAAAGGGCCGGAGTCTCCTTACCAGATGGAGTTGGTGAAAAGTGCTCCTGGCCACTGCCACAACCTGACAATCCAGGTGCAACAAGGGCTCCAGAAGCACTCCGAGGCTGTGAACCTGACTGATACGAGGGGACCAGACTGTCAACAAGGCCGGCCAACCAGCATCACTCCAGTCTTGACTTGATTAAGCTTCAATTGGCTCATCCTTATCCAGTCCCTGACAGCAGCCAGGCATGGGGTATGGTATGCACAGAGACTGCAGGGCCTGGGTTGAATGAAAAGGAGAGGTAGGGCTGAGTGTCATCAGCATACCAATGGTACTTCACCCCAAACCTCCGAGTGACCTTGCCCAGTGGCCTCATTAGACGTTGAACAAGAGGGAGAGACAGAATAGAACCCTGCGGGACCCCATAGCAAAGGTCCCAAGAGGACAACAAGCAATCGCCCGTCACCACTCTCTGGGACCTCTCTGACAGGAAGGAGCAGAACCACTCAAGAAAGGCGCCACGCACCCCTGTCAGATCCCACAGTCATTTCAACACCACCTCATGGTCAACTGTATGAAAAGCCACCAAAAGATCTAACAGAATCAACAGGGTAGAATTCCCCCTGTCAATCTCCAGGTGCAGGTCATCGACCAAGGCCACAAGCACAGTCTCTGCACCATACTCAGGATGAAACCGTGACTGAAATGGGTCCAAGAATCTGACAGCGTCAACGTGAGTCTGGAGCTGTCAGGCAACTACCCGTTAAATAACCTTCCCTAAAAAGGGAAGGTTAGAGACAGGCTAATAGCTAGTTGGGGAGTCAGCGTTCAAAGATGGCTTCTTAAGCAGGGGCCAGACAACTGCAGTGTTAAGAACATTGGACACCCTACCCTCCCAAAGGGAGGTGTTGACAACCCCAGGCAGCAACAGCCCCAGCATCTCCCAGCTGGCTTTCACCAGCCAAGACGGGCAAGGATCTAGTTCACAAGTGGTTGCCCACACTGCCCCAAGCACCTTCCCCGCATCAGTTGGTGATACTGATCGAAATGGATCCAAATAAACAGGGCAAGACTGAGCTTCCGTAACCTCAGACTCTGCAGATAAAATGGCAGCAACCAAGGTGTGATGAATACAAGCGATTTTGTCTGCAAAGTAGTTAACAAAAATGTCACAGCGGGCATTAAATAATCTTAATTTTTATATAATGCGCCCATGCCATGGCACTTGGCGCATTTTACATATAACAATTTAACACAACTTTTAATCCTGACAACAGTCCTGTGAGGTAGGTTAGGCTGAGAGAATATTGTGACTGGTCCAAGGTCACCCAGTGAGTTTCTGGCTAAGGTGAGACATGAACATGGGTCCCCCACTACCTCCCAATCCATGTACTGCACACTTAGCCATTACACTGTACTGGTTCACCATGACTCCATTTCCGGGTGAAGGCAGACCAGGTTAACCCTCACCACCCACAATCTCTCTACTGGAGAAAACTGCAGACGCTATGAGAGCAGAGAAGAAAGTTTTCTTTGCCACCATCACAGTCACAGCATAGTCCTTTAAAAACAATCTATGTTGCAGTTGATCGGCATGAGCAGAAGTAGAGCGCCATCTGCACTCTAACCTCCTACCCTCCCACTTCAGCTGCCTCAGGTCCTCCATATACCAGGGGGGACCCTGTTCTGCCGCAGCAGTGACAGCAGACGTCTGGGTGCAACCATGTTGATGGCCATGGTCAAGATGCCATTCTATAGAATGACCAGGTCATCGACAGAGTAGCCATCAAGGTCAGTAGGTAAGCCCCTCAGAGTTCTGGAAACCTATTGGATCCATAAGTCTCCAAGGGCAGACCATCCTAATGGGTCCACCAATTTGTCATTGTCTACATGTGTTATGCATGGGACTGCCAGTGCATAGCGAGGACGTGAAGTCATTGGTACGCTGGGAACAGCAGAATATGCAAGGAAACAGCTTCTCTCCAAAGTTCCACTTCTTGTCCCATTAAATGCTAACAGTGGCACATGGTGTAGCGGCATGGCGGTGATGGTGTGGAGGGTGTTGTCAGGATCAAAGCCCAAAAGTATACAGTCACATAGGGAATTAGCTTTAACAATTGATTTATATACAGTTAGTTCTCCAACATAACACTATACCAGGTATGCAACCCCTCTGCCCCCCAGGCTAACTAGCCCTAAGCCCAGCAGGTAACAGTCTTTACTAGCTCTTCGGTCTTGTCTTCAAGCCTCCTTCCAGTCGGGACAGTTTCTCCTTGCTTCAGACTTCAAGGCAGCTTCAGCACAGAGCTCCTTCTCCTTCAGAGTCCAACAACATACTGAGGGTTGGCTGCCTCAGTTCCTTTATATAGCTTGGAGGCTCCGCCCAGCTACTTCTGCTTCCTGTTACTCAGCATCTGGCTGAGTCCCATTAGCCTATTAACCCTCAGTAGTAGCTTGTTGGTCACTTCCAGGGTGTCTTAAACGGCTAGCAGCCCTACTAGGCTTCACTCTGTTACACAAGGGACAGTCTCTTTCTTAACTTTTCCCGCTGTGGCAGGCCAAAATTAAGGAAGGGGCTGTTACCTGCACCCTAAATAACAATGGGTATTTTTAAATGGACACAGAGGCAGCCTGTCCCTGGAGCTGCTTCAGGGGTGCACCCCTGCATCTGCTTGCTTCCAGCCCCATCTGGGTCTGTTTTACATGGACCCAGTGGGTGCCCCGGCTGTGGACTGCCCATGTGATACCTCCCCCCTATAGAGTTGTGGGCAATTGCCCAATGCTCTAGGCCGGTGCCTACAAGTCTATGGTGTTGCCAGGGCAACAGCCAGCCAGGAGTGGAGCTGCAGCCTGGGTCCACCAAGCAGATGGGCAACAGCTCCAGTCCGGGCTAGTGCCCGGGGTTTAGTAGGCCCACTGCTGGCAGCACTCCAGGAAGTTCTGGAGTTGGAAACTGTTAATTTCATCAGGCAAGCCAGGAGTCTAACTCCTGACTTGTCTGATGAAGGACCCTGTGGGGTCTGAAAGCTTGCAGACCTTCACCAACTGGAGTTGGTCCAATAAAAGATATCACTGTTCTATTTTCTCTCTATTGCCTATATCTGGGACCAACACAGCAACCGTACTTTCTCGACACCTCTCATGGTTTAGCCTTCATCTTCTGTGTGGAAAAAAGGACATTAAATGGGTCTTGGGGGAGATTTCTACCCCAGTCCGTTGGCACTTACATTGCTTAAATGTACAACTAACATTAAATATGATGGGGTAGATTTCTATCCCAGGCTGGGGTAGAAATCTACACCATGGTAGGTTTCTACTCCAGGTTTTTTTTTGTTCATAAAAAAATATGTATATATATATATATATATTTAAATGGTTAATGGTAACAGACCTTCCTTTGGCAATATTGTGTACCTGGATGTAGGTGCCAATGTCCTAAAAGGGCAAATTTGGAGAGCCACTAACTTGCATGTTTTTAAAAGTGATATGCACCCAGGGTAGGAATCCACCCCAAGTCAGAAGATGAGGGTTAAACCCTGAAACTCCCAAAATGGGAGTCTCGGGATCTAACTGTGAAAAGTGGCGAGTTGGAAACTCTATGTGGAATCAGCAAGCTGTATGCATGCAGCTCTGGGCGGAGGTGGTAGGGGAGGGACCCATGAAGGAATTAATAAGAACTGAATCCATAAGAACAGACTCAAAGTCCTCCTGTTTTGTTGTTCCTTCCTGCATATTAATTGGTTGCTGATAAGTACTTGGCTCAGCTGCCCAGCCCCTAAGTTCATTTGGTCTCTGGACTGGTCTTGAAGGGGGCAGGGGCTATGCTGAGAACGGAGCCAGAGCAAGCCTAAGTGAGGGAAGAAGCTCTTTCTGGTCTGTACTGTTGTGTAGCTTGCTGCCACAACCAAGTCAGCAGTACCCACTGGAGAAATTCCCCACCACTCCTTTTCCAAAGGCAGCTTGATGGCAAGACTGGGGTGTGGTGGCCTGGGTTGGTGCCAGGAACTTTCCTGGGGTAGGAACATTTTTGTTGTTATCCAGAGTATTTAATCTTTTATTATAGAAGGGCTGGTACGCACCCTAGTGACGGGGGGACCTGAGGCTTACATGGTGTGTTATAGTCAGAGAACTGGGCAATGATCAGCCCCAAAGCTCCTATTCTCTTAGCATTTGACATAGAGAAATAGGTACATGTCTGACTACCCCTGATTTGCATGCATTTATGAAAATTTGTAATTGCCCATTTTGGGACTGAGTTTGAAAAAAGGATGTCTGTGTGAGAGGTTTGGTGTACACAAAGAGGGGCAAGAGCAGGCCTATGCGAGGCTTTGTATGTGCAGAACTGATGGTGTGAGTTAAAACTCAGCCTTTTAGTTGTAGTCACTCAGAGGATCCCAAGTGGAAGCAGTGACAGTCCTTTTCAGCAGTTAAAGAATCAGTTCAAGAAAAACACACTCACATTTCTCCTCCCTTTAAAAAAAAAAAATGTATCTTGATCCTAGGCACACAACTTCCCCTGCCTGGTTCTTACTTTTCCTTGTTCTTGGATATCAGTGCTTATCCCAAAGTTGTTGAAGTATGAAAATGTGCCCAACCCTCATCAATAAACAGTAACAGCAGCCAGGGAAGTGAGTCATCCCTAATGAGGTGCTAACAGCCTCCACTGTGTGCTGAATTGGGTACAATCCTTGCATTGCTGGGAGCAAGATAACAAACCATGTTAGTGTATAAGCTGGTAAGAAAAAAGGTACTGTTGGAAGGTAAGAGACCAAATCCCTAATTGACCAAATCCCTAATTTAGTGTGGAGGCACTGGTTTATTAGCCCCAGAGGGAAGCTGAGGCACTGGGCAGAGCCAGATTGCCAGCCCCAGAAGGAGACTGCGTTTTTAGATGAGCGCAGCGGGCTTGCACCAAAAAATAATGGGCCCTTGAAAAAGAGTGCAGGTGGGGTTTAGACATGTGGGGACCATGCTCATGCCTTTTCTTAAAGCCACCAATTAATCATCTGGTCTTTAATCAGCAGCTTTAAAAAAAGGCATGAGAATGATAGTGTGCATCCCCGCACGTCTAAACCCCGCCTCTTTTTCAAGGGCACATGATTTTTTAGCACCAGCCCGCCATGCTCATCTAAAAACAGCCTGAAGCACAAAGCAGAGCTGGCTAGAGCTGGTTTGCCCCTCCCAGAGGAAAGCTGAGGCACTGGACACAAGAGGTTGAAATTTTTCCTTCAAAAATATTTTGTGATAGAAAATGACTTTTTTGTCAAAAAAGAAAAGCTCATGGAACACACCTGTTTCAGTAAGCGCAACGTATCTTTTTTTTCATCAGAATATTTTACAAAACAGGTTTTCAGTGGCTCTGATGAGTATTACTCATACTGGACCAACTTTTGTTGGTGGGAACATGCAAGCTTTTGGGCCGCACAGGGCCATTTCTCAGGCATGTAGCACAGCTGTGTGGCCTGAAAGCTTGTAAATTCTCACCAACAGAAGTTGGTCCAATAAAAGATATCATTTGAACTACTTTGTTTCCATCTCTTCCATTTGGGACCAACACAGCAACCCAACCACACTCTTTCTAGATGTGTTTCTCCGCAGGAGCGATTTTCAGGTCTACCAGCTTCCCCATGAGCTGTGGCCTGCCAGAGACCTGGACTCTAGGCCTATGGGACTGGCAGATCTCACTGTTGTCTCCTATTTTGTCTGCTTAATGGTTGGCTCCGCTAGGGATGGGGCTGAGACAATCCACCCATTCACATGTTCCCGTAAGACCGTTTAATTTAGTGCTGGGATGGCTACTGAGGTTGAGTGGTTTATATGGGAGGAAGGTGGGATTTGGTGGTCTGTAACGTGAAGGAAGTCAGAGTAGATGATCTGGTGATCCCTTCTGACTTTGGACCAAGAACAGAAACAGAAGAGGGGGCAAGAGACCGAACCCCTCTTAACTGTGCCTCCGACTCTTTTGAGGCCACACATTCTCTCTCTTTCCCCTCTTCATCTCAGAGGTGTGTGTGCATGCTGTGGAGGAAGGGACAGAGAGTGTGAAGTGTGAGCAAGAGACAGTGCTACATAACCAGATGACTACCCACATCTTCCTGTGTGATGCACACTACTCCCTCCAGAATATTAACAGCACCTGGAAATGTGGGAGGTACACAGAACATGTACTCCAGAGGAGAACTGGGGGGAGGGGGGTTGACCAAAGGACAGAGTCAAGGCCTTTCATCCCTCACCTCAAGCCTAACATAGTTGTGGACCTATCTTGCACTTTTACTCTGCGGTTACCAATGGGTTCTTCTAGACTAGCCAACCCCCAGCTTTCCCCCAAGTCAACCCCCTCCAAGTTACTGTTCTCTTCCAGTGTAATTGCTGCAGGCATCTGAACTCCTGCTTTGTGCCAGGACTGCAGTAATTATTCCCATGGTATCTGCAGCCTGGCCAAACCTCACAAGCCCTGGGACTCTCAGCAGAGCAGGAGAGGCATTTGAAGATCTATCCCAGGGTGGGAGCCTGGCCACTTCCCTTCCCCTTTGTCACTTTGAGAGCCTTCCCCTATGTGTCTTTAGCCATCAATAACAGATTCAGTTCATACCCTGCTCCCTCCACCTCATGGGCAGGGTCTGGATGGCTCAGGAGACTTGAACTTGCTAACCACCCCAGGCTGACAGTGGCACCTCAAGTCTTCTCCTTGTGTTCCTTGGGCAAGTAGTCTCCCCTAAAAGCACTGCCCCAGCAGGTGACATCCTCTGTGCTGTTCAGCCTTTTGACAGTAAGAAAACAAAAGCTTCCAGCCTCAGCTGGGGGTCATACCATCTGACCCATGCCTTGGCTTCCTCCCACCTCTTCTATAATGAATTACTCAGCTCTGGAAAGTGTAAGGGGTCCAGCCTATCTGAAGTGCTCTCTGCCAAATAAAGTTGTCATGTATTAACCATTCCAAGCTGAATCAAACCTAGGGCTCTTTGGGGGCTTGTCCATCAGTATTTAATAAAGGAATCCCTGCCCCAACACAAGCCTCTGCAGGAGGGCTGCAGAGAGCATTCTCCATCTGCTGCGCACAGTCAGTGAGAATCCTGACAGCAGCCTGCAAGCTCCTGTCAATTATACCTTTTATTGTGTCTTCTACAAAAAACGTTTCTGGAATCTTCCTGCAAATGCCTACTCTCCTGTGGGCCCACTGGCCAGGTTTCCAAGCATCACCATCTTGCCAGTCAACCTGCACCTGGGGGCACCACAATTCACATTCCCAATGGAGGAGATTTCCCACAGTGACCTTCCATACATCATTCTGTTTCCAACCGCAGCTCAGTGCATACATCACATCAGTGATATAGCAAGGCTGTAGTGGGACTGGGTACATGTCCCAGTTATAGGTCCCCTAAAGGGCAAGGGGTGAAGCAGCAGCTCTACCAACTGTGCTGGCCAGCCTTGGCCTCCCCCCACAAAGATTGTGGTGCTGCCGTGGCTCCCAGTGATGCCCCCTAGAGTGGCAACAACCTCACCAGGAAAGACATTTTAGGAGTTGGCGGGCCCAGAATTTCATCCCTGCCCACCCTGAAATCTTCCTTCCTGGCAGGGCCTGAGCACCACTAGAAATTGTTCAAAGGGGGGGGGGAGGGGCAGTGGAGGGGGTGTTAGCCTTGTTTTCTCCCCTGCCTACTCAGAAAATTTCCTAGTGGTGCTCAAGTCACGTGCAGAGGGCCCCTCTAGAGTCCAGCAACTGACCCCCTTACTTCATGGTAGGTCTGGCCCTGGATCACATCAGAAGCTGGTTTCACTTTGGGTGAAGACAGACAGGATGCTAACTCCACTTTAACATCGCTTTAACATTTCTTATGCATATTGTAGAGCTGCATAGGGCATCAGTACAGACCTGCAACATGCATAAAATATGTTTAAACGGTGTTAAAGTGGAGTTAGCATCATGTCTGTTTTCACTCTTTGTTCCACCACTTGGCTCTGACAGGATTTTAGCATGGCCTTTGTTACTAGTTATCAGAAGGTGAAGACAGGCCAGCTAATCAGCCATCATAGTCTTGGTGGGAGGCATTCCCTGATCCTTCCCCCTTGTCCACACCCCTTGACCTCCCTGGCCCTCCTCCACTTCCAGGTACCATTTCCATCTTGGTGGAGGGGGTGGTGTGCACCATGGAGGAAGGGACAGGGAATTTGAAGCACAAATAGGAGAATGCTATGCAGCTAAACAGCTGGGTGGAACTCTTCCTTGCTCATGTCTCACATGCTCTGACCTCTCCCCCACAGTGCACAGACACCACTTGCTCCAGGATGAAAATAGTACCATGAAGTGGGGAAGAGGGAAGGACAGAGAATGTGTGGTCTGGGGTTGGAGGACACAGCTTGGCAGGAGCCTCTTTGGCGGACTTCCTATCTCACGTCCTAGATCAGGGAAGTCAGGGTTGATAGCAAATCTACGCGCCTGTGGAGATCATGCTCTGTACATTCACCAAAACAGACAGACCCCTTAGAGTATTGCTCTCCATCATTGCATTGGCCTGGCTGAATTAAAATAGCAAGCAAAGTTGGCCAGCGCTCTCACCGCAGTTGTAACTGGATCTCAATGGGATCTTGAAAAATTGAGCTCTCTCTGCAACAGCAGCAAATGTTTGCAATTAGCTCTGACATATGGTGAATTTTGTTTTTGTGTCTTTCTAGCAGAATAAGAGCCAAATATCTGGCACAAAACACACCAGGCGTGTTGTTTGCTCATCTTGAACAAACCATGGCTTTGTCAGAGTTAAGTGCTCATTCAGGGGCTCTGGAAAGCACACTCACATCAACCACCAGAGTCATGACGGCTTCAAAGCCCCCACTCGCTCTGCGGTAATTTAGTACTGTGAACCTTTCAGTGCAGTGCCCCTACCTGCCCCCCAGCTAGATCAGCAGCTTTTCATTTCTCTTCTGCTGCAGCAGGTGATGGTCCTTCCATCAGCTTTGATTTTTGCTATGGACAGTATTGCAAAAAACTGAGAATGACTAATACAGTATGCAACATTGCATCACCGGCATGCTGGCTATGCTGCTAAATGTGCTAGGTGTGTCCCTGGAGGATGAAATCAGTGGATGTTTCTTAACTTCAGCACATGCCAGCAAAAGTGTGAATATGCCAGCCAGGACCTGGTAAAATTCACACACTAGGTTACTGAACCAGCCAGAAAGGGCAATGTTACTGTGCTAAATGTTAACAGAACCACAGAACTTGCAACATAGATATTAAAAGGTCACCTAGCCCAGGCGTTCTCAAACTTTTTGTGAGTAAAACCCACCAAAAGATTAAATTAGTATCCATCTTAAAAGAATCCAGGACCAGAAGTGGCCAGACGGCGGAGGGGTGGAGGTGGGGGGCAATATTGGCAGCGGCAGCAGCAGAGGAAACCAGACCAGGAAAGCAGCAGTGGACAGCCGGCTTGAGGTGGCTGGAAGCAGCAGGAGGTAGCAGACAGGAAAACGGTGGGACAGATGGCAAGAACAAGTGGCAGGAGGGGATATGGCAGAGGAATCAACCTAGCTGAACCAAGCTACCCTGTGTCCCTCCAGAGACCCACCTAAGACCTTCCCAGGACCTACTGGTGGATCCTGACCTACTGATTGAGAACCACTGATATAGCCCATCCTATCCATGCCTTTTACAGCACTAATAATCAGGGGCAGATTGGGAACTTAAAAAAGTCCTAGAAAATATTCCGAAAGTGGCCCATGTTGTGGGCAGAGCCAATCCCATGTTAGGCGGAGCCAACTGCAAAATTACACATTTGATCGTGATCAATGGAATAGAACAAGCACACAAGGATAGCAGTTCTAGCAAACAACAGAGCCTCAGCCAAGTGAGTCCAGAGTGCATGGGGGCAACAGGGGGCACAAAGCAGTCATAAACCTTTCCCTCCACCCCCAAATCTGCCCAGGGTAAAACCAGGCAACCCAAATCTCTCTCTCTCTCCCTCAAAAATAAATAAATAAATAAAAAAATAACCAAGTGAGTCCAGTGTGCATGGGAGGCAAAGCGGGCTTGTGCTTCTTAGATTGTAAGCCCACTGGGCAGGGACCTGTCTCCAATAGCCACCAGCAGGCAACGTAATGGCATGAATACAGCAGCAGAGAAAACAGATGTACCTTAACAGCTAGCCCAGTTTACAGAAAATACTCAAGCTAGGTAGAAAATTAAAAATGTTCATTCAAATTAAACTGCACACATTATGTAGGCATTTGTGCCTTTTTTCATGAACTTTTCTACAAATACTTGTCCAAGCAAATTGCATCCCAGACCCTCCCCCTAGCATCCCCCTTACCCCCCTTACCCTCTCCCCAGAAGTTCCTTCCTCCAAACCAGCCCCCAGAAGCCCCTTTATTTATTTTATTATAAATTTTTATATTCCACCTCTCCAGCAATCAAGCAGCTCCAGGCAGCTTACAAATAAAAACATTTTAAACCAACAAAATACAATAAAACATTAAAAACCCGAATACAAAACCCATTAAAACTAGGGTGCCACAGAAATCAAGAACCACCTCCCCCCCAGCCCACCCCCCTCGCCAAAGTCCCAGCAGAACAGCCACATCTTACAACTACGATGAAAGGAGGTGAGGTCCGAGGCCACCCAGGCCTTCGCCGGGAGGGAGTTCCACAGCCTAGGACTGGCCACCAAGAATGCCCTCCTCATTGTCACCCCCCGAGCAACCCGGAGAACCTCAAGAAGGGTGCTCCTGGCCGACCACAGAGGCCAATCCAGGACATGGAGAGTGAGACGATCCCGCAGGTAGGTGGGGCCCAGGCTGTTTAGGGCTTTACAGGTAAGAACATCTTGAATCTGGCCCGGAAGACTACTGGCAACCAGTGCAGACCACTGGTGTAATGTGCTCACGGCGGAACACCCCTGTAAGAAGGCGGGCCGCTGCATTCTGCACCAGCTGCAGTCTCTGAACCGTCACCAAGGGTAGCACTATGTAGGGCGCATTGCAATAGTCCAGTCTCGAGGTAATGAAAGCATGGATGATGGTCGCCAGGTCGGAGTCTGACAGATATGGCCTAAGCCACTGCACCAGGTATAATTGGCGAAATGCCCCTCTAGCCACAAAACCCACCTGGACCTCCAGACGGAGCTGCAGATCGAGGAGCACTCCCAAACTCCGAACCTGGGAAACCAGTTGGGGGGGCGAACACCATCAATGAGGGGGGACACCACTCCCACCACTTTACCCACCAGCATCACCTCTGTCTTGTCAGGAACCCCCTTCCCGCCCCCAGGCCCAGGGCCCCAGGCCTGGTCCCAGCCCCTTCTCCCCACAAAATCCCCAGGCAGCTTGCAAGTTCCCTTTACTTACCCCATCCCTGTGGTGCTGGCGGGCCTGGTGGCGTGGCAGTGGTGAGCCAGCAGCTTCTTGCAGCGTGTTCTTCACCCGGCTGCTGAGCTCCTTCTGGCCACTTCCTTCCTGGCCCCTCCCAACAGGACTTTCCAGATAGTAGACCGTGTTGGAAGCGAGGGGCCAGGAAATGGCCAGGAGGGGTGAAGAAAGCACCTGCTCTCTCTCAGCAGGGAGATGAGGCCCCCGAGCCCCCAGGTAGGGCCCTCCCCCCGCTGCAGCTATTCTCTCTCTCCAGTCGGGGGGCGGGGGCAGCAGGCAGGTCTCGCACTGCTCCCCACCGAGCAGCAGCTGCCTAGTCCGAGCACAGGGGCCGGGGGAGGCCGAGAGCCCCAAGCTCCTGGGTGGGCTCCCTTTGTCCGGACCGTCTCCCCCGAGCAGTGGCTGACACATCTTGCACCCAGTGGCCAGTCGTTCCTAAGTTCTTCTGGTTGCTTCTTGGCCGCTTTCCAGAGTGGTGCAGCCGGATGATGTCATCTGACCACGCTCTTGGAGGTCCTGTTGGGAGGGGCCAGGAAGTGGTCAAAAGGAGTGGCTGCTGCTGCCCACTAGGTTTTTAGAGTAATTAATTTCTTTCCCAGGCCGGGGGAGGCTACTGGTGGCCCCACGCACCCAACGCAGCCCGGGGGGGAGGCGAGGGGGAAGCAGCACAAAGCACCACTGATGGGCTAGTTGGCAGCTGCCTCAGCCCAACTCCACAGGCACCGCACTGGCCAGCAGCACTGCTTGATCTGCCCAGGACCTGGATCAGCCCCATGACGTCATGGGAGCCAGCCACCCCCCAGGGATTCTTTTTGGTGCTTCCTATGGCCAAACTGCCTCTGCTAATGATACCTAAAACCAACCCTGATCTGTTTAGCTAACATATGTTTTAAAGTTGGGGATTCCACAGCCTCCCATACCAAGTGTTCACACATGCAGCCAACTGTGTGGGAGCAGCCACTATTCTTCTCTCATGCACACAGTGACCCTGGCCTGCCAGCTGCAAAGAAACCAGGGATACTGGTGGGAGTCTGGGACAGCGTCTGCCTGCAGTGCTTCAGGGCTGGGCTGTCCGGTTCCCTCACACCAGCTCTTAGGAAGGGGCAGGGCAGCCCCTCCCACAGCACATCAGGACAGATGTATGTCGGAAAGCAGGTCTGGTGCTATGTCCCACTCCCCACCCAAGCCAGGACTGTTGTGCTACTTTTTTCTGGAGCAGTGCCCCCAGGTTTGTCAGGTAGCCATTCCTGTCCTTGCACAGGTACAATGATCTTGTGCAAACAAACATGCACAGACAACCTAACATGGGTGAGTAACACCTGGCGCTATTCGGGATGCTATATATTAGTTATTTGCCACAGAACCTAACCTTGGGATTTGACTTAGGGAGAAAACAAATGTGACGGTGCTAGGGTGCTGCCACGGACTTACCCCCTTTCAGGTTGGTCCGCCACCGTGTTCAGGAGTTGGCCGGGCCCAGAACTAATGTGATGGGAGACCGGTCACCAGGGGAGATGCATGGATATGCAGACTGTTTGTCTTCCAGAGGATATGTAAGATCTTTTTGTTTGGCCAGACATTTGACAGGTAGGAATAGGGTTGGGTGGGATTGGTAAGGGAGGTTTGGGGACAAGGATTGATGGGTGGTAGGTGGGGAATAAAGGATGGGGTGAGTGGGTGGTTGGGGTTCTAAGAGATTTTAATGCATTTTTAAATTGTATTTTATATTCCATAGTAAAAAACCCTCCGATTTACAAGTTAAGGTTCTTGCAAATTCAATCATGCACTAAAAAGCATGGAAATTGCAAGTTAAGGCTCCCACCTTAACTTCAGTGCCCTGTTAGCAGTAAAGACGTTGTACGGTCTCACATATTGTGCTCACTTACAACTTAGGCTCTATGGACCCACACTTTGCCTTCGTCTTTCAGCCCCAATCCTCTTCCTCTGTAGTTTGGGGACAACACTGAAGTAGGGCAGTGGGCAGGTCAGGAGGGCATGATCTGGCCCCTCACCCCCTCCGTTTCCTCTTTAAGAAAGAGAGAACTTAGGAGTCCTGGCTGCCGCCCCTTCTCCCCGTCTAATCTACTTGATCCCAACCCGTTAACAGAGAACTTGGGACTCCTGGCTTCCAGCCTCTCCACCCCACTCTAATCCAGTAGGCTTCACTCCCTTCACAAGCAACTCAATAGTCTTGGCTCCTAGCTTGTTTTCCTTTCTCCTGCTCAGATCCCAACTTTGTAACAGACAACTAGGGGTGTGCATATCGTTTTTGTTATTACAATAACGATAACAAAAATTGTCATTTTCGTTATCGTTACTGAAATAACAAAAGCGAACAAAAAAATAACAAAAATAGAAATGAAAACAACATTTTGTTTTTGAAATAAATGGAAAACACTGAAAAACATATTTCTGGCTATAACATTTTTATTATTCAATTGTGTTGAAATCTGGGGTGCTTGTACAGTCAATGGAAGGCACATGTGTACCACATTTTGCAAGGATTTGATAAAGGGAACAGATTTTAGAAGCAATTGAATGTTCTGATTTTAAGAAAAGCTCCATACACATTCACGGCTACAACTTCTTTATCTTCCATCCAATTTGCATGAAACCTGTGAATGTCACGTCCCTCCACAAGCCCAACACACCTGCCAATTCTCAGAAAGATTGGCTAAAAGGTCCTGATGGTATAAAACATGAACTTGAAAATACATTTTCAACTATAACATTTATATATTCCATCCTGTTTACAAAATATTTGGCAGGAATGTAGTACATACCTTCCCTGTCATCTCTGCCAAACTACAGGACAATTTGATAAAGGGACCCAATTTTATAAGTCCCCTTGAAGACCATTATTCAGATAAATAGCAGCACATGCAGCGCCAGTCAGAAGCAGGCACCTGGCATGGCAGGGGGAGGGAGGCTGTAGGAAGGAGGATGTGGAGCAACCCAAAAGACCGACAGACACATTAACTGGCCAATTACTACATGTTTCCAGCTTTACAGGACCAATCGGTGGTGACTTGGAGGTGGGCATAGGGGGCAGCCCTCAGGCGGGCATAGAAGTGACATAAATGGAACTTTGGGGATAGCATCCCAGCAATCAGGAGACATAGTTTACACATCCAGGCTGGCCAATTATCATCACAATCACATCCTGCAGCACTGTGACAGAGGACATAAGAGAATCTCTATTGGCTCTTTCCTAAACAGATGCTTCTGACTTCCCAGTAACAAGTGGGGGAGAGTTGTTGGGATGGTCACAGCACAGAATGAGGATATTTGGTTGACATTTCTGCTGGCCAGTTGGCATCACAAACCAATCTTATATCACAGTGACACATAAGAGAATCCCTGGCATAAGCTCCTTCTCTGCGTATGCTATGCAGGCATATAAAATTGGGAGCCTTTATCACATCTTTCTGATATTTGGCAGAGAGAATCATGAAAGTGTGATATAGATGCCTGCCAAATTTCATGTACACTGGTTGGACTACAAAGATGTTACAGTCAGACATACATTTATAAGTTAATTGCTTATACCACCAGGACCCTTTATCCAATCCTTCTGAAAGTTGGCAGAGATCGTAAATATTGGAAGGAGTATAACTTGCCAAGTTTCATCTACATTCAATGTGAGGCAAAGAAGTTACACCTAAGAATGTATATGAAGATTTTTGCAAAATAAATTAATTCAACTGCTTATACAATTGGATTACATTGTCCAATACTTTTGGAATTTGGTACACATAATGCCTTCCATTGGAGGTATAAGCACACAGTTTCAGCCAAATATAGTGAAAAACAAAAAAAGATACAGCCAAAAATGTGTTTTCCATTGAAACCAATGGAAAACAAAAACAAAAGCAAAAACAAAAAGGACAATTTGATATTTATGAAAATGAAAACGACAGATTTAAATAACGAAAACAAAAAAACAAACAACAAAAACTACATGGGCCCCTGGTGAACACCTTTATAGACAACCCTGGGTCCAAGTCGCCTCTCTAACCCTCTAGCCCCCACTCCCCTCACTGAGAACTCAAAAGCTATGGGAGAAATACGTTTATCAGTTCTTTTATGGAACACAAGTAAGCGTGTGTGTGGAATGACAAAAACAAACAAACCTCAGGAGAGGAAGTGGAACAACAGGGAGGGAGGCTATTGGGACTCAAAGGATAAGGTGTCAGCTATGGTAAATGGGTTAAATGATAGGACTGGTATCCCTGGTATGCCTTCTGAATCAGTTATTTCACTCAGAACCTTGTTATTGTAACTATTTCTAATTCTTCCTGTCATTCCATCCTCTTACTTGATCCTGCACACTCTTGGTATTTTTTCCTATCATTCCAACCATTCCACTTACTGCATCTGGTGCCTTCCTCATTATTTCACACCCTCTTGCCTTCCCCATGTACTCCCAAAGATGCAGCTGTGTTGTATTATTTCACAGCCACGTAATTGGATGTTGGAATGATGATAGTATTTATTTCGATATTGGCATTGATGTTGCCTCCATTCTTTCCAATGATCATTCCATTTAATTAATTTCAATGCATTAAAGTTTAAATTAAACATTTGTATACAGCTGTACCCAGCTTCACTGTGCTCTGGGAGGGCAGTGTGGACTAGTGGGTGAGAGGGAGGGTTGTGAGACATTCATCTGTTCCATTCTCCCCAACCAACATGAAATAATAGAGGGAACGAAGGGGGTGAGAGGCCAGCTCACACCCTCCTGTCCCCTTCAGTGTTGTACCAAGCTGCAGAGGAAGAAGATTGGGGTTGAAAGACGAAGGCAAAGTGTGGGTGCATGGAGCCTAAGTTGTAAGTGAGCACAATATGTGAGACTGTACAATGTCTTTACTGCTAACATGGCACAGAAGTGTTAAGGAGGGAGGTTTAGTCTGTAATTTCCATGCTTTTTAGTGCATGGTTGAATTTGCAAGAGCCTTAACTCTTCTTGTAAACCAGAGTATTTTTTACTATGGAATATCCAAGCTTTTTGTTAACTACAAAGTGCCTCCTCCTGCACTTGCTCCCTTGCCTCCCCACACCCAAAGTGCCCCCCCTACCTTGCCCCCCACACCCAAAGGGCCCTCCTGCCCAAGCCCCCTTGCTCCCACACCCAAATTGCCCCCTGCTCTTGCTCCCTTGCTCCCCACACCCAAAGCACCCCCTTGCCCCGCTCCCTTGCCTCCCCCCTACCCAAGAAAGCACCCCCTGCCCTCACTCCCTTGCCCCCTAAACCCAAATCTCCCCCATCCTTGGTTTCTTGCTCCCCACACCCAAAGCACCCCAGCCCTCACTTCCTTGACCCCCAAAAGCACCCCCTGCATTCACTCCTTTGCCCCCTGCCCTCACTCCCTTGCCTCCCCCACACCCAAAGTGCCCCCTACCCTTGCTCCCTTGCCCCCACACACCCAAAGCACCCATCTTCCCTAGCTCCCTGGTGCCCCGAATCCCCCAGGCACAATTCTGTCGAGCCCTGCTCAGGGAAGGGAAAGACAGGAGAATAAGCGGCGAGCCCCACTCCTCTCCATAGGCTAACATGGGGTTTTTCACAACCCCATAACTTTAAAACTAGTAATCAGATTGATGAATAAAAGTCAGCCTCCTTTAGTTTTATAAAAGGCTTAATTCCTGCTCCCCACCAACACTCAACCCCTCTCAATGGCCGCTTGGTTGAGGACCTTGTTCTGGCTTGGAATACCTTGCTGGTGGAGGCCATCGACTGGATGGCTCTGAGGCGTCCGCTCCCTCAGCTCCGGCACTGCAGGTTACCTTAGTTCACGGAGGGGCTGCAGTGCTTGAAGCAGGAAGGGTGGTTAGAGAGACGATGGCACTGTTCTCAAGATGAAGCCGACAGGTTGTGACATAGAGGTAGTTTATGGGCCTGTGCCATAGCCGTGAGGGCAGCCCTCATAGCAGTCACAAAGTCTCGTCCAGCGGAGCTGTTCTGGGTGGTGAGGGGTCTGGTCAGTCCAGTCTCCCTCCGCCAGGGCATGGCATCTTCCACGGCCTGCTATGACATGTTTGTCAACTACTTTGCACATAAGATCGCTCAGATTCACCACAACTTTGGTGCTGTAGTTTCTGCAGAAGGAGGAGAGTCAGAGGGTGCGGAAGCCCCGTCTGGTCTGGTTTCATGGGATCTGTTTCAGGAGGTGTTGCCAGCGAGGCCTGTGGATGTTCTGGGGGCGGTTAGGGCCACATGTTGTGTACTGGATTCATGCCTGTCCTGGCTGGTTAAGGGCTGCCAGGAGACATTAGGGCCACTGCTGGTGGGGGTGGTCAACGCCTCCCTTCGAGAGGGTAGAGTGCTGGAATGTTTGAAGGAGGCTGTGGTGCGGCCTCTGCTCAAGAAACCACTGCTTGATGTTGTTTCGCTCGCCAGCTATTGACCAGTCTCTAACCGTGCCTTTTTAGGGAAAGTTATTGAACGCGTGGTGGCTCAGCAGCTACAGGTGCATCTAGATGGCCTGAGCATCCTAGATCCCTCCCAGTCTGGCTTCCACCCAGGGTATGGCACTGAGACTGCACTTGTGGCCTTAGTTGATGACCTGCACCGGGAAAAGGACTAGGGACGTTCAACCTTACTGATCCTACTGGATCTCTCGGCTGCTTTTGACAAGGTTGATCATGGGCTGTTGGTGACTCGCTTGTGGGACCGGGCAGGATTGAGTGGGACGGTTCTACAATGGTCAGGGCCCCGTGAAAAATGCGCTGCTGCGATTCGCGGTTTTTGCGCAGAATCCTGCCTTAGGCAGGATTAGCACAGAAACCAGGGAAATCCCCGCGGATTTCCCTTTCACTGCCGGTGAATCAGGGGCTTGCTTTGACTCACTGGCAGTGAGCAATAAAGCAAGCCCCTGATTGGCTCACTGGTAGTGAGCCCCTGATTGGCTCAC
>QEPC01005751.1:1347880-1409373 GCA_003113815.1 Sphenodon punctatus | reverse complement strand
GGGGGGGGGTTGCCTGATATTTGAAATACCCATACACAGAAAAAATTATAAGCAGATTTTTTTATTCATTGGTACAAGGAAATGTGTCACGCCGCAAGGCCGGACACAAGGAACGTTGAGGGGCGTGGGAGGGACTCCAAGGGGGACGTCGGGAGATGCATCTCCAGTGAAGAACCTGGCCCCGCCCCGCTACAACAAACGATGCAGTCGGTACCTCCCCCGTTGCAGGGGGATGCTTCACGGACAAGAGGGTTAGCCCTGCCCCGACGTAGCGCACGCATAGCGACGCGACGCACGTCGTAAGGGGCGGAGCTTGAAGAGGCTCAACAGCTGGGACCTATAAAAGTACTGGCGGGGCGGTAGCTCCCCGCCAGTAATCGCAGAGAGAAGCTGGCCCCCTTGATCTTGCCTACGTTGAAAGCTAAGTGCTGACTGTGTGATTGTACTGTTGGTTGGTGCTGTTTCCCTGTTACCCTTCCTGACTCTTGTACCCTTGAAGCCTGTGTTGTCTGCGTGTCCCGCACATCCCGTTGTGTTCCCTTCCCCCTTCTTAGTGTTAGCCCCGTGCCCTCACTTTCGGCTCCCTTCCGTTGCGCCTGAAACTCTCCCCTACCCCCTACCGGAATCTCCAACACCCTCCTTCCCTTCCCTTCCTCCCTACCACCCTCCCCTCACCCCTGGCCCAGTTCCCCCCTTGTCCCCGCACCTGGTTGTTCCTCTCCCCCTGGGTGCCGCACTTCAGGGTCTGGGTTTCCTGCTCCCTGACCTTTCCTGCACGCCTGCATGCGAGACTGATCCCCCTATCTTCCCTGTCCTGGTTGGCAATTTCTTTCTCCACCCCTATGATGATAAGGGTTGCCTCGTAAACAGCGAGGAAAGCCCACCCACTATCCTGAGGGGAATTCCAGGGAGCCTTG
This sequence comes from Sphenodon punctatus, assembly GCA_003113815.1. Classification (NCBI taxonomy): domain Eukaryota; kingdom Metazoa; phylum Chordata; class Lepidosauria; order Sphenodontia; family Sphenodontidae; genus Sphenodon; species Sphenodon punctatus. Next base: position 1,408,456 of record QEPC01005751.1, on the reverse strand, counting down.
CACTACTTGGAGAGAGATCGCCAGTTACTAGAGGACACCCTGGAGAGTCCCAGCCCACCGGTCCCCCTACACCTGTACCCGTTCTGTTCAATCCTTTTTGCCCCTTGCTCCTCTCTATCTCCCTAACAAACCTTACCGGTTCTGCTCAATCCCCTTTTCCCCTCACTTCTCCCTACCCCTCTAACAAAATGGATTGCCATCTGACAGTTTTAATTTGACTAGACTTGTTTTGTAACTTTATTGGGTCGCAGAATTTTCAATTTAGGGTCGCAGAATTTTGGGGAAAAATTGCAGAAGAATCGGGGCCCTGACAATGGTTCTGTTCCTACCTAGCCGGTAGGACCCAACGGATGGTGCTGGGGGATAAGTCATCTTCCCCCTGTGACCTCTCATGTGGTGTCCTGCAAGATTTTATTCTGTCCCTGCTCTTGTTCAACATGTAACATGCAGCCATTAGGTGAAATCATGAGGCGGTTCGGAGTAAGTTGTCATCAATATGCTGATGACACTCAGCTGTACCTCTCATTTTCATCAGACCCAGACCCGGCAGTCTCTGTGCTTTCCCAATGTTTGATGGCTGTGTCGGACTAGATGAGGCAGAGCCGACTGAAGCTGAATCCTGACAAGATGGAGGTAATGTTGGTGGGGAGAGTGGTGGGTGTGACTTCCCCCATCATTGGCAGGGTTTGTCCTGCCAGTCACCCAGGTGCGGAGTCTAGGGGTGCTCCTGGATTCCTGGCTCCGCTTGGATATCCAGGTGGAGAAAGTGGCGAAGGGGGCTTTCTGCCAGTTACATCTGGTTCAGTGGCTTCAGCCTTATGTCTTGGACTCTAACCTGGCCACCATCATTCATGCTTTTGTTACCTCAAGACTGGACTACTGCAATGCACTCTATGTAGGGCTACTCCTGGTGACGGTCTGGAGGTTGCAGCTGGTGCAGAATGCATCAGCCCGTCTCCTTACGGGGTCGGGTTGCCGGGAGCACATTACACCAGTGCTCCGGGCTCTGCACTGGCTACCTATTTTCTTCTGGGTCTGATTCAAGGTGTTGGTTCTCACCTTTAAAGCCCTACACGGCCTCGTCCCGACCTATCTGCGGGACCGCCTCACACCCCTGGTCCTCGATTGGCCCCTGTGGTCTGCTGGGGGCCTTCTTGGAGGTCCCCCGAGTAAATTGGGGGGCCACTATGGAGACGGTGTTCTTGGTGGCTGCACCTCAACTGAAGAATTCCCTTCCGGAGGAGGCTCACCTGGCCCCGGACCTGCTGACTTTTGTTAGGGTTGTAAAACCTGGCTTTTCTGCCAGGCATTTGGTAGAGGGGACGGGTGAGGGAGGGAGGGGTGGGATGGGGGAGTTGTTTTATGTTTATATTTTTATGGCTTCCCCCTAGAGGGGTTTTATATTTGTATTTTATATGTTTTATATTTTTATTTTAAATTGTAAGCCACCTTGAGCTGCTTTGCAGAAGGGGCAGGGAATAAAATTGTATAATAAATAAATAAATCTACTCTGCCCAGATCAAGATGGTCTGACTAAATGAAAAATCAGACTTGAAAGTGCTGTTTTCAAACTGTGATATCCAACAGATTCAGCTGACAGTTTCACAGCATGCACCGATTACCCGTGATATTCTACAACAAATTTCACAGTCCTAACTATGATCATGCCGATTTTAGAACAAATAGAATGCTGGGGCTTTATAATGTAGGTGCAACACACCTTAGCTATTAGAGTGCTCCTGCGCTCTAATAATTGTTAATGTTGCAAGCCACCCTGAGTGGAGAAGGGTGGAGTAAAAATTTGAAATTTTTAACACCTAGCAGCCACTTCCCAGCCGCGAAGTAATGTGATGAAGACCCCCGTGCCAAAGTAGAGCAAAGCATGGCAAAGCGGGCCACCGTAGCCTTTGAAAGTACCTATTCTCTCAAGCTAAATAACCCATCAGGCAACCGAGCGCTGTTGTTGCTACATTATTAAATGCCGTTGGAGTGAGTCAGCTGAGAAGTCTAGCTGTGGGTATCAAAGCTGTGTGATTGGCAGCCTACGTTACTCACTTTTAGAAATTCCTAGGCTTGTGGGTCCCACTACAGGACTCGGAATGCTACCCAGCAGGGAGAGAACAGCATTGGAGATGTTACCCTGTGAGAGACACTGGCCTTCAAATGAGATGCCAGGCGGAGGACTTTCTGCTGTTTAGAATGGTCCTCTCACCCGTCACTTTTAGTGGCGAGGGGCCTCTTTGTCACACTCCAATGGAAGGAAGGAGGAAGAGCCCAGCCCCATGCTGCAACATTGCTCTGCTTCAGCCGGGTTGCCAGGGGCAACGGCCCACTCTGGTGGTAAGGGGCGAGGGGCCTCTTCCAGCTGGGATTGCCAAGTGCAACCAGACTGAGGGCGTGAACATCATCTCACAAGGTGACTGTTGGGGACTGGCTTTTAAGGCCAGCCCCTGAGCTCCCCAAGTTGTGGTCAGGAAACAAGTGAGAAGTACCCACCCACCTTTATTGCACTGTGGGCATAGGCCCTTTGGGGCCAGGAAGGAATTTTTATAGGAACCCGATTGGCCAAGGGATTCCCGATTTTTGCCTTCCTCACAGTGCTATGCAAATTTAATTTAGTACAGCCCGTTTTGGCCAGGGTGTTTCCTATTATTGCCATATATAAGAATGGTCACACTCTTTGCAGGGGTACAGTATTGTTATGTAGTTGGCAGTTACAGAGTTACATAGAAATGATGAGTAATCTCCTTAAGAGGTGGGGACGTGACACCTGGTGTAGAAGCAAGGTGTGGCAAGTACTGAGGTTGCCCCCTGGGAGAGGTTAATGTGGAGGGCAGCATAGGGTAGACACATCTCCTTACTCTGGTCTGTAAGGGACAACACCACCCTCCCTCACCCATGCCATGTGGCGTGCGCTAGGAGGGAGGAACGTTAATAAGAATTGGTGGCTGGCACTTGAGGGTAAATCAAGGTCAGTTCTCCTGCTAGTTATGGTTGCTAAGATAATGTTTGTTGTACTGGACCCACGTTGTTGGGGCAGTTTACCCCACCTAGATTATTTGAATTGGATTAAAGTGTGCGGCTGTTAAAACCTATTCCACTGTGTCCTTGTCTCATTCTGGGATGTGCTGACAATGCTGTTGCTACACTGGCCCAGTGTGTGAGAAAGCCAGAGGAGATAAGGTGATAATTTTATGGGGACAACTTCTGTTAGCGTGTGTACAGACCATGGCTGTTTCAGGAATGCCGCCACTGGGCTTCTCTCCCCCACAGCTTTTCCTTCCACCTCCCACAAGCACTTGCTCCCTGTCACTCCCCAACCCTTCACCTCTCTATCCTGGAGAAGATGGTGTGAGTCACTGGGGTAAGGATGGCAAGCATAAGATGCAGGGGTACCTGGATGGCTGTGTAGTGCTGTCTCCTGCTTGTACTTCATGATCCACGTCCCTTCCCCTCTGGTGCACACCATCCTTTCAAAGACAGGGAGCGTGCAGCAGTGGGGGAAAGTGCTTAATTTGTACAAATAACTGCTAGAGCCCAAGCCTGCCCCAGAAGCCATGCCCTTTACCTCAGAGCTTGTCCGAGTAGGAAACTGAACTTTAGTTGTCCGACACATCTTCAGGCACATCACGATGCATCAGAGTCCTGGACCCATTTCAGTCAGGTTTTCTTCCTGGGTACGGGACGGAGGCTGTGCTTGTGTCTTTGGTCAATGACCTGCATCTGGAGATGGACAAGGGGAATTCTACCTTGTTGACCCTGTTCGATCTTTTGGTGGCCTTTGATACAGTTGATCACGAGGTGTTGTTGACACGACTGCAGACCTGGCAGAGGTGTGTGGGACCTCTCTTGAGTGGTTCTGCTCTTTCCTGTCAGGGAGGTCCCAGCAGGTGGTGATGGGTGATTGCTCATTGTCTCCTCAGTACCTTCCCTGTGGTGTCCTGTAGGGGTCTAGTCTATCTCCCCTCTTGTACAATGGGTATCTGAGCTGGACGAGGTAATTCGGAGGTTTGGGGTGAGGTTTCATCAGTATGCCGATGATACTCGGCTCTACCTCTCTTTTTCATCCGACCCAGGTCCTGCAGTCTCGGTGCTTACCTGATGCCTGGCTGCTGTTGGGGACTGGATGAGGGTGAGCTGACTGAAGCTGAATTCTGACAAGACAGAAGTGATGATAGCTTTGGCATCATCACCTGTCACTGATGTGGGTTCAGCCCACTCTGGTCACTCAGGTTCACAGCCTTGGAGTGGTTTTGGATCCCCTGCTGCACCTGGATTGTCAGGTGGTGGTGGTGGCCAGAAGCACATTCGACCAACTCCATCTGATGAGGAGGCTGCAGCCTTTTTTTTCTGATTCATATTTGGCCACTGTCATCCATGCTTTCATTACCTTGAGCTTAGATTACTGCAATGCGCTCTACATGGGGCTGCCCTTGATGACTGTTTGGATGCTGCAGCTGGTGCAGAATGCAGTGGCTCGGCTCCTTTCAGGGACGAGTCACCGGGAGCACATTATGTCAGAGCTCCGAAGTCTGTACTGGCTGCCTATAGTTTTCTGGTCACAATTCAAGGTGCTGGTTTGACCTTCAAAGCCCTAAATGGTTTGAGTCCACATATCTGAAAGATCGCCTATCCTACCATGCCCCTTCGTGGACCCTACAGTCAGCCGGAGGGCGCCCTCCTGTGGGTTCTATTTGTTACTCTTGTTCATGGGGTGGGGGTGCCCAGGGGGGCATTCTTGGTTACTGCCCCCATCCTGTGGAACTCCCTTCCCCAGGAGGGCAGTGCAAACTCTTTTTATTTGAAAGAGCATTTGGCAGGTAAAGATAAATAGGGCTTGGTTGGGTTTTTTGAGTAGGGTTGTAGGGGAGAGAGGCAGTTTGAGGGGAAGGATGGCTGTTTTTATTATTGAATTTTATAATTGGATTGTGAGCAGCCCTGAACCCTATGGGAAGGGCGGCATATAAATAAAATAAATAAATAAATGGTCTCCAGCTGGAAACCCAGCCACTGGCCCATTCTGTCTCTCTACAGCTGAATATAAAACAGGAGTGGTTTAATGTATATACTATGTGATGAGCAGTGCAGGGAGTGGAGCAGACAAATCATTAGTGAAAGCCAAATAAACTATTCATGGTTTTTCTGGCTCTCCTTTCCAACCACAAAGTGACCAATATTGGCTTTTTCCTGGTCTTTCACATTTAGGGATGCACACTCCTATTGGGAACATTTCCTGGGGTTCCCCTCCCCCCCAATCTCTCTTGAATGTAAGTCCTCCCACAAATGAAGCCCTGACCAGGAAGGTGAGTGGAAAGTGAGAGCATAACCAAGAGGGAGGGATCGGAGCATTTCCCAAGATTCTCCTGCTTCTTGTTTCCCACCGTGGATCCTGGGTTGGTTGGTTTGTTTTCACTTTTCTGTGGTAAAGTTTTAGTTACTGAAGCTTTGTGATAATTTGGTTAGTTAAGGCCCCCAGGAAGGATAAGGAGACATAAGCAGAATTTCCCCTTTGTCTGGTCAGTGTTATTGCTTACAGCTTTTCCTGACCTGTTCCTCTGACCTGACTTTTTGGAGAGCACAGAATTGAAAGAAAAAAGAAAAGGCAAACTTGCCTTTAAGTTCTACCCAAGGCCATGCCCTCTCTACGAGTGCATCATTTGGAAACGTAGCTTTATTTAATTTACTTATTTATCAAAATGTGTAACTCGCCTCCTCCTGCCTACTGGCAGCTCGGGGCAGCAAACAACATATATTAAACAAATATATAAAATACATTCATAATAAATAAGCATCAATTAAAACCATCAATAAACAAACATAAAATAAAACAACCCAAGCCCGGTAAGAATAAAATATCCCTCCTCCTCCCCCCAAAGAAAAAAAACAAAACGCCCACTACCCATCCCCCTCTCCAAATGCCTGGTGAAATAGCCAGGTCTTCCACTGTCTATGGAAGGAGGGGAGATCCGAAGAGAGGCGAATCTCCACCAGGAGGGAATTTCACAGCTGCGGCGCAGCCAGTCACCGAGAACACCGTCTCTAAGATAGCCACCCGGAATACCCAAGAGACCTCCAAGAGGGCGCCCCCAGCTGACCACAGGGGCTGATACAAGACACGAAGGGGTGAGGCGGTCCCGCAAGACAGAGTTCTGGGATAGGAGCCAAGTATGGTCACAAGCTCCCATGCAAACATTTGTAAACATAAAACCATTTTTGAAGCTGTCTTGGGGGAAAAAATTGGAAGGACTTTCTACTCAAAACCTATATAGAAAAGTCTGGCTTTTTAAACATTTCCAATGCATTTTCCAGTTTCTCTGTCTGCTATGGCTCTAAAGGCAGGAATGTATTATTACCCCCACATTTAGGGAGAATATTGATACAACCTTAATTATATCTTAAGGTTTGGAGATGTATCTGTCTTCAACGCAGCAACATGCAGACAGTTAGGGTTGCCAGATGTTCCTCATTTGAAGGGAATATCTCGTATTTCAGAGCCACACACCTTCTTACAACATAACGGATGTTTGTTATTCCAGAACCTAACAGTTCAATAATAAACAAAAATGACATCCCTTGTTTTAGAGCCACACAGCTTCACAGTGTCCCTTATTTTTTAAACTGGAATTTGGCAGCCCTACAGACAGTCACATGCAGAAGAAAACACGCACCTCTTGTGGGATCTTTGATTTGAATAGCTACTCAGCTCTGTAGCCTAGTCATAGTACAAGGCAGTAGTCTAGGAACTGCTGGGCTGTATATACAGCATATCGCAAAGGTTCCCAAACTGTGGATTGGGACCCCAAGTAGGATAATGGGGGCCAGCTGCAGGTGGGTTGATGATCCCAACTGAGAGATGAAATCAGTTGCATGTCTTTGTTGCCTTGTTGGGTTCACAGGATTATACTGAAATCTCAATATTGGGTAAGACTGGCAAAGCATTTGGGAATCACTAACACACTAGTTTCATATCTGAAAGAGGAGATCCTTTGTGTCTCAGGGGACAGCCACACAAAGTGACAGTGGCAGGAAGCACCTCTGGACCAATTGTTTCTTATTCTAGCATTGCACTGGGGAAGTGGACACCCAAAGGGCATGAAGGCTGAAATAACCCTTGTAGACATATTGATTGGGGCCTGTGGTTTGGCTGACCACTTCCAGCCCATGGTGGCTGGGTTCTGTTGCATGCTGATGTCATTCATTTGGTCTCAATGGAGCAACTGCATCAGAATCTGGCAGCATGTGGACACAGCCCTCCTAGTACACATTGGCAACCTGGACATCACTCCCTCAACCACTGAAATAACCTGCAAACACCTACAGCTATTTCCTGTAGCTCTTAGCTCAGCTGTGAACAATTGGCATCCAAAATCCATGTGCAGCTTGGATACAGAGCAGGAGAGATCACCCCAGGGGGCCATAGCTTATGGAGAAGTGCTGGAGAGCAGGGAGCCAAGATTTATCAAGTCATTTGTTCCTTGACAGAGTGCTATCATCAGCATTCTTTAAAGGTGACTAACACTCACCAAATATTTATCAAGTGAATACTCAACAGGCCCATCATGGATTAGATATAATGCTTGTATGCTAACAGACATGGAGCATGACTGGAACTTATGCCAGGATTATTATTGCAATGTAATTCCTAATTTCCCTCTTTCCACCACCATTCCACAGACATGTCCCCCATGGGGAAGGGGCAGGACCAGGAGTGAAGCATGATCAGGAGACAGCACTATGCAGCCAGACAGCTGTCCCCTGGTCACTGGGTTGCCACTCAGCTGGTATTTCACTAGTCTGGCTGGAATTTGCACTTGGAGGCCAGTTGCTAGTGCAATGCTTTTTCCAGCAACATAAAATCCAGTAAAAGCCCAGGACCAAACTAGATGAGCTTCTTTGAATCCCCTCTGAGACTCCCCTCCCCGACTGAGTGCATCCAACTCCAAGCCTGCTGCCCCACTGCTCAGCCACCACCACCACCACCACCAATCTCACTGCATAGGAAAAAATTAGAGGTGGCTTTGCGGTGGGAGCAGCCCAGGCACTGAAGAAGCGTGGTGCAGGTGTGCTGCTGGGGCAACTTTGTTGGGCTAGTCAGTGCAGACCCCCTGCTCTGCTCCTTGCAGGGACAAAAACAAGCAAGTGCTGTTTTTTTTAAAAAAAAAACAGCCTTGGGATTTCTTCTCTCCCCCACAAGTGGCCCCCTCCCTAAACCTTCCCCCTCCCGGTATGGAAGAAGGATCCCCAGCTTAGGGGGGGGGGGGGGGGAGCAGTCTGGGTCGTGACCAGGCAGCTGTTTCTCCCAAGCCTCGCCCCGTTATGAAAGGAGACGCCCCAGCTGAGTGGGGCGGTCTGGGAGGAAAGGGAGGGTCGTGACCAGGCAGATGTTTGGGTGGATCATTGGAGCTGCTCTGAGCCTGGGCAGGCATGCTGCTGTGAGTGAGAGGTGAAAGAAGAGAGGAAGGAGGCAGGCGCTAAAGCTACTCAGGGGCAAGTTTCCTGGCTGCTGCCAGCTTTGGGGGAACATTCTGGGGGCGCTGGGAAGCACGTGCACCGATGCTGCCTGGTCAGTGGAAATACAGGCAGCCAAGTCAGCCTTGCTTGGGAGCTGATGTATTCTCTGCTTTCACGCCCAGGGCTACTCTGCAGGGGGTGTTGTGTGGATATTTTGCAAAGGGGTGGAAGGAACTGAAGGCATTTTTCTGAGTGAGGGGCACCCACTCTGGAAGCCCCAACAGCAGCTAATGACATTTGAACAGATGCTCGCAGGCCTGGGTGGCTCCAGGACTCGCATCAGTCCACACACACAAAGCAGTCAGGGCCCCACCCCTTTCTCACCTCCCTGAGTTGGAGAAACTCTTGCTTGTATCTAGGTTGCACATGGGAAGGGTTGCTTTTGGCTGCTTTCAGCAGTGGGGATTGGGAAGGGGAGAAATTGAGAGGTCTTCCAGCTGAACATTCCTTGTTGTATGGCCTGCCCTGCAACACAATATGCAATGTATCACAGGGGTTTAGGGTATTTCTTTTCTGAAAGCTGTTGCTAATAGTTCTCTGTAACTTAGTAAGATAGAGGTGGAGAAAGTGTGTGTGTGTGGGGGGGAAGAGTGACTTATCTAATGTAACTTACTGTATCAGGATTAGCTAAAGAGCTCCTGCCTTCAAAGCTCTAGTCATTTTTCCAAGCCCTTGAATCTGAACCAAATGGGTCACTTCCAGCAGGTGAAACAACCAGCAGACTGCTGTGTTTGCCAGCAAGTACAGAAAGAGCAGCTCAGCCCACATGGGACTTTCCTTCCCAACCTGCAGTTTTTGGACAGGGGTGACCACCAGTGGCTTATGGTGGGTTCTAAGGCTGGTGGGGTGGTGGGTTGGGCCAACGGTAGGCGGGGCCAAGCCAACGGTAGGCACGGGCAACCAGAATTTTGAAATTAATGTTGAATTTCCCCTTCTCCCCCACCCCCCTTAAAATCAGAAAGTAGACAATTAGGGATCAGGGGTTGGGGGAGGGGGGATTTCCAGTCTTATTGGGATGGAGGAAGGCAGGAAGCTTTTAAAAAAAATAATAATTAAGCCTTTTAAAAATAAAAACTAAGAACTAATTTTTCAGTTGGTTCCTGGGAGAGAAAAGGTTTCCCACCTCTGATGTAACACTTTCACTCAGTATCCTTCCTACAAGGTGACAGCTTCAAAACTAGCGAACAAGGGGGAAAAGTACATGGAAAAATCCCATAGATCTCAAATTCCAAGTAGCGTGGGGGACAAAATTCAAATTGGTTAACATGGCTATTTCTGCCAACAAAAACACCAAAAGCACACAAGGCTGCGTGCAAAATCAGCAAAGCAAAAACCATGCCAGCCAGCCACAAACAGTGAAAATGTAACACAGAAAAACATTTTTTATTGAGCCTTTTGGAAGATGCTTCATTTCTATGTACACCAGCAAGCTTTTTCCCTTGGAATGTCCCCCTGCTCACAACACTGACTACTGAGAACTTGAAAAGAATTAGGAAGGCCAATGGCCATTCATTTTTTCACCCAGCAACCTGTAAGAGGGCCTGAGGCAACTTTAAGAAGTTGTTGCTAAGCCTCTCAGTGGGCTTTTCCCCGTGTCAGTAGGAACAGCACATGAAACATCTATCATACCCAGCTCCTTCTTTCATTAAGTTCAATGTTAATTGCTAAACTGAGGAGGAAAAAAGAAATTAATATACACACACATTCGTGCAAAAGGGACAGCAAAGCAGGGGCGTAGTAAGGTTGTGGAGGGCCCGGGCTGAGATCCCAATTATGGGTCCCAAGCCCTCTGCCACTAGCTATGATCCTGAGTGCAGGCAGATGGAAGGATTGACAGAGGGAACTAGGGCTCGTTGGCTTAGCCCAATTCCCACAGGACTCTAGAATGGGTGAGGCAAGGAGAGATTGAGGGCACATGTGTTGAGGCAATGGGGAGATGGATTTCTGTTTCCTGCAACCCTTCACTCTGTTCCAGCCAGCATTTAAATTCCCCCTCTGCTCCTGTCCCCGTTCCTCACTGTCTTCACCCCAACTGTTTCATCCTGCCTTCAGCACCCTCCCTCCATCCCACTGGTCCTTGCTTCCCCTTCTCCCACACATGCCCTCTTCCATCCACATCCCTCCGCCTTGCCACCCACTCCTCCTCCTCCTCCCTTTCTGTTCCCTCCTCTCCTGTTCTTGCCCCCTCCTCACAGCTCCTTCTGCCCTTGCCCCTGAACCCTTTCTCCTCACCCCTCCCTCATCCCTTACTGATGCCCTTGTTCCCTGCCCCCTTTTCCCACATTAGTCCCTCCCCTTGCCCCCCACTCCACTTACCTCCCTGTTCCCTTTGCCACCTCCCTCCTATCCCAGTCTGCTTCTTTTTCCCTGATCCCCCTCTCCCGAGTGTACAATCCTCGCCCCCCATCCCCTCTCCCAAGTGCACAATCCTCCCTCCTGCCACTTTTTCCCTGATCCCCCTCTCCCGAGTGCACAATCCTCCCCCCCATCCCCTCTCCCAAGTGCACAATCCTCCCTCCTGCCACTTTTTCCCTGATCCCCCTCTCCCCAGTGTATAATCCTTCCCCCCTCCTTTTTACCTGATCCCAGCCACACAGGACAAAACAAGGCAGGCAGGCAGAGAGACCAGCTAGCAGCATAATGGCAGCAGAAGCAGCAAAGCACAAGTCATACACGTGTGTCTAAAAGCCCGCATGGCTCCAGCCTGCCTAGCTCCACCTCCTCCTTCCTATGCATTCCATGACACCTTCCTGGTGCACACTACACCACGCACTCAAGCTACAATCATCAGGCAGGCTACTGCCTGGGCATCTACCTTAGCCGCCCAGGCATCCTTTTGAATTGCCATGTTTCTTCCCACATGGGGGCTCTTTCATGCTGCCCCACACCGGGCTAAGCATGGAAATGGCCCCCAAGATGACTGCAGTATGGACAGTGTTTACAGCCGCCCATACTGCAAACGGCTCAATTACGTCCCTTGTAGGCTTCCACCTCCTGGCCACAGTGTCTGCCCCTGCCTGTCTGTCACCCTCCTTGGCTCCTTCCACAAGCACAGGGTCAGGTCCAGCCTTTCTCCAGCCACGCTGGTCTCTGAGCAGCACCGCAGCTGAGAAAAGAACACAGCCAGCGAGCCGACAGAGCCACTTGCACATACGCAGATAATTGCAAGTAATTCAAGCAGCTGCTGGGGTGGGGGGAGATCAGGGAGTCCTGGGGATCAGGGAGCTCACCCGCAGATGCCCTCAGGGGCGTACCACACCTGGTGACCGCAGAGACCCTTGTGGCCAGCTACCACCCTCTTGGAACAACACTGTCCAAGATCTGAGAGCCAGGCAGCAGGGCAGAAAGAGAGTACTTTTCCATCCAAAAGCTATCCCTACATTTACTAGACTAGAGCTAGCACATACAAAAAAAATCCCGTTTTGTTTTCCTATGACCCTACTACTAGGGTAAGAAACGAGAGGGGGGTAAGAAATGAGAGCATACAGGAAGGAGGGAAACCCAGAATAGCCACAACTAGAAACAACAACTAGCTGAGAAGCAGAAGAAGGAGCAAGGGAGGGAAGTAGTAAGAACATAGAAAGGTGCAAGACTAAACGATCCACAAAAGGAACAAGAAAACCTGAGGTAGAGCAGACACAAGATATGAACTGGACCGTGGACAAACGCAGCTTACCAACTGCCTGTTGCTCCCAGCATGCCTTAAATAAGGCTGGGAGCCAATCAGGAAGCTGGATGGGTGGGGTCACGGTTAGAACAACAAGACAAGGCCAACCAGGCAATGGCATTGGGAAAAGAAATGCCCAGAACTGTAGGTTCAAGACCTGGGCCTGTTTTGTAAATATTAGCTGAATACAAAATCACCTATTTATTTCACCACTAAGGCAGAGCTGGAGGGCCTCAGTGCATAGATGTTGTAGCTAATGCTATAGTTATCTTGCATCCAAATGGGAGATTAAGGGGTGGATTAAATGACCCTTGAAGTCCCTCCAACTTTATGATTCTATAAAAATAAGTTTTGGTTTGGGTGAATTGTTTACCATTTGTGGGAAACTTTCAGAATCAAAACCTAAAGCTTTTAATTTCTTTGAACCATTTTGTTTAACAAAAATAGTAAAAAGGTCACAAAAATAATCAGAAATCACTGTTTACTTGTTATTTTTCCTACTTATTAACCATGCTAATTTTGCTCATTCTCATGTTGGACTTTGGAAGGAGCTGGGAGCAGCCGTGAGAGGGGAGGGAGGCACGTGTCACTCAGTAAAAAATCAGAGAAGGTGAGGTAGTAATGAGCTCTTGGACTGCAGAGTGTGACAAGACTGTTGGAATCCAGGCCCCAATCAAACTCAATCAATTAATAGCCAGCAGGAAGTGATGCTATGTGTGTCAGGCCGCAGGCCCCCAGCCCTGGCCTTGCATGGGGATGGTCTCTTCACCTGCACCAGAGCCTGGCTGATTTTAAGCAAAAGGGTTTCATATATTTCTCTCATCCACTTGTGTTAGTGGCCACACCCACCCAGCTCCCTGACTGACTCCCAGCGGTATTTAAGGCATGCTGGGAGTGACAGGGGGCTGGTGGAACATCTGTTTACCTCTGTGTCTACCTAGGTCTTCTTGGCTTCCCTCCAGGTGGTCGTTGTTGTCTTGTGCATTACCTAGTCTGTGACCCTTATATTTCTGCTTTCCCTCAGTCTGTCCCTTATTATGGTCTTGTTTCCTACATGCTGGTTCTGTGCACTTGTTATTGCCCAGTCCAGTTACCCTCTCTTGCTGGGCATTGTCTTGGCCCAAGTCTCTCCCATCCCCCTTGTTTGGTATTCTCTCCTCAAACACCCCCCCATGTCTGTCCCTTCCCTGTGTGTTGGGTATTCTGTGCCCTTCCCCCTCTACCTTGAGCGTGAAGGTTTTGCTTCCCTATCTTGCTTTGAGCTTCTTGTTTGATTCCTTGAGGGGCTGTTATCTTAAATCCCCCTCCCAACTGTTTCCTTTTAGTTCATGTGTATTACCTTCTCCTGATGTAGTGTGGTTCCCTTTTAGTTGTATACACCCCTCATACCTTCTCTGCGTGTTGATCTTCCACCCTAGCACTTCCACCTGAGCATTATCTGAGAGTTGCACACCTCCCTTCCCAGTGCTCTGTTCTCTCTGACCTTGTGCAGTGTGGGCTTTATCCTCCACCCTAGCTCTCCTGTAGCCCCAGTGCATGTTCTAATCTCCACCCTAGCACTGTCTCTGTCCAGCCTTGCTGTGTTGCATCCTGGCTTTTCAGAATTGATCATCAACCTGTTTGGGATGTGATTTCCCTCCTAGTATTGTCCCCGCCCCCTTCCCGGTTAAGTTCCTGGTGGTGCTGTCTGCTCCAGGTTGCTCTTCTTCCTTGCTTGACCTCTTCTGGCCTGTAGTCGTCAATTCCACAGCCTTGCCACCCCCCTTCTTGATATTCCCCTCCATCGCCCTCAGAGTCTTCTCTTACGTGTAATGCCTGTGTTTCCCCTTCCTTGTTGTGTAGTCTTCCTTTCCTCTGGTGGTTATTGTGTCTTCCTGGGCATTCAGTAGGTAGCTCAGAGTCTCGATGCTGACTTATGACTCTTAGCCTCTCTCTACCAAGTACAATCCTGAGGGATACTATGCACCTTGCTCTGGGTATGGGGGTTTTCGTTCCTTCTGTAGACCTATTCTGCCCCCTTCCCTCTACCCCTGACAGTTTGTGAATTACACTTCAAGCTTCCCCCTCCTCCCACTGAGCCATCCAACCCAGGGAGGAAACAGCTGGCAGGTGGTGTGTTCAGCAGCTGGGTCAGCTCTGGTACCCAGACAGCTGTATATACATCTGGAACTTGAGCACCCGCCTGTGTACTTGTTGGTGAGGCAGGTGTCACTGACATTGCCTCCTACACTGGTTTTAATAACTTCCCCCTCCTTGAGTCAGGGCTACTTGTCTCACATTCCTCAGCCCCTCTCTAGCCTCTGAGTCAACATGAGACTGTCCTTTGTTGCCAAGTGCCCCCTGAACAAGGCCGGGAAGGAGGGGAGGTTAATCAGCCTAGATTTAGATGGGCACAGATGGGAGCAACTGCTGCGGATTCTCAAGTGTTTGCTGGCTCACTGGCACTTAGAATTAACACTTCAGCATCCATCCCACTCGCTTCAGTAGCATGGAGAGGTAGTAATGGACAATGAGGGATTGGTGCCTCTCTCTTTAGGAGCAGTGCCGCCTTCCTCATGCTAACAAATAAAAGCTGCATTGTCAGTACAGGACTGCATTAATGCAGGGGTTCCTCGGGCATGCAGCCCGGGGCCCTGGATCTTTAGTAGGGCTGTGTATTCGGGTTTTGAGTAAACCCAAAGTTTCCTGAAAAACATGTTATCTGAGGACTCGAACTGGGTTCACAAAACTGCAGCACGTATCCATTTCACAGCCAGACTGCTCTCTGACTCTCAGCTTAGATGCCTGTTTGGAGAGCCTGTAGTGAGCTCTCCTCACCAACAGGAAGCCACTGCTGTCTCAGAACTGCAGTCTCCACCACTGCAGCCAGCCCCAGCTCGGTGAAGACCAGCTAAGCCAGGGAGAAATGGTGAATCCCTAAAACAGCAACCTTCCCACAACAAGTGACTACATAAGACAGCCACATGTCCCATTCCCGCTCCCCAAGCCAGCATCCTCCCCTGAACCTAGTCCCATGACCCATTCCCCAAACCAGTGACCCCTTCCTCAAGTCAGCAACCCCATCTAAGCCAGATCCATGCCCTGCTTCTACCTCCCTAAGCTAACAAACTCCCCACCAAGCCAGCCATATTCTCCATCCTCACTCTAAACCAGTGTCTCCCTTTTAAAATTAATAGCATACTTAGCAGCAGTTTTAACCACATTTTTCTTTCCTTATTGGCCTGTCAAACTGGCAATGCCTTATTGCATTTCTGAGCCAAAATAACCCACAAGCAGGGACCTGTGTTCACTGTTTTCTCCATGTTGGAGGAAATAGGAAAACTGCAGTGAACTCAAGTAAAGACACAAATAAACATGAATACTAAAACACAGATACAAATATTTGACCCTATATGCAGCCCTAATTTTGAGGGAACCTTGAAAGTACCTCAGCTCCAGCCCCAATCTCTCTCCTGATGGACAGAGCTGGTGCTGCTGTGGGTGGGAAGCGGGCTGCTGCCACCAACATAATGAATGGACCAGATCTTCTGCTAGTGAAAAAGGACATTGTTGGAGTGAAACCAGTGTACTTACACGAGTTTGAACCAGCAGAGGGTCTGGGCCCATGCAATTATTTTGTCCTGCAGGTGGATCCATTAAGTTCCCAGTTGGCACTTGCTGTACAGTCTGTAGGAACAACAGAGACAGGCATGGTAGGCAGGGGCACAATCAGAGTAAGAGGAATCCAGGGTTTTGAGATCTCCTGCCCTGAACCATGTCCTTCAGTCTCCAAGAGCAAAGATTTCCTGTCCTTTCCTTCCCCTAGTCCCACCTCTCCATCTCAGAAGGAGAAGTGTGCACCACAGGAAAAGGGACAAAGAATGTGAGGTGCAAACGGTGACTGTTCAACCATGTAGTTGGTTATGCTTCATAGGGTATTTTCAGAAGTGATGATACCATGCTTAGCCACACTTAACCCCCCCTGGGTTGTGCTACCCCCCGCTACCCTCTAGCAACGCTCCCTCCTAGCAGCCCCCCGGCTCCCCCCTTCCCAGTAAACTCCTGCCTCTCCCCTTTGCTCCCCCCTCCCAGAACCCCCCCGCTACCCCCTCTGGGGCCACAACCACCATCACTTCTGTTTGGCGACCACCAGATGTTCACTAGCTTTGCCCCGAACCATGGCAGCAGTTACCACCAGTTGTGAGCTTGGAAAATCGTGGGGAACAACAGCCAGTAGTAAGCACTGTCATAGTTCAGACCGTCATGTCTGTTCTGGGTACTGGCCTACCCTGGGGTGGGATGGCGGCCGGTACCCCAGATTAGCTCTAAGTGTGGTAGTGTCACTTCTGAAAATACCCACACACTCTGTCCCTTTTCCCCTGGCTCACTACTTACTCCCCCAGGATGTAAACAGCACCTGGAAGAAGGAGAGAGGCAGGGAGTGCATGCTGTGGGAGAGCCAGGGCAGGGTGGGAAGCAAGGGGGTGGGACTAGGGAGTCCCCCCCCCCCCCCAAGTATTTTAATGATGTGGGGGTGTATTCTAAAGCATCTATATGATTTAGAAACACAAGGCTCATAACCTATCCATGTGCAGGAGTCAGTTTGGTTCTTTGGAGAGTTCCACCCTCACAAATCCAATAGACAGTAGAGGCTATACGTAGGGTTGTCACTTTTCACAGTTTGACCCCGAGACTTCTGCAAGAAGTGGCAACCCTAATTAGTAGCTATAAGTGCCTCTGGAACCCTTTCTTTCATATCCCCTAGTTCCCTGTCAGAGCCAGCCTCCTGTATTTAGAGATATTCCAGCAACAAGGGCCTCAGGACTAATCCCTGGCAAAAGCACTGTCAAGGTGGGAGTCGTGAGTGGCATCGGAGTTATCCAAAAGCAGAAACTGCCCTTCCTCAAATATGGACCAGCTACACTGACCAGACCTTAGCAAGAGGACACACAACACAGAAACAGACTGCCAGTCTGATCCCTCAATTCCTTCACTGTAGTTAATTCTCTAAATAGTGGTGAGATTATAATTAATGGGGTTGAGAGTTGTTCCCTTGCACCAAGGATGGAATGGTCATCTCTGTGCTAGTGACTTTGTGTACCCAGGGGGCACGAGACTGTCAGGGGCTCCATGCTCATCTACATGGGGAGCTAGCTGAACCCAGCAGTGGATGTGTAGTCCCTGGATGGGCTTACATCATTGGGGCTTGAGCTGACACAGCACTTTGGGATGGGAGCCTGGAAGGACCCACCACAACTCTGAGTAAACACAGACATGACTGTGGTCCAGCTCTCCCCGCCATAACCTTGGCATGAGGGCTGACATCACAGGTCCCTCTATGCCTCTGATTGGCATGTGGAGCTGTTCACAAGGGACATAGCTCCCGGGCCAATCCTGCTCAGTAGGATCGGGCCCTGGGAAGAGCTGCCACCAAATAGTTGATCCAGGCCCGCTCAGCTGTTTGGTGCGCTCACCCGGTCTGCTAATCAGGGTGCTCCAGACCCCCAATCAGCCGTTTGGCATTGGCAAGGTCGAGTGAGTGTGCTCCTCCAGTCCCCACCCGCACATCAGCTGTTCAGCAGAGCTGGGTGATTGCACTCCTACAGAGCCTCCAATCAGCTGTTTAGTGGGGCTGGGTAAGTATGCTTCTCCAGGCCCCTCTTATCAACTGTTCGGTAGGACCAGCTGAGTAAGCTCCTCCAGGCCCTCAGCTGTTTGGTGGAGCCGGGTGAACACAGGGGCCCAATCCAACAACCTCAGGGCAGGGCTTGGGCACAAAACAGATATGCGGGCCTGTTAACCCAGATTGGTCAGGGTGTATGCTGCCCTGGGGTGTACACAGGTACCATAAACATCTGGCAGCAACAGAACAAACATGCAAGTGACTCCTGGGCCAACTTGAGCTATTGTCACATCTGTTTTCACCATGTGCCTCAGCTCAGGATGACAGCAGCGCTGACATCCATCTCAAGAGAATACCCCCTCCCCCTCTCTATCCCCTGCAAAGCATATGAATGTTTAAGTATAATTCTGACAGAGTATTGTTAAAATATATTATGTTCTCTATAAGTCTCAGGAGTCACTTTTTTTTTTTTTTTTAAAGTTGGGCTTAAAGGTTCCTTTTTCAGCCTTGCAAATAGCTCCTCGGACTCCAAGCAGAGACCACCTCTTCCTCTTAGCAACAGATATGCAGCCACCACATATCTGTGCCTCAGCACACCCCAGAGAGATTGGATTTGGTCTGGGACTGCCCTGGTCTATAGTGTGGAGGGTGCCCCTGGAAACCATGGTGTCCAATTTCCAGCAAGCTCACTGTGTTTGTCTTGTCCCATAGCAGTGCTGATTTCTCCTGAATTTCAATGCCCCTGTGCTGCCCTACTTTGCTGTGCAATTTCCCACAATGCAAAGAGTTCAGCAGAATGCCTTTAGGATATCCTGCATGCAACATTCCAGAAGTAGCGTGGAGACTGGAGTGGTAGGAGCTGTCACAGCTCGCAGCTCCAAGATTCTCTGACCACACTGGGCATTTTTACACACACCTTAAAGTGCTGGTCTTTCAATCTTCTGGGTTTACAACTCCACAAGTAAGTTCCTGGATGCATTCTTCACACACACACACACACACACACCTGAGGCAGCCTAAAGTAGCCACAGCTGTAGACATGAAGGCCTGCCATGGAAACCAAGCAACCACAGCTGCCTGGAGCAAAGCAGTTTGCCAGGAGAACTTTTTACACACAAAAGCTCTGGGAGAGAGAACGTGCTGAAGTTCAAAGAGCCAGATGTTTAAGATCTGGGTGAGTGATTTAGACACACAGGAAGTTCAGGATGTAACAGCAAACATGCAGAAGAAATGTGTGTGTAAAAACACCCACTGTTGTGTAGAGAAAGTAGAGACAAAATAAATAATGTCCACAAGTTTTATTAAACAGAAGAACAGTAAAACGCACATGATCAGTAGCCCCTAACCAGCCATATGGCACAGCCCAGCCGTATCTAACTTCCTACTTCTTGCACACAATAATTACAATTCCAAGGAACAAACACTGTCTAGCAACACCAGCACCACACACACCTCTATGGTCCCTAGGAGCTGGCAAACAGAAAATGATGAATCAGGGATTGGAACATGCTCTAGGTAATCCAATTCCTTGGCACCATTGCTACTTGATAGAGTCAGAGCCTTGCAAACAACAACAATGGCAGAGAACAAGGGATCATCAAGGAGCACAGGGAGTGGTAAGGATTTCACACAACAGTCTGAATGGAGGCTCATGCCACCATCCACTCTAACAAAGTGTTGAGTGAATGTGTCTGGAGAACAAGACACACAAAGGGCAGGAGAGGACAAAATAAGGGCACAGTGAAGGGGAGTGACTGCACTAGGATCACACTCTAGTCAGTGTCAGGGCTGGAACCAGGGCCCAACTCTCAAGAGACTTAGACTAGTGGCTTACCAAACATCCCAGAACCAAAGAGCCTGACATATGTCTTGCACGAAGACTGGTTGTTAAGCCCTATAGACTCATTAAGCCATGCTACCCTCATTAACATGGAGATAGTGTGTACTGCTTGTGGCCACTTGCAGCTGAGCAGAGTGCATGTGCCCCTGCCCTGTCAACACTCCTCTAATGTGTCTGTCCTGGTCCATTCACAGGCTGTTTGCGGTCAAATGTGGTGGCTGCTTTGAAGCCATTGCACCCAGCGAGTTCGTCATGCGAGCCCAGAAGAGTGTCTACCACCTGGGCTGCTTCTGCTGCTGCGTTTGTGAGAGGCGGCTGCAAAAGGGCGATGAGTTCGTCCTGAAGGAGGGGCAGCTGCTGTGTAAGAGCGACTATGAGAAAGAGCGGGAGCTGCTCAGCCTGGTGAGCCCAGCCGAGTCAGACTCCGGTAAGGGGGACACAGAGCTGTGTGGAATAGCACTTCCTAGGTGTTTGAAAGCCACTGGAGGGGTGGGATCAGGGTAGGGAACAAGAGCTCAGTCTCCCTTAGCTGTGTCCCCCAACACCCAAGAGCACACATTCCCTTCCTGCAACTTTCCATCCTGGAATGATGGTCTACACTGTGGGAGAAGAGACAGGGAGGATGAAGTGTTTGGCCACATAGCACTGCCTCTTGCTCAAGCCTCATACTCCCTGTCCCTTCCCTCAGACTCTCAGCACACACCACATACATATGGAATAAACAGCACTTGAATGGGGGAGGGGAAAGACAGAGGCATGACCACATGAGAGTGGTCAGAGAGCCCTTTGCATCCCTTTTAGGACTGTTTTGTTGCACCCCTGGGTGTTGGACAAGGCTCTCAGTGCCTTTTCACTAAGGGAACCTAGCTTGTCTCAGGAGCTTGCTTTAGCTCAAGCTGTTGAACCAGATGCTTTTTAGTAGGGTTACACTGAATATTAAAAATAAATACTCGTGAGTACTTCCGAAGGGCCAAGGACCAGTCCAGAGTGTTTGGGTCGGTCCGAGGACCCTCTGAGAATACTTGGGCAGTTTCTGAGGGCAGGGGCGAGGAGGGGGGCAGAGGGAGCCTGAGGGGGAAGGAATAGACCAGGGAAGAGTGGGTAGGGGCAGGGTGGGGGCTTGGCATAAAGTACTCACCATCTGGAAGGGATCTGGTGACACATGGCTTCCTCCAGGCATGGGTAAGTTTAAAAAAACCCACAAAAAACCCCCAGCATGATCAGAAGGGCTGAATGGCCCCTTCTGAACATGCTCAGACCTACCCAAGATGGCACTCACAGTGTGCGGATGCTGCCAGCGCCATCTTGGAAAGGTCCAAGCATGCTCAAAAGGGGCCATTTGGGTTTTCTGAGCAGCTTCCCCCCCCCCTCTTTTTTTTAAAAAAACAAAACAAAACAAACCAAAACAGCTTACCAGCTCTGGAGGAAGGCACACATCACTGGACCTCCTCTGGAGAGTAAGTCTACCCCTGAGCCCCCCACCCCATAGCCTCTGCTAGGTCCCCTTCCCTGACCTCCACTGGCCTAGTCTCTCCCTGCCCAGCAGGGGCCACGGAAGAGGGAGCAGGGGTTTAGTGTCTGCACTCGTACCTCAGAAAATCAAAGTGAATACATCGGTTCTAGGTGTTTTCCTAACAAAAAACAAGGACTGAATTGCAGCACTACTTTTTAGCTCTAGAAACTAGGGTTGCCAGTGCTCCCTCTCTGGGTTTCTCCTGGATACTCCATGTTTTGACACAGAGTCTCTGGGCCCCAAGAGAAAACCCAGTTTCTCAGGGTCAGGAATGATAAATAATCATAGTTCACTAGTCTCATTATTTGGTACTCTATGTCTTTGGTGCTCCTATTTGGTGAGGGATTTTTAAAAAAAAATGATTTTTGAATGTGGATTTGATTGGTCCATCTGTACGATCTAATGCAGCAGAAAGTTGCAAAAGGCACCAAATAATGAAATACCGACTCAAGAAGTTGGATGAAGCAAGAAACGTAAGCAAAGAACTGAATCAAAATATTCAATAAACAAGGTCTTGAATTTTGCAACAGTAGGAAATATGTAAACAGAGAATTGTTCCTGGAAATAAATAACCAAAGTTTAGTCGTTCAGATGCGTTTCTGATCAGAAACGGAAAATGCGTTTCCTCAGCCAGCAAAGAAACCTCCCAGCTCAGGGGTCGGCTCTAGGGCTGGGATCAAGCTCCATGCAGTGCCATAAGGAACAGGAACACTCTCCTTTTTAATGAATGCAAATAGAGATTCTCACATCAGCCTGTGATTCCAGGGGCTTTAGGAGACAAAATCCTTCTAGGACTTTCAGCAGTGCTTCTCTGTCACTTGCAGCTTGTTCAGAATGCGGCAGCATGGCTGCTTAATGGTTTGGACAGCGGTGATCACATTATGCTCACCTTTGGTGCTTTGAATTAGCTGCTGGTTCTCAGGGCCCTGAATGGTATAGACCCTGGCTGTATTAGAGACCTGCTCCTGGAACCTCACCCTGCTGTCTCTTTACGCTCAGATACCACCCACTGTTTGGGAATCTCACCATTGTATCTTAAGTCAGCAGGCGATCGGGTCTTTGCTGTGGCAGATTCCTCAGTGTGGAACTCGCTCACCCTAGATGTTCATCTTAGTTCCTCCCTCCTCACCTTCAAAAAGCACCTGAAGACTTTTCTATTCTCCAGTTGCTTTTAGAGGATCTACTCCTGGTTCCCCTTAGTGTTTTTTCCCTCCCTCTATTTTCTGTAACGGTTTTAAATGGATTTTAAATTGTTTTATGGTATTGTTGGTTTATTGTATTTTTATGTTATGAAACACTCAGCACCATTTGACAGTGGGAGCTATACAAATATTTTAAATTAATTATTAAGACAGGCACCACCCCCACACAGAACACAGGGTAAATCAGCAAAATGCTGCCATCTGCTGGGAGAGAGGGGCATCTGTAGTTGCCATAATTGACTAGCTTTTTAAGCAAGGCTTGCTGCCTGGAGGGAATGAGAGAGCTGGGTCAGGCAGTGTTATGTGCTTGAAGGGAAGGGAAAGGCAAGGCTGGGGAGTTTAGCCAGATATTCTTCCCTCTTTTTTCCCTTTTGCTCTTTCTACCTTCTCAACCTCAGCCTGGGATCTAACTGGGAAGTCATTCTCCACACCTGGCTAGACTGGCAGAAGGGCCATGCACACCTGCATCCTGCTGGGTCCCCCAGAAAAATCAGACTCATGCTGAGATTTATCATTGTGCAGACCCCCGTCATTGCGGTGCCTGCACCCTGGGTGCTCTGACTCCAGCAAGTTGCAACCCCCTGTGTTATGAGTTTCAGCTATTTTGCTTTTTCTGATGCTTCGCAGGACCCTGTACCATTTGCCTCTGACCTGGAAGAGCAGCAGCTTTCCACAGCACCAAGTGGATTAGGGTTGTAAACCAGAGTAATCATAAAGGAGGCATACCCTGACCTCTTCCCCCTTGGCCATTCCCCTGGACACTCCCCTGGAGCACATGCTCCTTTCCCCACCTCACACTTGCATTGTGGCGGTGTGGTGTGCATCACAGGCGAAGGGACAAGGAGTGTCAGGTGTGAGCAGGAAATAGTGCTACACTGGGCAGCCACATAGGCCGCTTTTAGACGAGCGGCGCACGATTGTGCATAATTTGAAGCGTCCGCATGTTGTAATTAGATGAGACAGAAGTGGGGTATTATGCGCATATTATGGCGGTTGCGCATTTTTAAAGTCCGCAAATTAAATACCTCGATTGTGAGCTATTTAATTCGCAGACTTAAAAAATGCACAACCGCCATAATATGCGCATAATACCCCACTTCCGTCTCGTCTAATTACGACATGCGAACGCTTCAAATTATGCACAATTGCGATGCGCAATCGCGTGCCGCTCATCTAAAAGCAGCCATAGCGTTGCCTCTCACCTCACGCTTCTTGTCCCTTCTGCAGTGCCCGCTACCCCTTCCAGGATGGAGAGCTGGAAATGGCAGGGGCAGGCCAGCAAATGTGTGTTCTTGAGAGTAAGAGCACAGCTAAGAGGGGAAGCTTGGGTTCCTGTGAAACCTCTTTTGGAATCTAATTCTAAGTTATTCCTAGTGCGATGCAGGTATATAACTCCCTATGTTTCATGCCTTGCATGGAGAAGTCAGTTGAAGAGCGTCACTGTCCAGCTTTGCATCTGCCTTTCAAAGCACCCTTCAGAAAATAGAAAGCCAAGAGGCGGCCCACAAGCCCAGGGTCAATTTATGAGAAAATGCAGATAAAAAGCCAAGTGCTCAAAACCATATGTTGCCCATAATCTGCAAAGCCCTCTCTTCAATTACTGTCTCCCCTGACCCCCAGTGGCCCAGCCTAAGCAAACAAGTCCCCGTGAAAGAGGAGCCTACTTTCCAATTAAAAGTGCACTAACATTTCTCCTCGCCTTAATTCCCTCCAACCAGAGTCTCTTCATCTCATCCCACCAAGCCTTGCCCTCCAACCTTTTCCTTCATTAAGCCTGGGGTCACCTGGAGGTCACCACAAACAATAAAAACTGCTCATAGCCCTTTCCCATGTGACGACAGGAGGAGTCTCAAAGATTAATTAATTCCTACCTCATTTGTGGGAGACTTTGAAGGCAGTGTTAATTAAAACTGATTCCATGTTAAAGTTGACTCCTTGCTGCCACCTGGAGGGATTTGCAGAGCAGGTGTTAGCAGCAAGTGGGCTATGCAGTGTTTCCCTCAGAATGGCCCATGGGCTGCTTGGTGTCGGAGGCATCTGCCTTTTCCAGGTGGCTTGAAGCCTGCCTCTTCTTGGACTGTCTAGGGTCTTCCATTGAACTGCACCCCTCAGGTACTGGCCTGGGCTAGCTTTCCTCCACTAGCCCTGGTGCTCTTGAGATTCATTAGGTTAATGGCTTCCAAACTGGAGTCCAGGGATACCTAGTGGTTTGTGAGACCTTGGTAATTGGCCTATAAGTGGTCCATGGAACCAGTCACCACTGCAGCAGAACAGGATTTGGTCCCTGCTCATGACACTGCCATCTTGGAGAGCAGGTGCGCACTGGGACAACTGGCAAGGTTTTGAGATGTAGCTGCCTTTCCCCCAGGACTTAAAAGCCCAGGTTCTTCAAACTCCCGCAGAGGGAGTTCAGATGCTGCTCCCCACACTAGAAGTCACCTGTGCACCATTGCAAACAGCAGCGTCTGTGACTAAAGACTCCCAGATGTTTGGAGAAGTGGACTTGGTAAGTCCCTGGTTATTGGGGAATTACCAAGTCCGTGTCTCCAAACATGCAGGAGTCAGGGGTGCTGATGTTTGCAACAGCATCCAGCGACTTCCAGTGGGGGGATGAGCGTCGGAACACCCCATGCAGGAGTTTGAAGAACCCAGGCTTTTAAGTCCTGGGGGAAAGGCAGCTATGTCTAAAAAAATCAGTCTGGGAAATTGCTGACTGCAGTGACCAAAGCCACCTGCCTTGTGCAGTTGCAGTCAGCCTGCAATCTCTGGCAGTTGCAGAGGTATGCAAAATACTTGCCTAGTGGAACCAGGAGGGTTAGCTAGTTGGCAAGTTGGGCAGGTTGCTTCTCCTGCTCATTCACTCAGTGCCTGCATCCTGCTGTTAAGACAAGCATCTCAGCTTCATTATAGATATAGTTATCCTAACCAGCTCACTCATGGACCCTACAGGAGCTCTGTGGAAAGGTCTGGATTGATTTAAAGCTCATGAGAGGGGAGGTGTTCCTAGGCAGTAAAATATTAATTTTACAATGGCTTTCATACCTTCTCTGCCAGCTGTTGAGGGAGGATTAGCAACTGAGGTTATCAATGCAGTACTGGAGTCATAAATGAAGCCTCAATCACACAGCCCAATGAAGTTCCCTGTTGTATAGTGCCTTCCATGCAGACTCCCAAAACGCTTACAGAGTTAAGTATCACAAGGCTGGCAAGGAAGCAATTAGAGGAAACAATTATGGAGAGGCTCTATATGATGGTTTCTTTTAAGCTGATCAGGTTGACAGTGGAGAAAGAAACGAGAAGGGATTGTCAACTGAACTGTAGGCATTTCGGGGCAGAGGATTATCTGCTTTTGTGTTTGGGCAGCACTCAAAAATAATGGGAACCCCATTCTTATGGGCCCATGCGCACCATGCCAATAAGCATGATCAATAATTAATAATAATAAATAAATAATAATAATAATAATAAAAGAAGAATGGCGAGTTCCCCCAGTAAATTATAAGAAAATATAGAATATATAGAATAGAAATTATAGAAAATATAAAAGCAAATTCCAAGAAAACTGCTCAGACATTTATAGCAGTGCTTGAATGATTTTAAACCCAGGAGGCTTACCTGAAATTAAAACGGTTCCAAATCTTGGCTGTTTTTAAATGGGCAAGGCAATGGGGGTGTTTGTGGCTGCAGCATGGCTCTGCCACGGATCGCCCATGCAGGTGGAGTGCATGGGGAGCGATTCTAATGGGTGGCTCCCAGCATAGCTACTGTGGCCACAGGGGCATTTTTGCCATGCACCCCCCCTACCACGGACCACACTGGGCTGGCCTTTGCAAGTGACAGGTTCCAAGTGTGAGCTCTGGAGAACCTGGGCTCCCCAGCACTCCTGGGCAGTCCTTGTGACTTGCAAAAACCACTTTCCCTGACAGGTGCCAATGAGTGGTGGACTTGGCTGCTGGCATGGCTGGCTGCCACTGTTCATACAGGCAGGGGCTCTGTGGACACCCATTGCCATGCATTCATTTGGCCTGCCCTGCACGGAGCACACAGGATTTCCTGGCAGTGCTTCGTGGCTCACAGGTGCAGTATCTGGTCACTCTGTGACTCCTAAGTGGTCATGCAAGGTAGCATCTCATTTGAAAACACCCAGTGTTTGCTCATTTAAAAGTCACCTCAACCTCTCTAGCAATGGGCTATGTGCAGCTGGTGGACAGGAAAGCAAGCAGTTTTGGTGGCGGCGGCGGCAGCAGCAGCAGCTGTCGCTGCTGTTTTCCCACCTCATCCTCCATGGTCTCAGTGTGGCTAGATGCCATCTGCCAGGGATTTTCTCTCAGCTGGACACCATGACTGTCAGAGCTCAGCCTTGAATCCCTGGCCTCTGGGACAGTGGTTTTCCCCCATGCCACCGCTTTGTCCGAGTATAGATCTTCCTTTGTATTGTCTGTTCACTCTTTTTCTCTCTCTGGTTTGGTGGTTGGCCACACCTGCCAACTTCCCTATTGACTCAAAGCCTTCTCATGCATCCTGGGAGCTGGGGAAGTTCGCTGGGCTTCTGTTGTTCCTGCTGCATCCTGCCTTCACTGTAGTGACTACATTCCCTGTCAGGTTGTGTCTTTCTGTATTATTTAGTTGTGCTGCCCTTTTCTGATCTGCTTGTCCCCTTTCTCCTCTTCCTCTCTAAGTTCTAGACTGTGTTACTTGGTCTCCGATATCTCTCTGCTCACCCCTTTCTCGGTTGTGCACCTGTTCCCTACTAGTGTTAGCTTGTTCCTTCCTGGTTTCCCTCCCAATTCCTACAGACCTCTGCTAAGCCTTGGCTTCTCTCCAATCTTACCAATTGCTTCTTGGTTCCACGCTAGGGTTCTATTTCCTTACCTATTGTTTAGTTCACCTCCTTGCTCAGGGCTCTTTTAGACAAGCGGGTTGCCGTTGCGTGACCCGCGTGATATTTCAAAATCCCACAAGGCCGGATTACACGACATCATGGAGAGGATCATGCGCATGGAAGGCAGTCGCGCATTGTTTTCTGACCGCGAATTAAATACCTCGATTGTGAGGTATTTAATTTGCGATCGGCAAACAATGCGCGACTGCCTTCCATACGTGTGATCCCCTAAATCCATCTCGTGTAATCCCACCTTGCAGGATTTTGAAATGTTGTGCGATGGTGACCCGCTTGTCTAAAAGCAGCCTCAGTTTCTGGTTTCTCTTATAGTTGTTTATTTCTCCATGTTAGGTTCCCTTTCATGTTACATACCTTGTTACAGCTGTGTATGGCCATGTTCCCTTCCTCCCTAAGTACCCAATTCTCCTTACAGTTGTGTTTCCTTCCCTGCTATGCTCTCGATTCCTTGTGCTGTTGTGTGTCACCAATAGCACCGTGTTACCCCGTTTATCCCTGATTAGGTAGTTCTCTATCCTATTTGTTGCCCTGATTAGTAGTTACTTCTGTTAGCCTCTTAGCCTAGCTCTAGCATGTTGTCTCTTCATAGCTTAGTTTCTGTGTGGTATATTTCCTTGTATGTTTTAGTCCTCACTAGTATTGTCTGTTCCTCTTTTATTGCTTAGCTTCCGCCCGCCCAATGTAAGTTTCAGTCTGAAGAGACCATTTCATGAGCCAGATGATGAGTTCCCAGTAATAAACTCTGCTCTTAGCCTTATGGCTTAACTGCCTCAATATCCTCATGGCTCCTTCCTTGGTTACTTAGTTGTGGGAATTAAGGGCTGTGTTAGTGGGTGACTGAGTTCTAGCTCTTCCTTCCCACTAGGTGGTGCTACTGCCTTCCCCCTCAAGAACCCTGACAGTGACCTGCCATGTATAACACATGAGTGACTAGAGCACTGGACTAGAAGTCAGGAGGCTGGGGCATGTGTGTATGACACATAGGGTATTTTTAGACAAGCACCTTTTCACAAGTCATCCACCCATCATGCATGATGAGTGGGGAGGCTTTTGTCTAAAAACACCCATAGTTTACGTGAGGGTAAAGCTGCTTTGAGTGGCTGCTCTTCCATGTTATTGCATAGGAGTAGCCATACAAAACATTATTGCATGGGGTTAGTTGTGTGGGTGTGGCACAGGTTAACAGGGTTCTGAGGGACAGGAACAGAGGTATGCAAAATGCTTGTCTAGTGGGACATATCTAAAGGACCACCTCCTCCCTTATGTCCCCTCACCCCCTCTAAGGTCAGCTAGGAGCACCCTCCTGCAGGTTCCATCTCTGAAAAACATGCATACAGTAAGGATGGGAAGAGAGGCATTCTCAGAAGCTGCTCTGCAGCTTTGGAACTTCCTCTCCTTGCAGGTTCGTCAAAGCCCTAGCCTGAGCACCTCTGGCTGGCAGTGGCTACTCACAACTACAGGCTACTTGGATAGCAGCTCTTAGGAGTACAGGGTCCAGCACTCCAGTTGTGTTCCTTCTTGGTTATCCCTCTCAGCCTTCAGAACCACAACCGGGGTTTCAGCAGAGACATCTCTCTGGCTACAGCCAGACACAGAGCGAAGCGCTCGCTGGGTTCCTTTTCTTGCTAGGAGCAGAGTGGGTGTGACCAGCTTTCCAAGCTGCCAGCCCTTAAAGGGCCAATGTCCTGCCCCACTCTCACATATGTCTCAGCTGGGTTTTCACTTTGCCCGTTGGGTTGGCTCTGCCAAACCCTTACCCAGTCCTTGTTGAGCCTGCTGCTGGAACCCTCTGCTCTTAAAGGCACAGCAGCCCCACAAGGTTGCACCCTGCTACAATATTATATAGAATATTTAAGAGCAGAGTGTTCCACCAGCAGGCTGAGGACTGGATAAGGGCTTGGAGTAATAAATAATGTGTATGTGTGAATCTCTCTCTCTCTCCATACACACACACACACACACATATATATATATATATATATACATACACACACACACACTATATTACTCCCCAGTGGGGAGTGCTGTCCCTCTGTCTCTTATTATGTCTCAGCTGGGTTTTCACTTTGCTCAATGGGCTGGCTCTGCCAAGCCCTTATCCAGTCCTCATTCAGCCTGCCAGTGCCACACTCTGCTCTTAAATATTATATAGCCACAAAAAAACCTCAGGCTTAGCAGTAATGGTTAAGGCAGCTACTTACACAAACCACAAAAACCTAGGAAATTAATTTTTCCTTCTGCCACCAGTTGAACAAACATTGAACTAAACCATCCTCATAGATTGCTAACTGTCTTCCTTCTACAACCAGCTGAACAAACATTTCACCTGGGGGTAGAAGGTTGCCTTCCTAGGTTGCCTGCCATCATAGACAGATTACTTGTCTGTAATCATAATTGTTCAGTACCAACCACATTGCTGGTGCTATATAAATAATAACACCAATAAGAATAATATTACATTTTTAAAAAACAATCGTACAACTTGAATAAACAAACCGGCAACAAAACTCGCCTTAACGACTATGCATTCTAAAATATGCTAAAATAAATCAAAGGAGGAATAGTATAACAGTTAAATAAAGGCCCTTTTCACACAGACACTCTAACACTGATAAAATGGGTGTTACATTTCATTATACATGTTGCAGGGCACCCATAGGGCACACATGCAGCCCTGCAACATGTATAATAAAATGTAACACCCATTTTATGTGTTAGTGTCTGTGTGAAAAGGGCCATACTGTTATGTATAACACATAATATATGTACTGTATTATACATGTAATGTATAATGAATACTATTATTTTGTACTGTTTACCTGAATAAATGTATAATGTTTAATGTTAATGTTTAATATACAATAGTCCAGAATATGATATAACTCCCCAAGCCACCCTATCAAAAGAAAATCCTCCCACCCCCGCAAGCAGGTGCTGAGACCTCTCAAAATTGGAGTGTTACAACCTGGCTTTAAATACACATTCCACCTGGATAATTGCAAAACCTGAACAGCCACTGTTGCCCATGGAACAGGTAAGACTAATACTATTCTGATACCATTCATGATCATCTTAATGATTGCTCCGCTAATGTTTCATTTAGCTTCCCCAGAAAAACAAAATGCATAGTCGTTAAGGCAGGTTTTGTTGCAGGTTTATTTATTCAAGATGTACAGTTGTTTTTTTAAATTTAATATTCTTCTTCTTATTGTTGTTGTTATTTATATAACACCAGCAATGTAATTGGTAGTGAACAATTGCGATTACAGAAAGGTAATCTGTCTATGAGGGCAGGCAACCTAGGAAGGCAACCTTCTACCACCAGTTGAAATGTTTGTTCAACTGGTGATAGAAGGAAAACAGTTAGCAATCTATGAGGATGGTTTAGTTCAATGTTTGTCCAACTGGTGGCAGAAGGAAAAATTAATTTCCAAGGTTTTTGTAGTTTGTGTAAGTAGCCACCTTAAATATTACTGCTAAACCTGGAAGGTTTTTTTGCAGCTAGTCTGTATGGTTTTTGAGTAAGAAATATGATATGAAGGTAGCCACATGCAACTGAAACTCAGAGTGCACACCCTTTGCCAGGACATCCTAAAATGCTTGCTGATTTATGAACTTATTCAGGTATGCTATACTACATAGCTGAACAGCATTGGATCATTCAGAACAAAAGCAATGCAGGAGGTTGTATTGGAGTAATGAGGGGTAGCTTCTCTATCAGAGGGCTGCATGTCCAAGAAATAAAACGTTCACACTTCTCTACCAAGGACCTCCTAGATCTTGCATTGTGCTATCAAACATTTCTATAGAACTTTTAGAGTTCAGAGTGTTTTATGCTTTGCACTCTAGCTCACCCTCAACCCAGTACTGCACACAAATTGGGCTGGCGAGGCTTTTGTCATAGATCACATTCACACACCATATGAACTAGATCTAAATTAATTGTAACATTAAACCAGATGCCTTAGAGGGAGGCATTGAGGGACAAACCACTAAGCAGGGGAATTGAAACATCCCCCACCTCTTCAAAGACCAACAATCATTTGCTTTTCTGGGAGGGAGACAGCAGAGTGTGCTACCCCAGGGCACACACGCACCACAGCTCCCAGTGCACGCACACAGAGTCTCTCTGTCTCTCTCTCTCTGTGTGTCTCTCTCACACACACACACACACACACACACACACTGCACAAACACAGTTTCTCTCTCTGCCATACACACACACACACAGTCTCCCTCCAACCAGCACACACCACACCTCCCAGCACTATACACATACACATAGTCTCTCTCTCCCACCTCTCTCACACAGTACACCCCCTCTCTGACACAGTATACACACACACACACGCACCACAGCTCCCAGCTCTGTACACACACAGAGTCTCTCTGTCACACACACAGTACACCCCCCTCTCTCACACAGTACACACACACAGCACACACACGGTGTCTCCCTCGACCCAGCACACACACGCACCACAGCTTTCAGCACTATACACGCACAGTCTCTTTCACACACAGTACACTCCCCCCCTCTCTCTCTCTCTCACACACACACAGAGTATACACACAGTGTCTCCCTTCACCCAGCACACACACACACCACAGCTCCCAGCACTACACACACACAGTCTCTCTCACACAGTACACCCCTCTCACACACACAGTACACACACACACACAGTGTCTCCCTCCACCCAGCACACACACCACAGCTCCCAGCACCACACACACACACCCTCCAGCTCACACACAGGCAGGATGGCTGGCCACCCAGCCAGTCATTTACTTGCTTGCCACTGTCAACGCTGCCACGTCAACGCTGCCACTGACGCTGCCATCACTAGTGCTGCACTAGCCCCAGGCCCTCCACTGCCACTTCGAAAAGCCCCATGCCGCCAGCCCACTCATCTGGCTGCTTCCAGAAATTTCAAAGCCCCCACGCCGTGCCTCTGCGCACGGTGGGACTGTAGATGTGTTTTCTGTGTGACTTGCTGGGAACTGTAGTCCCATGTGCAGAGGCGCGGTGCAGGGGCTTTGAAACTTCTGGCAGCAGTCAGACAAGCGGGCTGGCGGCACGGGACTTTTCCAAGCAGCAGCAGCAGGGCCTGGGGCTAATGCAACACTAGTGATGGTGGTGGCGATGGTGGCAACTGAAGACAAAAGGTTAGAAGGACGTGCGGGAAAGGGGACACACAGGCACATGACCAGATGGGCAGCCGGGTGTGTGTGTCCTGACTTGCTCTCACCTCCGGCCCCCTACCCAGGCTGCTGCCAAGCCCACGACTGGAGACAAACCTCAGGCCACTGCCTGGCGGGGCTGGCTAGTACAGCTGTGATGTCAAGGCTGCCAGCCACGAGGACATCATAAAGCTCATATCTTAACTCTACCCCCACAGCACAAAATGACTTTTTAAAACCCCCATAATCCCTAAAATGCAAATCATCATGTTATCAAAATATACCCCAGATCCTAGCCCGACCTACCCTAGATCTTTCTGTGGGCAAACAAAATCCTCTACCTATCCGACATGGAGTACTTCCCTACACTAATTCCGGTCACCAACCCGGAAGTAAATGGCCAGAAAAATGCAATGCAAGTCAATGGATGCCATTGCACTGAGACTCCCACATATATATATATATTCCCTGCCTTTTGAAAGTCCAGCTATCTCATCTCATCTCATCTCAGGGTGGTCTCTGGCTCACTCACCATGTCTATATCACACAAACTACTTCCTTTAGTAGGTTTAAGCGCTTAATCCACTCCCTGGGGGCAAAGAAGCCAGGTTTAAATAGCTGAATATTTTAGCAGCTTCTCAGGTGCTCAGGGAAAGGCACTCACCTGCATGGCTGCAAACTCTGCCTACTGACCAGGTGTGACAGTTCATCCCTCTGAAATGTTTATGCTGCTGCTTTTCCTGGCCAAGTGTGCAACCCCACAGGTGTCTGGCTCTTGCAGTGTCCCTCTCTCACCTTCAACTGCCTACCTCATAAATTAGGGGCTGCAGTAGGGAGAGGAGGGAAACCCTGCCTTTGGCAAATGCATGGAACAAGTTTAAACTTTGCATGATATTAATTTTGGGTTTACCTGGGATGGGGGAAGCTTTCTGTCCAGGTTTTTTTTTAGAGAGGAGATTTATGCTCAAATCGCCTCCAGTTCTGCAGACATTGTCACCAAGCCATGAGCACTATTCCTTTAATCTCACATTCACATTGTCAGGTTAAATTATGAAGCTCATCAAGATTTTAGATTTGAGTGTCAGAGCTTTGGGCTAAGGAGCCACTTTCCCTCCTTATGTCTTTTTAATATTCTACAGCGTATCCTCTCTGGGCCTCAGGAAAACATCTCTGAAGTTTATTCTAGGGTGAAGTTCCTGAGGTTTTGTGCTTTGCAACAGGAGCACTCCTGGCCTAGAATTCTTATTTCAGTGATCAGCTCACTGCAGGAGCCTGTATGAGAAACCAGGATGATTTGTGCTCTCTTGGGGAATGCACCAGAAGGATATCCCCTCTTTTGTACTATCATAAAGTGTACCACAAGACAGACACAGAAGTATGGCTTATGGTGATCAATATACATTTAAGAACACAATCCAAGATAGGGTACTGGACTGGGAGTCAGGAGACCTGGATGACCTGCTGTTGCCTAGGACTCACCACACTTCTGTTTCCTCGCTAGCCCGCAACTGCCCCAGGACAAGTATGTGGCTGTCCCGGAATGAGTCTTTTGGATGATCCTGGGTGCTCATTCTGGGCCGAAGGATGCCGCCATGGCCACAGCAGGTCAATGCATCTGTTCGGCCCCACCATAGCCGGGTGGGGGCAGGGCTGGCCAGTCACATGCCTTACCTAGCCCCTGCCACACAGCACAGGGGGCCACAGCGCCCAGGATTCTCTAGCCATCATCTTCATGGGTATTTTTAACTCTTTCAGGTAAAAGTGATGATGAAGAGGGCCTGGGCAAAATGGGCCCAGGCTTGGGGAAAGGAGCTGAGGAGACTAAGGACCACAAGCGGCCCAAGCGGCCCCGGACAATCCTGACAACGCAGCAGCGTCGGGCCTTCAAAGCGTCGTTTGAGGTCTCTTCCAAGCCATGCAGGAAGGTACTGTCACGGCACAGCTGTCAGGAGAGCTGACATAGGGAGGATAATGAGCTTAGTTAACTAACTGTGGTAAAGTGGCATAGCTGGAGCTCAGCCAATTTATGCCAGCTAAGGATCTAATCTATTATGTGTTATTAATATTACTGCATCCCATGGGTGCACAGGAAACTTGGCTTTCAAAACATATAGATCCATATAGATCAGCAGGTAAAGACCAGAGCCACTACCAGGCCAGGTCAGCTTATTGATCCATCTAGACCTGTATCCTGGCTCTGATTGTGGCCAGCACTGGACACTTCAGTGGAAGAACACAATTTATTTGAGTCCAGATTTAACTTTCAGCCCTTGGTTCTTCTCCTACTTTCCCTCCTCTGAATTAAAGAGCCCTCAGTGCCAACTATTTCTCCCTGATATAAGTCACTGTCTTTTACATAGGATGCTTGCGCACATTATTTGAGAGGGGGAGCTTCTGTGAGAGCAATTGCATCTATATTGTCACAGGAATTAGCACATGTAGAAATACACTGTTCCACTTTTCACCTGTGAGAACAACCTGTGAGTGTCAGAGCTACATCTGTGGACCCAATCATGCATGAGTGTTTTAATGGGAAGAAAGCAGAATAGTGTATTTCTACATGTACTAATTCCAATGACAGTAGAGACAAGATTGCCCTCACAGAATTCACACACACGTGCATGCATACAGTTAATGTGTGCAAGCGCCTGTAGTCTAATCAGATTGAACTCCTACACAGGGACATAGCTAGATTGGAATGGACTCTGGTGCAGATAGAATGGCCCCCCTCCCTCCCTTCCCAGTGGTGGGGGATGCAGCTGCACCAGGGATAATGGGCCCCCCCAGACTCATGAATCCGGTTGGTGCTCTGCACTACCTGTCTCTATTATAGCTATCCCCATGCTCCTGCAGCCTCTTGCTGTCAGATTCACTTTCTAGTAGAGGTGTGCACAAGGGGTCCATGTCATTTTCATTTTTGTTTTCGTTAATTAAATCTGTCGTTTTCATTTTCATAAATATCAAATTGTTGTTTTTGTTTTTGCTTTCGTTTTTGTTTTCCATTGGTTTCAATGGAAAACACATTTGTGGCTGTAACCTTTTTGTTTTTCACTATATTTGACTGAAACATGGAGTGATTATACCACAAATGGAAGACATTATATGCACCAAATACCAAAATGATTGGATAAAGGAATCCAATTTTAGAAGCAGTTGAATTATTTTATTTCGCAAAAAAATTCATATACATTCTTAGGCGTAACTTCTTTGCCTTACATTTAATGTAGATTAAACTTGGCCACCCCCTTCCCATATTTACTATCTCTGCCAACTTTCAGAAGGATTGGATAAAAGGTCCTGGTGGTATAAGCAATTAACCTATAAATGTATGTCTGACTATAACATCTTTATAGGCCAACCAGTGTATGGAGCTTTTCTTAAAATCACAGTGTTCAATTGCTTCTACAATCG
The DNA here is from genome assembly GCA_003113815.1 of Sphenodon punctatus. Classification (NCBI taxonomy): domain Eukaryota; kingdom Metazoa; phylum Chordata; class Lepidosauria; order Sphenodontia; family Sphenodontidae; genus Sphenodon; species Sphenodon punctatus. Next base: position 1,372,626 of record QEPC01005751.1, on the reverse strand, counting down.
GTACCCGTTATCTAATCATTTTGAAAATTGGTGCACATAGTGCCCTCCATTGGGGGTACAATCTCCCCAGGTTTCATCAGAAGTTAATAAGAAACAAAAATGTTATAGCCAGAAATACATTTTTCTATTTTTTCCCCTTTATTTCAAAAACAAAATGTCTTTTTCGTTTCTAGTTTCATTATTATTATTTGTCATTTTTGTTATTGTAATAACAAAAAGACATGCACACCCCTACTTTCTAGCCCTAAAATCTAAATACAAACATAATTCTCTTTCCCACCCCAGCTCACCACTTCCTCCTTGCTAACACCTCCCAGGATTTCATTAATCATTTGCGCCACAGCATCACATTCAGGCTGTCCATTGTGACTCATATCACAGTCCCTGCTTTCCAGAAAAGCTTCTCTGATGGCTCTGTTACAAGTAACATTTTTCAAGTAGCAGCATGTCAAGAGGTAACACATCCAGTTCCAGCCTGCAGGGTGTCGGTTGTGCATTTCATTGGATGGTGAATGCATAGTGGGCAGCTGCTCTTGTAGGCCCTCCCATACTTGCATTCCTGGTTCGTATCTCAAGATCTGTTGCCCCTGACAGGAGAGTAGGGTAGAATTCCCCTGCTGGAGCCTTTCTTCCCATGTTTCCAGGACACTCGCTGGTCATGGGAGGCCCAGAAGACACCACCTGCCTTTGTATGTGACAGTGAATCAGTAAATGTTGCTGTTTTTCAGTGAATCAAGTAGCCTGTAGCTGCAGGTATCACAGAACGGAGAACTGTCCAATGAACACATGGCCATTGTGCAACAAATCCTTTGTACAGAGAACCTCTGATGGTGAAAGCCAGCTGCTACTGGGAAAATGCTATGTGTGAATGGGGTCCAGCTGAACACCTACCAGAACTACTTGGACAAATTTAACTCATGTCCCCATATTGCCAAATGATGCCTCCCTAGAATGTGCATTGAACACATCTCCCTCCTGCAGTGAGGCTGGGATGGGGGGGAATAGAGACGATGTCTAACAATGAGAAGATGCACAAGTAATGCTCATTCTTGGTGCTCCTTGTAAAGGAAGAATAAGCAGCCCATCTGGATCCTATTCCTGGCTCTGCATTGCAGTGTTTTGCTTTTGTGCAGAAATGAAATGAGTTATCCACAGCAAATATTGTATCAACAATTTCAGTGGTTTCGTATCAGGTCCAGCAAAATGGATACCAACTGCTATTTGTCTCTGCTTCATTCGGATTATCCGTTGGAGAGGGGGCAAGAGAGCATGTAGCTGGATAGGAAAGCTTTGTAGTTGTTGATGTCAAGAGTTCTGAGTTAGAGTCTTCTCTGGACCATTGTGCCTCCTCTGTATTAGCTGACTAGGGCCACTTTAAAAGCAGCCTAGAACCCAGGAGCCAGCATCTACAGAGCTTAGCTATGCAGTTTACAAATAGCTTTTGGGGCACTATCCAGAGTCTTTCTCCTGGTGGCTGAATTAAAAACAGCAGCCAGTCCTTCCTCCTGTAGAACTGGGAAAAGGTGATTGATAGGTTATGGGATCAAATCTGGATCTTGTGATAGACTAAAGGTGTGATTTAATTCATAATTAAGTTTTGGGGTGGTTTTTTTTTTTTTTTTAAAAAGAACAAAAACTACAACAATATGGGGCTTCTTTCCTATGTGATAGATTCTCTGGTGTGTACTAAGGACTGAGCTAGACATGTAGTATTGTCCAATCAGGACATTTGCAAAGTTTCTCTCCTATGTAGATTCTCTTTTTTGAAAGAAGAAAAAAAAAAGGGACGGGGGAGAAAAGAAAGAAATCACACATATGTGTGATTCCTTTACCTAAAAGGAATTTGAACTTTTGACGTGCTAATTTCCTTTTCAAAGAACTGCCACCAAAGCTGCAGAAATAACTGCTGGGTCTCCCTTTTAAGTCAGTCACAGAGGAGAGCTTTGCAAATTGCTTACTTGGGCCCTCATCCAAGATGAGTGCACATTCGCACTGTGTGAAGCACACTGAGGTCCTTTTTAAATAGGCAGGATGGGTGGACTGGGTCTGTGGGTGGCGCATGAGCGCATGCATACACAGACACACACCCATCTCCCCACGCATCCCCTTCCCATGCATTCCCACACATGGAGCAACTGGCGTTTTTCGCCAATTTCTCCATGGGTGGGGATGCATGTGACATGGGAACGCACACCCCCAACACTTACACGAGACACTCCCCTGCATAGACGATGGGTGTCCATGCATGCCAGTGTCTCATGTAAAAAGGGCCTTAGTGTGTGCAGTGCACATATGTGTGTGCATTGTACGCATGCAGTGTGTGCACATTCTGTGTGTGCAGCATGTGTGGCATGGGGACCCTGGATAAATAGCTGTTTCTTAGACCTTTGCTAGGCATTGCCAGTGTGGCTCAGTGGTTATACTAAGGGGAAGCTGCATCAAGTGTCTTGGGTTCTGAGTTCACAGTTTGTAACTGCGCACCCATGTTCAGTGGTGTATCTAGACTGTGACAGGCTTGGGTTCATGTCCCAATTATGGGTCTCCTTAAGGTCACGGGGGAAGGGTCACCCTAAGCAGTGGCCCTACCAAGGGGGCTCTCGGCAAGCTTTGGCCTCCCTCCACAGAGGTGGTGTCACCACCCTGTCTCCCTGGAGCAACAGCAACCCTATGGGGAAGGAAGGTTTGAGAGTGGAAGAAGACAGAGACAGCACCCACCCCTGCCCACTCTGAAATCTTCCTTCTTGGTAGGGACCTTTGCAAGCAGCTGAGTGCTGCTAGAACATTTTCAGCATGGGCAGGGCCAGAGTGTTTGTCATGCTCCCTCCTCTGTCTACTCTGAACATTTTCTAGCTGCGCTCAGGCTGCTTGCAAAAGGCCCCCCTAGAGTGCACGGTCCAGGCTAAATGGAGCCCCTTAACTCCATGGTAGCTACCCCCCGCTCATGTCCTCTTTCTGTCAGCTTACTTAAACAATGAAGGGACATTCACATGCACAGTTTTCTAATTTTTAAAGCTGAAATGGATATCTGAACCAATATCTTTTCTGGGTAGATATTGCCTCTGATATTTGGTAGGATATCCAAAAATGTGAATAATATCCAGGGATATGGAATTAGCTATTTGTTTCAGCTCTAATCTTGTGTGACCCCTCTGGAACTCCATTTCCACATCTGTGTAATAGGAATGTTAACGCTTCTTCTCTCCATGCCTTCTCCAACCTCACTATTTAGACTACAGACTCCTTGGGATGGGGACTGTCTCTCACTATGAGTGTTAACAAACAAGACGATAGCCTGCTGGAGTTGGGTTCAGTCCGTGTAGTCCCCACTCACTTGTTTAGTGTGTAGAGCCTAATAAAGGGGCAACCCCTGCGTGTAGTTATTGTGCGTCTGTTCATCCCCCCCCTGCCCGCAGGTGTAGTGTGACTAGCCTAATAAACAAGAACATGCTCTTTCCCCCACGCTCCCCCCACCAGCCCCCCCTTCTCAGTATGCCACCCCCTGCCATGACTCATAGCCATGTTGAAACATGGGAAGGAGAAGCTGCTGCTGCTGTTTCTTTCTTCCAGGTTACCACTCAGGGAGGTGAGGGATTTTAAAAGAGGTTTTGTTTGTTTGTTTGTTTATCAATAAAAGCTTTGAACATGTTTCTGATCTATCACTGGGTTGCTCTTTGGCCTATCCACCTCTCCCTTAGCATCCAGCCAGCGGCTTTTCCATGTGGCATTCCCAAAGTAGCCAGCTGTGGGCCTCTGCCTGTGCGTTCCCTATTGGCGTTTGCAGATTAACTGATGGCAGGCCTCAGCTTCTGCATTTCCTATTGGCGTTTGCAGGATAGCTGAGTCTGGGAATGGCAACAGGAGACACGTGTTCAGGCAGCTACTCTGTGAATGGCCAGCACCCAGCCTTTTCCTGTGGCTTTCCTATGGCCATTCACTTTACACCTGGTCAGAGGCGTTTCCCCATTGAGGTACTTCCCCAAGTCCCCCATCCTCAAGTTCATGGCCAGTGGCCTCCCCACCATTTTAGATGCACCCACATACCCCTTCCAATCTCCAGCCCCCAAAACGGCATATCACTGTGCCATATAACACCATTTTCCATGCCTCCTCCAAACATCCAAAGAATATATCATTATAATTAATTATAAATTATATCTATTCTACTTTTGGGGGCAGTTTGGTGTGATCACTTGGGTGGTGGGACAGGTAGGGGGACATTTGCCCAATCGTTCTGTTCCAGAGTGTTTGCAGAAGCTGTGCAGGAACAATTGGCAGACAGTTGCCTAGGATCCAGGTGTGGTGGATTGGGCCGTGGTTGTACTGGTTGTTGCCTTGCTGTTGGTTTGAACCATGGCCCTGGCAATGGTAATTCTCCGCAAATCATTATGGAGAATACAACACCTGGAATGAGCAAGTGTTGGGCATGTACTGCCAACCAGAAAGAGCTGGGAGACTGCATGTTTGAAAATGGCATGTTGGTCTTTTAAGACAGATGTTACGTACGTGCCAGTGAGAGCAAGATGTGGGAGAGGGACCAGAAGTGATAGCTCAGAGGAGTACTGTAGACTTTTTCACCCACAACTCAATGGTGCTGGTGGACCTGGACCCGAGGAGGCTGCACACAACCTAATTGATGGGATGCAGACATATGGACATAGATTAGCCCTCATTCACCTGCACGGTGGGCTATGCATGCTCTGGGACCCTGCTGTGAATGGGGCCTGCATGTCTGGTGGGTGGCAGCCACGTGGTTTGTTAAGACAAGGCTGGTGGGGGTGAAAACCTAATACATGGACAGATGGACACTAGGGATGGGAACGCTAATTTAGTATTAATACTAAAGTAGGCACTTTAGTATTAATACTAATAATACTAAAGCGAGATGCAGATACTAAAATTCTGTTTAGTATTTAAATTTGAAAAAGGAGCCTTTGCCATTTGCCATCTGCTGGGTTCTGTTCAGCTTGCTGTCAGCTGCACTGCATCTTTCCCCACCTGTTAATTGCAGTGTGATCAATTTCACTTGAGCTCTGGCAGCACTACTGTTTTCCTGTTCTGCTCTGTCTCCCAGCTCTGCTCTCCAGTCTGGGTTACTGCCGGCCCTTCCTGGCCAGTCTCAGGCCCACCAACCACCCTGCAGCTGCCTAATTTCACCTGTGCTGCATCCTGAGATCAAGTTTGATTTCTGTTTGTCCCCAGCTGCAGGTGAAGATGGTGGCTAAGGACATGCAGAAAACAAAGATGATATCAGGATGCAGTGCGGGGTGGGCGGGGGGAGAAAGGAAGGCAGAGGGGGTTAAAGAGTCAATTGCCATACAGAAGCAAAGTACTCACACACCCACTAAAAGCCCCAGCCCCTGGCATTTCCCCCCAAACCTAGTGCCACCCCCACTTAAACTTTGTCCCTCATCTAGGCACATCCAGTCCCCTTTGACACCCCAGTCCAGAGCCACAAGGTACTCCCTGAGTCCACAGCCACCTCCAAAGCACCTCCTACCCACTATCCAGCCCCTGGCATTTACCCCCCCAATGCCACCCACACCACCCTCCAAATCAGTGCCAGACAAGTACACTACACTTGACTTTAATAGACACTTTACTAGTTTTAGAAACCCCGTGGATCTTTTTCCATTGACTTCTATGGGAAAAGGCTCCCATTGACTTCAACGGAAAACGAAACAGAACAAATACTAAAATAAAGAAAAATGAAACAGAAGTAAATACTAAAGTCCATCCCTAGTGGACACCCACCTGGTGTGAGCTATCGTCTTGTTTGCTAACATCCTATGTGTTTGTGCAGCACTCAGCATTATTTGCTCCCTAGGGTAACAATGGGTTATGGTAACAATAATAAGTGTAATGTGCTTCCAGCTGGCTCAGTTCTAAGTAAGTATTGCCTGAGCCTCTATTTTTGCAGAGGCAATGCACTAGCTGAGAAGATGTCCCATGATCCCTGCCAGGCAAATTTACCTTTAGGGAGAAATGCCTTATGACAACATCTGCTCTGTCGTTTCCCAAAGGTCCGGGAAACTTTAGCGGCCGAGACGGGGCTGAGTGTCCGGGTCGTGCAGGTCTGGTTCCAGAACCAAAGAGCTAAGGTAACCCTTGGAATACCATGATAAGACAAGGCTCCTTTGCATGTTCCCACTAGAGTAGAAGCCTCTCAAGTGGAACACCTTGAGAGGCATACAAATATTCTGAATAAGAGGCTCTGCCAATCAAAGGGAGATGACCCTATATTCATCCCAGTTACACCGTACTCATGTTGCAACATGTGTGAAAGAGGTATTTTGACCATTCTAAATGGAAAGAAATAAAATAAAACCCCTTCCCATTATGAATACATTTGAAATGCATCATTTGAATATAAGTCTGTTGCATGCTGTTTCGGACTAAACTCTGGCTCCTGCCCTCACCAAAGGGGGCAGCACAGCCTGTGTCCTACTTTCCTGCACAAATTGGCAAAGGTTGCTCTCCCATTTGCAGTTTCCAACTTAAGGCAATTCCTCTGGAAAGCAATCTCTGTTCATCATTTGAAAATAATGCATCCCAATTAAACAAAGGGATGCCCCAATTAAGCAGCATCAGTAACACTGTCTTATTTAAGCAGCTGTTGTGATTATCCATGTCTGATTGTGTGGAGCTGAGTGTTTCCTGGGGAGGAGCGGCAGAGGAGATTATTTGATAACTGGATAGTGTTTTGCTGCCACAACAGAAATGCAGCTACCAGCTACAGCAATAATAATAGTAATACTCAGGAGAGGCATATTACCCCACCCAACCAGGTGAGCAGGCCACTCCCCTCTGTGGTGGGTGATATTATGCCCTTGAAAACAGTGTCAAGGCTTTAAGGGGAAAGTCTCTTTCCTGGGTACAGCAATTGAATAACACAGGCAAGCTCCCTGGCTTCTCCATGGGGCATCCTTTGCTTTGTGCTGGAGCCAGCGGATGAACTTAGCATTGTTCTGTTTGCATTCCCTTCACTTTTGCAATAGATGAAGAAACTTGCAAGGAGGCAACAGCAGCAGCAGCAACAGCAGCAACAGGATCAGCAGAACACGCAGCGACTCAGCTCAGGTACTGCCAGCGACGCTGCACTCTAGAGCTGAAATGGGTATACACATCAAATCCGCGGTACAGTTCAGGTACAGTGAATTGCCCACACAGTACCTGATGGTTACCCATTTTAGCAATAAAAAAATAAATTTGTACCTGGAGCACATGGGGAGGCAGCAGGAGGGCTCTGGGCTGAGCCACAGTGGCAGCAGGGGATAGAAGAGACTTCAAGCCAGGCCCTCAGGTGGTTTGAGAATTGTGGGCATATACTGTGGATCGGACACAGAAGAAGTAGTTAAGGATGCCCTGCAGTGGGTTACACTGTGCCCTGCTCCTACCCCTAGTGCAGCTGTACAGTGGTGGAGAGTGGGAGGAGGAGCATGGATTGAGCACCATGGCAGGATGTTGATAATCTGGTCATGGGCTGCTCTGACGCTGGGGCTGTGCCAGGCCCACAGTACAAGGGAGCACAGTGGTGGCTGCAAGCCTTCTTCCCCTTTCTCCCAACATAGGAATTATGTGGTTGGGAATCATCAGGCCCAGGATGTGGAGCTGACTGGCTTCTTGCGGGACTGCAGCCTGTGTAGAGGTCATAAGGGCCTGGGGGACCAGGAGTAGGGCTGGATCAAGAACTCTTTCTGGTTCTCATGAGAATCTCACGAGAAACATTACCAAGATCTCAACAAGGTCTTGGTAACATTCCAAAATCTCATGAGAATCTCAAGAAAATTCAAAAACTGCTCTACACATGCGCAAATGGCCATTGGGGCCATTCTGTACATGTTCTGGCAGCGTCGGTGCCATTTGCAGCGATTCTGCACATGCACAGCAACGTTTGTACATGTGAAGTCCGGCTGCCCTTTTCCAAAATGGTGCTGATGCTTCTGATGCCATTTTGGGAAAGGGTTGCGCTTGTGATGAATGGCCTTGGCAGCCATTTTGCGCATGCGCCGTTTTTAATATATATATTTTTTGCTGTGAGGCGACCGCCTCCTCAGCAAACCCGCCTCCTCTCCTGACCCAGTGGAGAGGAGTCCCAGAGCAGCCCCAGACTTTGAGAGAGGCAGCCAGGTGAGTTAAAAAATAATAATAATTTTAAAAAATGTGCCGGGGGAGGACAAGATTTGTGCTTTTCTTTCTCGGCAAGAGTTGGGACAATTATTGCAAGAAAGAGCCAAGAACCCTGACTGTTATAGAGAAAAGCAAAAATCTGAGAAACTAGTATCAGCCCTAACTAGGAGTCTTGGGAGAGTGAGGAATGAGGAGCTGCACACTGGCCTGGTGTCAGAGAGGTGAGGATGCCAGGTTCTAGGGCTTGGGACTGCGTCGAGGGATCTCTGGGTGGCCTGGGAAGGAGTGGTTACACCCGGAGGCCCTGCAGCAATGTTAGTGCCTGCTTTTGACTCTCCCTTGTGCAGCAGCTCAGACAAACACTGGCGGGAGTGCCGGGCTGGAAGGAATAATGAACCCGTACACCAGGCTGCCACCCCCACAGCAGCTGCTGGCTATAGAGCAGAGTGTCTACAGCTCTGACCCCTTTCGACAAGGGCTTACCCCACCCCAGATGCCTGGAGACCATATGCACCCCTATGGTAAGGACTCGGAGTGTAGACCTGGTCCCTACACCCTGGGTATGCGCATGTGGGGAGGGGAGAGAGGCCACTGTCCTCTACTTGGGAGCAGGGATACCAGTCTGTCCCAGCCTACACAACCCAGCTTGTGTCCAGCAGGGGCAGCCAAAATTTTGTTACAGGAAAGGAAACCTGGCAGCCCTCCTCTTGCTAAGTGCTGGCAGGGAGAAATGAGCCATTTCCCTTCCCTGATTTTGGCCCTGTGTGTCTGCTGCTGTCAGACTCTTTTTGGCTCCAGCTGCACACTGGGGCAACTGCATCAAGGGGACAGGAGCCCCCAGAGTCACCGTCCCCTCTGCCCTACTTTCTCTCCTTACTTCTTGGCTCCTCTCCCTACATGCACATTGTTGTCACTGCTCCTGCTGCTCTCTGTCTCCCTGCTCCCTATCCTGCTGCTAAGAGATGCCATGGGCTCTTCAGAGACTGGGAGCAGTAGTGCTGGAGACTGGATCCTTAGGTGGACAGAGAGCTGCACCTAGTAGCTGGAGAGAGAGACCAAACAGTCCTCTCACTACTAGATTCAGGCCTGGGGTTCTGCCTAGAGTTGAGGCAGGCTCCCAGGCCCTCCCCTCTGACTGCAACTTTGCCCTGGAATGGAGGACAAGCCCTAACATTTTGCACAACAAAGGCAAGGTGAGTCATTCAGCAATTAATCTTTTGCTTGCCTCTGGACTGGCCTCCTCTGCAAGAGGATTACACCTTTACAGTGACTTGCCCAGTCACCCATGAACTTGATCCTGCAGGGACTTAGGGTGATCTGCTGTTGTTTCCCAGAGAGCATTGTACCAGATTATATAGCACTTCTGCACCAAGCTGGGCTGTGTGAGCCTTTCCTATTCACTGATACATGCCTGCTACCTAGCTCAGCCTGTGTTGATCAGTGGCATGTCAGTCCTAGGCTGCATCAGGACGTTCTGGAGCAGATAGATCTACTCCAATCCAGGCAGCTGGGAGTTTGTTGCAGTCTGGCTAGTTGAAGCCTGTGAGCAGAAGAGCTGGCAGAGCTTTGCTGGTGCAGGTGGCCAACCAGAGCCTCAGGGGAAATGCCCCAGTGCAGCCTCCAAATCTGGAAACGCACCTGAAAAAAATGCCAAACTAAGAACTGACCCCCTAAAATAACTTTCTCTCTCTCTCCAAGGTGCTGATCCCCTTTTCCATGACCTGGATAGTGATGACACCTCCCTTAGCAACCTGGGTGACTGTTTCCTAATGACCTTGGAAGCTGGACCGCTGCAGCCACGAGTGGGGAACCCCATTGACCACCTCTATTCCATGCAGAGCTCTTATTTTACCTCTTGAGCTTGGTCTGCAGCAGTGCAACCACAATCCAAACTGAAGCGGGGGGGGGGGGGAAACAGCTCCCTCCACCTGACCCCCAAAGGCCCGCCCCCTGAGCTCACTAAAATAGCAGCGAATCTGCTTGTTCATTCAGTGTCAGGGAGCAGAGTCGTGCAGGGTACAGTGCCCTCCTTCCTTTTGCTGCTATGGGGAGTCGCGGGGAGTCAAAATGAAGGAAGAAACTGTTCCTTGAGTCCCAAACTCAGTGGGGATGTGTCTCATAGGATCCCCCATTTTTGCTCTTATGTAGAGAATAAACTTCAGATAGTGAGAGAAAAGAGATTGTTGCCCTGGAATGCTATTCATCATCTTGTAGCTCAGTATTTCCAAGAGTGACCAGGTTATTCATGACATTAACATTCCTATAAAATCACAGAATTGGGGATGCTAAGCCACAAGCTAGCCAACCTTTGATGAAATTTGAACAAATTTTGACAATTTCAAGGGGAACGAAAATGGACGTGATTTTTAAATGCAATGTCTCCCCACCGTTTTTACCATCACCTGTCAACTTTCTCAGTGACTAGAGAGCAGGTCAAAATATCTGATCTGAATTTTTTTTGAAAATTCAAAGAAAACGGATGAGATTAAACCACACATCTCCCCTGTTTTTCAAGGTGTGCTGATTATGAACCTTAATGATAGACATTCTTGTGAAAGTATAGACCTGTAAGTGGCGGCGCAGCAAGGAAAGTTTGAAGAAAGAAGGGTGTTCTCTGATCCCTCTCGTTTGTGCATATCCATCTGTCGCCTCTCTGTAGAGCCCTGTCCCCCCTCTTCCATTGTTGGTTACATCCTGGAGAAGGGAGCATGAGTTTGGGGGAAGGGATGGGGAATGAGAGGCATGAGCAGGAAATGGTGCTACGCAGCCAAATGGCTGCTCCTGCATCTCACATTCCCTGTCCCTTCCCCCATGGCCCACACCACACCCTCCAGGATAGAGATGTGCAGAAAGGGACAGAATGTGTGCTCTTGGGGGTTGAAGAGCACAGCTAAAACTGCTCTTGCCTAGAAACACCTTATTCCTCCCCATTTAACTGGGAGATTCCTGTCAAGAAGTAGGGGTGTGTGTGCGTGAAACAATGACACTCCTGCCATATTGTATCAAGAAAGTTTATTCCTAATTATATCAGAAATTTACTGTACAGCAAAAGTAACTTTATTTTCCATGTGAACTGTATTTAAGGGTATGCTCCAAGCACTTAAGTTATAAAATGGACTGACTTGTAGGAATGTGACGTCTTGTTTGCAGAGTCTCAGTGGCAGGGAGGAGCAGTGGGTTTGCTGGACAGCTTTTTAAGGGGGCTTTTGGTTTCCTCGGTTGTTAAAATGCAATCACATTCTGAAAAGCATCAGAGTAGCAGATGACCAATCTGCTCCCTTGGGATTTCAAATCGATACAATAAGGCTAGGCTTAAGAAAGCTCTCGCTCCTTCCTCCGGAGTACATGCTTACTGTCCTTTCTCCCTTTCCATGGACTGTTTACACGCTGAAGCAAATGCTGTGCACAGGGGAGGAAGGGACAGGAAGTGCGAGGTGTGAACAGGAGAGAATGCTACGCAGTCATGCTACATAGTGCTGTCACCTGTTCACACCTCACATTCCCTGTCCCTTCTAGCAACGTAGCATTGGGTGTTTTTAGATGGACCCCGGGATGGCCACCCCTGGATCTGCTACACTCCAATCTTTGGGAGCAGTTCTGTATGGGACCTTTTGTTGCCAAGTTTGGGGTGAGCTGGTTGGGAGAAACCACCTCTGTCCCAAGCTAGAGATTCCTTCCAGGCATCACCAGACTCCACAGGAGCCCTAGTGGGAGAGGTGCACAGGAAGCAGAGAATGATACTCCCAGGCTCCAACACTCACTGGGAAATCCTGGGAAGGAGGAACCAGGGGCTTGGCTACCACCCTAGCAGACATAGTTCTGGCATCCTCCTCTCCTCCCTGTCCTGGCCCTCATGCCCCTTGGCTCAGTCTAGGAGGAAGGGTGTAGCTGCGGTGGAGGGAACGGTCTCATTCTGTGCCATGCAGGAGCTGTGGCCAGGATTCTGGGCCAAAGGGGAGACCTGAGCCTCCATCCCTCATTGTGTTCTTCAAGCTAGGGGGAATGAGTCAGATTCTAGCATGCATCATATACCATCAGCAACAAAAGCTGCAGATCTGATGACTAGCAGGAGGGACCCAGTTCTCCCAGTAGCAGCCTGCTTGAAAGCCAACTGGAATCTTTGGAAAGGTATCCCTTGATGTATGTAGGGTATGGATCTGACCCTAGAGGAAGGGCTGGCATTAGCTTATGGGAGCTTATGAAGAGTAAGGGCGCTTTTAAACGATCCCGCTCACAAGCGGGATCGTTCAGTGCCGGCATCGGGCACCCGCCTTCCTCTCTACGCCGTGTCGGATGTTCAGAAGAGCATCAGACACGGCGTAGAGTGTTTGTGTGCATGCGCACCCTTCTGCGCGTGCGCACTCAGACAAAGAACCCGGAAGTGCGGCGTGAAGCCGGCACAGCAGCAATCGCCTTGAAGGGGGGCAGGATTGCCGGGCCGGCTTCACGCGGCAGAGATCTGGCGTTACAGCGCGCCGGGGATTTAGATGAGCGGCAACAATGGCGGCTGATAAAGGGCTCAGCCGCCATTTCCGCCTCGTCTAAAAGCGCCCTAAATGTTTGCAAGGGCTGCATTTGATCTTGGCTAACAGGGACAGCAGGGGTTTTAGGCGCTGTGACCTGGGACCTCCAAAACAAATACAGCCCCAGCTCTGGTTTTTACCCACTCTAGCCCTGACCAGAGTGGGAGGGGATGCCCTCGCTAGGGAGAGGGTGGAGGAGGGGAAGGGGGTCCCTGAAAACCATGACAGCCCTGGGCCAGCCCTGACCAGCTGCATTACTAACCCCTCTTGGAGGCCTGAGCCTGCATTACTGGTACTGGCAATTGTTTGAAGAAAGAGCAGGGATGGGTCTTTTGAACCAAACCAGTGGTTGTGATACTGGTGACCGGAATACTACTCCTTGTGGCCCCACTGCAAAGTTTATTGAACCTGCAGGTTCTGGATCAGGCCCTTGATAGGGATGTGAAAAATTTCCTCTAGTTCAGATGGGGTGTGCAGAAAAGTATGGGCACGAAGCCCCACACTGACTCCTGTGTCCATAATCCTCTTCTGGTTCCCTGATGGAAGCACTAGCACACCTTTCAGTTTCAATGCCTTGCTGGCCTTTGGGACAAATTAGGAGTGAGAACAAAAGAAGGGCTGTAGTTCTCCAGATGCACCCCAGGGAAGAAGAGTCATTTGAGTCTGCTGCTCAGGACAACCCTTAGTCTAGCTCTACCCAGGATAGTATACATGTGTGATGTTGTGCTGTTACTCATAAATTAAGCAAAAATTAATCCAAGTCAATGAATTAAAGTAACTGTGATGCTGTAGTTTATGACTAGTCACCCTGTGCAAGACCTGACACTGAATGTAATGGGTTCTGACGAATGTAAATTAGTAGCACACTGGTGGAATGAGAGTCAATGATTCAATAAAAGCTTCTGAAATATGTCTACTCTCATGGAGTGTACAATACCAGTTCATTTTGTGGTGCTCCAGATGGTGCAGTTGAGCTATATGAGGTGTAGTACAGCTGCCCACACTGTGGCTTCCAAGATGCATGACGGTCTTTAGCCTAAGTCCTGTGGTTCTTTACAGTTGTATCTGCCTGGCTGGTGGAAGGCAGAGACTTGCACAGAGATGCATAGGAGCCCACTGCCCATAGCAGCACAAGTCCTGGCTGGGACACCCTGCTACTCTGAACACTGATCAGCTGCTTGATGCTACTTACTGATGGTTGGGGCTCCTTACTCAGCTGTTTAGTCCCACCAGCTGGTTGAGATTCATAGCTGCAGCCTGTCCCTAGTGGGTGACCTGGGTCGCTTTTAAACATGTGCGGGCCGGTCACACATTCTTTTAAAACTGTCGACTAAATACCGCGATATCAAAGTATTTAGTCTGCGGTTTCAAAAGAAGGCACAACCGGCTATAACGCGTGAGAAGTCTCACTAAATTGCACCCACAGGATTTTTACATGCCATGGGATTTCACGCTGCGAGTACCCCATGCACATCTAAAAGCAGCCCTGGTCTGTGCAGCTAGGCCATGCACCAGTTATATGGTGGCTCTGGTTATAAGGCTGGCTGCTTCCATGGTTCCTGAGCTGGTCAGGATGGAATACCACTGGTATAATGGAATAATCACTGGCCAAGAGCTAATTTAGGCAGCTGGGTGGCCTCCACTAGGAAGTGGTGGAAGTGCCATCACGATCACTTAAGTATTTATCCCTCTTACCACCAGAAAGGTGCCAATCATAACTCTCTGGTTGGAAAGCACTTCAGCGTCAGAGGATTAGAATAAGGTTGTAAGCCGCCCCGAGCTGCCTGTGGCAGGAGGGGCAGGATATTAAAATTTTAAAATAATAATAGTTTTCAATTATTTATTTCCAGCGTAGCCAAAGGCCATTACCAAGTTAAAAAAATATTTAGAAATCTTTAATACAAAATACAGTACATAAACATAATAAATGTCCTATTCAATGGAAGGCATGTCTCATTATTAAAATGGACTTAAAATGTGATCTCACAATGTATAGCTTCTCACATCCCCCACTAGAAGCTTAACAAATCATTAGGTTAGCAATTAAACGAATAAAACTGTAAAAGTAAAATAGCCCTAGTTGATATAATATCTTCTCCGCAGTCGGCCTGGTCAGAGGTCACACAAAGCACTTCTAAAACAGTATTTTTATTTTATTTTATTTTATTTATTTATTTATAAATATTTGTTAGCTGCCCCCTCATGCCTACGGCATCTCAGGGCGGCTTACAACATAAAAACACACAATAATAAAATTCATTAAAACAATGTTTTAAAACTACAAACCCCCTCAACATAAAAACTCTTCAAAAATCCCCCCCCTACCCCACCGTCGCCTCCGAAGGCCTGGGCGAACAGCCAGGTCTTGCAAGCTCGCCAAAATGCCAACAGACCTGGGGCCAGATGGGCTTCCTCCCGGAGGGAATTCCAGAGCCTTGGCCCGGCCACCGAGAACACCCTCTCCATTGTGGCCCCACGCTTTGCATGAGGGACCTCCAAAAAGGTGCCCCCGGTGGACCACAGGGATCGCTTTGAGGCACGGAGGGTGAGGCGGTCCCCAAGGTATGAGGGGCCCAGACTGTACAGGGCTTTGTAGGTCAACACTAGCACCTTGAATCGGACTCGGTACGCTATAGGCAGCCAGTGCAGAGTACGGAGCACAGGTGTCATGTGCTCCAACTGACCCGCCCCATAAGGAGACAGGCCACCGCATTCTGCACCAGCTGCAGCCTCCGAACCAGAAACAAGGGAAGCCCCACGTACAGCGCATTGCAGTAGTCTAGCCTTGAGGTGATGAAGGCATGAATGAGGGTGGCCAGGTCGGGCCTGGAAATGTATGGACACAGCCTCCGTACCAGATACAGCTGGTGGAAGGCAGCCTTAGCCACCATCTCTACCTGCCGATCCAGCCGGAGCCTCGAGTTCAACACCACCCTCAGACTCTGAACCTGCTGGGCTACAGGAGGGCGGACCCCCCCCTACCAGGGGAGCCAATACCTCCCTCGTCCTACCCACCACCACCATCACCTCCGTCTTATCAGGATTGAGCTTCAGCTTTAAACTTTTTAAAGTTTTAAAAAAAATTCCTATGGGCAAAAGCCTGAATAAAAACCCTAGCAGCCGCTAAGGTGATTTCCTGATGTTTATCCTCCAAAAAGAATCTCACATACTCAAAGGAGGTTCTACCTGGCATCAGTTCTAGATATGGGACAAGAAACAGGGATCTGATCTCCGAATATAGATTACAGTATAACAAGATATGTTCAATAGATTCAGTCTCCAGCATATCAAATGGACAAAGTCTTAATGAATATGGAATATTTGAATATCTCTCTTCCAAAACCTTAGAAGGTAAAGAATTAACCCTGGCACAAAAGAAGAGGAAAGCAGCTCTTTTAGACAAATGCCTGGTAAGGAAATTGGCCAGGCACCCACATTTAGGAGTTAGTATACTATATATCGAAAGTGCAGACACTGCAGCAATAGTAGCTAAATCCGATTGTCTATCCAAGTCTTCTAATCTTTTACAAAATTCCGTTTTAACTGATAGAAGACTCTTAGCCCGCAGGTATTATGGGGAAAACCAATCTGGCGTATTTTTTGGACAAGTAACTGATTCCATTTGGACACATACGTGTCCTGAGCCAGGAAAATATACAATCTAGCAGGATTTAGGGAGTTCAACTGAAGTCATAATTTAATGGCACCTTTCCATATTCTGATGAACAGCTAAATTGTCCCAACTCTACTCTGATAGCTGCTGATGGAACACATCTAGGGGCATGCAATAACGTCCTAAGAAATTTGGACTGAATAATATTTAAGTCCTGAGCGCAGGAGATGGCCCATAATGCAGCTCCAAAATTAAACTGGGCCTTAACCTCGGTACTAAAGGTCAGGATGGCAGAAGGAACATTACCTTCTTCCTTCCAAAGAAAAAAGCAAAGGATTGCTGAGGTTGCACCTTGTGCTCTGTTATAAGCCATGGCACTATGCTATTTCCAGTTAAGTGAGGCTGAAAAATTCAAACCTATTGAAAGGTTTTAACTTGTTGGAGGCGCTGGTTGTTCATGATCCATTTATAATTCTTGCATTCAGCACCAAAAACAATGATCTGGGTTTTGTCGAAATTAAGGTGAATCTTATTTGCAGAGCAGAAGGTGGTCAGTGCTAAAAGTTGTCTATTAAGTCCAATTTGAGTCTGAGAATGTACCACTGCATCATCAGCGTAAAGCAGGACTCCTACTGGATAATGTGCTAATTTAGGGGGATGAAAATCCGAATTCAACAATATTGGTGCCAGATCGTTCAGATAGACGTTAAACAGGGATGGAGCTAAGATACTACCCTGTCTAACTCCTGAATAAACAGGAATATGATCCGTCAGAAGCCCCTCTTGGTTCATCCTAACAGCCAGTGTGTTTTTCCTATGGAGCACCCTAATCAAAAACAGGAGACACTTATCTATAGTTGTCGTCTCTAGTTTCTGCCATAGTATTTCTCTGTCGACCATGTCAAATGCTGATCAGAAATCAACAAAGGTGGCAAAAAGACACCTTTGCTTTGCCACATATTTGTTTGCTAGATGGTCAAGTACGAGGCAATGATCTACTACTGATCTATTCTTTTGAAAACCAGCCTGCTCAATATGAATTATATTTCCCCCCTCCAACCACTTGTTCAATCGGCCTGCCTAAAATCTGGTGTATAGTTTACCTATTATATTTAAGAGACTGATAGGTCTATAATTTCCAGGGAGAGATCTTTTCCCCTTCTTGAATATAGGGATCACCATTGATTCTCCCCAATTTTCTGGGATATATCCCGATTTGTTTGTCCAAGTAATAAGGAAGGTCACCAGATAAGGGGCCCACCAGTCTTTATTTTCTTTTAATAGCTCAGCTGTAATCATATCAGGTCCAGGTGCTTTCTTATTCTTCAGATTATCTATAAGATCAAAAATTTCACTCTCTGTGACCGGCGGCCATTCAGGTAAGTCTGACAAAACACTTAAATCAAGAGAGGGGGTAATCTTAAAGGGAAAAATACCCCGGAAATATGATTCCCAATCATCCTGCGAGCTAGAAGGGGAATATCTAGTCATTGATCTACCCAAAGAGCAATTGATTAATTGCCAAAATAAGGAGGAGTTACCGCTTTGAGCAGTTTGTGTCAATTCGGTCCACTGTTTATCCACATATGCCTGTTTTTTAAAATTTAACCACTAATCTATATTGCTTCTACTTTTGATAATAATCTGGTGAGATATAAGACTCCCAGCCTTCCTTAAAGGATCTATAAGATTTGGTTAGCTCTTCTTAAGTTTTCTGCATTCCCGATCTACCAAAATTGATTGCCTTTTATACTATCTTTGTTGGCAGGACAGGTGTGGAATTGTCTAGTTAATTTAGGTGTAATCAAATTAACAAGCTTAGTGTAAGCTTCCAAAATAGAAGACTATATGGAGGTAGTCCAGATATGATCTCTTAAGGTTTGGCAGGGAGGTGAGAGTAAAAGTTTAGTCATCTCTCAACTCAGGTCCTTGTTCCATATGTTTCTAGAATAAGATGTTTGTGCTGATATAATGGAATTTGACCTGATGCAACAATTGTCCTGATCTTTAAATAAAAAAGAAGCAACTAATGGTAAGTGGTCACTGATGACTTGGTATCCTACATAGAAGTTTTCCAGGCAACCAATCAGGCACGTTGATATAACCATGTAGTCCACCACACTGGAGTCTACGGTGGTGACATGAGTGAACTCTCCTTTTAAATCTTGGCAAGTATAACCATTTAGCACTTGCAGGTTAAGTCTTGTCAAAACATTTATAAGAAAAGTCCCTGAACTATTCACCTTTTGATCTTTGGAACATCTGTCATTTAGGACAGGTGAACGGGGACTTATTTGGGACACCAGTGGGTCCACCACCAGGTCATCTCTAGGTCCTGTTCTTGCATTAAAATCTCCTGACATCAACAAGCTGTAAGATGGATAATTAATCAAGAGTGACTCAAGGAAGGATTCCAACTGGCCCCCAAAGGAAGTTTTAAACATAACTGTGTTAGCCGGAGGGATATAAACAGAGATAACAATTAATTTATTGGATCCATCTCTCATGACCAAGGCTAAGGCTATGGGCTGCAACCTAAGAATATCAACTACCTCCATAGCCAAATCCAATGAGATCAGGCAGAGTATACCACTACAAGGACGTCCCCTTGTGCTAAAGGAAACCGCCGGCAATGAATATGCCTGAAAACCAGAAACCTCTATGTCCTCTCTGCTCCAAGTCTCTTGCAACAGGATTACATCGAAGCCAACCAGGAAGGACATAAATGTAGGGTCGGCTAATCTGCAATACCATCCTGCAATATTCCAAGAGCACATCTTAAGGGGAACTGACCTGCGATGGTCAACTAATCAGCTAGATACTCCTGGGGCCTCTGTATGGCCATCATTCAATTGAGTAGGGGGATTTAAGTGGGATAGAAAAGCAGTCAAAGGCTGCCAATCGCCCTCGCTTTTCCGAGTGCTACATGTGGGGTTAAAGTTACTATTTGGTTCCCCCGTTGTTGCTGCCTGGGCAGATAGAGAACTAGGGGATCTAGTTTTATTTGAGTGCACAATAGAAGGAGGCAATAAAGGGCCCAAAGGAAATGGTCTAGATGGGGCTTTATCCCAATCACTTTTGCTATGGGGTTCCCTATGGTCAGAGGATTGGTGGGGGTTTTCAAACAGCTCATACATTTGCACTTCATTATCCGGGGTATTATTACTACTTAGAGGGCCAACTGCTAGATCTGGCACCTGCTGATTTTTGATAAAGGGCTGGTTCACGGTATCATTCAAAGGGTTAGAATCAAATTATATTAATGCATTAGAAAAGTGCCTGGTTCTAACATTTAAAGGTTGAGCCACATTCTGTCCTTTGCAAAGCAAAGGAGTGATTACGTTTGTTTGAAAAACCTCCCTAATTATTACACCCCATGAGTAGATCAGATCTACCTGTGAGAAAATCCTCTTTACAGCATCCTCAGACTTGAAGTAAATTATCAGTCTTTGCTGCCCAGGCCATGAAGGAAGGCTTTGAAAGGAAGCAATCCGCCTATTGGAATGCAATAGTTCAATATATTTAATAAATGAGACTGTATCTCATACTTAGAGAACCAATTTGGCAATGAACCATTTGGCAGGGTAAGAATCTGAAAAGCTACAGCTTTGGAGTTTAAAGATGACTGTAACACTTCCTGCCTATGGGTTTGTACATCCCTACGAGAAGGGTGAATAAAAGAACAATGTTGAGTTCGGGGGATAGATTTGAGTTTCCCTTTCCCCTCTTCCAATCTGGTTTTGTAACGACTGCAGATGTATTTTGCAAGGATCCTTATTCATCAGGTCAACAGAGGGTGCCTGGAGGGCCGAAGGGGGTCTGAATCAAAGTAGGAGACACACAAGGTAGCACTTTCCCAGCCCTAACGTCATTCACAAAATCAATAAGTAGTTGAAATTGTTGTTTCTGGGGTTCCAAAATAGAATGTCTGGCACAAAACTCTGGCTCGTATCACTGGAATGTACAACAGTGTGTATATTTATATGCCACCCTTCCCAGAGGCTCAGGGTGGCTTCAAGCCATAAAAACATTAAAATTAGTACAAGCCACCCCCGTAAACCTCTCCCACCCACCACAACCCTCCCCAATACTACCTCCCCATCCCCCACAACCAACCACTACCCCCAAACCACCCCTATTCCCACCCACCAAATGACTTTTCAAACAGAAAAGTTTTACACCACCTCTGGAAGATGCTCAGGCCTGGACTCAAGCAAACCTCTGGTCGAAGGGAGTTCTGTAGCATTGGGGCAGCAACTGAGAATGCCTCCGAGCAAGCTCTTGTCATATGAAGAAGGCTAACGGATGGTACCCACAGGAAGATGCTCCCAGTCGATCACAGGAGCCACTATAGGGCATGGAAGGACAGGTGGTCTTTCAGATATGTGGGGCCCAGACCATTTAGGGATTTAAAGGTCAAAAACAGCACCTTGAATTGTGCCTGGAAAGCTATAGGGCAGTACACACAACTTTCCCCATGTGACCCCATTTTGAGGCTTCATTCTGAGACTCCTGACAAGAAAGTAGATCCAGTATCATGGTGATCACGACTCCAGCTGTAAATGGTGTGACCCCACTTGGGTCCCAACTAGGACTGAAATCAGAACCAATTTTGTTTTCCTCATGAAAATATCATGAGAATCATCACTGAGATCTCAGTACAATTGTGATAACAGATAGATCTTGATCGAGAATTTTTTCCTCAAAATATTGTTTACCGCAATTTACTGTCTACTACTTACCATATACCACCTTGATCCTGGTAATACGTATGCGTGAATGCCATTTTGTGAATGAGCATTACCAGGATGAACACAGCACATGGTACATGGTAAATTGGTATATGGTAAACGGTGAAGTGCGGTAAATGGTAAACAGTATTTTGAGAAATATTTCTTGAGCAAGAAATGTCGAGAGTTGGTATTTTTCTTTGATTATCGTTTCTCGCTTAAAACGAGTCAAGAACCATGATTCTTGACGATAACCGAGAAAACCTCAGGATCGAGTTTCAGTCCTAGTCCTGACCCACACTTTGGGAGCCTCTGGCGTAAAGCCAAGGGAGATGATCCAGTTGGGGCCAAGCCACCCACAGGCCAACGAGGTCACCTTCTTCCAAGTGAAGATCCCTGGTCTCCCCTGATCAGCCAGGGACAGCAAATAAATTGTGTCTGGGATAGGAAACTCCCTTGGGTCAGGCTTGCGTTGGACCCGGGAGCCTAAGGGAGCAGCAGGAACCAGGGCAGCACATCCCCTTAGCTTTGCAGTTGTAGCCACACAGTGCAGGAAATACAAGAGTCACTAAGCAGGGCTCCAGGAAGATTCCCATCACACTGACACGTGACAAAAAAAGAGGAGGCGTAGTTAATACTAATACTGGATGTTTCGGCTCTTTCTCTTGGTGTGAGATGGCTGCTAGAGTGGGAAGGAGCCAGGAAGACGCCTGTGCAGACAGTTCATCTCCACTGTGAGTTGCAGACTGCTGGCAACAGTGCCCAGGCTATGTGCCGTCCCAGTGAAGCTCACCCCACTGAACACCAATAATCCTGCAGGGCGGTTGGGGACATGGATTAGAGCAGTGGTTCCCAAACTTTTTGTGACCAAGTACCCCCTTTCAAATTTCCCAGTGAGCCATGGACCCCCACCAAATTTGCATAAATTTGCATAAGACACACCCCTACATTTGCATACTACAACAAATATGAATGTAAGCATTTGTGAAAAAATGCTTGTAACAAAATTATTGTAATTCCAAGTACAAGATAAAATCTTATATAATTACAATTACAACAACTACAATTAAATTACAATTAGAAAAAAACAAGTACATTTATAGACTTGATAAAAATGCTTGTAATTACTGTGAACTTACTACAGTTATGTGTATGTACCAAAATTAACTCACTGTTTTCAGGGTGCTAATGTGATGGATGGGCTTGTTTAAGGTTGCAAAGTGATAGAATATTTGGTTCTATAGGTGACAGTTTAAGTCGTAGGTCTGCTTCAATGTCCAGTTTATTCCTGTACTTTGTTTTCATTGATACCAAGGCTGAAAACCCACTTTCACATAAGTATGTCATGGCAAATGGCATAATAACTTTGATAGCCTTATCTGCCAAATCAGGGTACACCTTTTTTATTTTCAGCCAGAACTGAGCAAGAGGTATCTGCTTGAATTCAAGTCTCAGGCCGTTTTTAGACGAGCGAGGCGGTGCCCGCGCTTGTTTTCCAAAAGACCTGGGAGTCCGCTTTACACATGATGCCGCTGCCGAATACGTGCATGCGCGGGCAATGCGCATCCATTTCCGGCCGCGTATGACCAGCCTCGATCACCGACCTGGTCAGTTCGTGGCCGGAAATGAATGCGCTGGCTCCTCCGGTTAAGCAGGGTGGGAGGGAAGCGGTATCTCCCCTGCCAGGCTGCACGCTGCAGCCCGAGGCTTGTTGGGCTGGGCATGCAGACAGACACCCCGCCCAGGAGCGAGGCAAGACACTGCAAAGTTTACGCCCGCTGCCCGCTTGCAGCCTGCACCTGCTCATTTTTTAAACTCACTGCTTTGAAGGGATTGCTGAGGGCAGAAGTGCCTTAAACTGCTTCTGCTTGTGTCAGTGGCTGAGCTCGGAGTCTGTGCCATGCTGATACTGAGCCCAGCCACCATGCTTCGTGCCTCAGCAACACAACCCCCCCCCAAAAAAAAATAAAAAACCAAGCAGGATGCAAGAGGAGGCCCGCAGACCCCCAGGGGTCCGCAGACCACAGTTTGGGAACCAATGGATTAGAGGAACTGATACTGAGAGGATAAACCTCAACCTTTGCCCCTAAACTCAGACCTGAAGCCTTTTGACATCCCAGTAGAAACTAGAAACATGCTCCTTCCCCAACTTTTCCCCACATAAGTGGGTGGGATCAGGGATGCAGGTAGAGCCATCCTCCTTCCCCCTTTTGTGCTGTCCTCCAGTCTCTGATAGAACACATTCTCCATCCCTCCCCACATCTCTCCTGGCTCACCTTACGTTCTAGATGGAGTGGTGTGCACTGTGGGGAAAAGGCAGCGCTTAATTTGTAAAAAACCTAATTGCCAGGGCCCAAGTCTGGCCCCCATGCCTCCTGACCTAGAAGCCACATCCCCAGTCAGAGCAGGAAAATGAACCCTATTCACCACTTAGTAACATGACCACACATACAGTCTGTTTGTTTCCTTCTGGGGTCCATGAACAGCAAGGCTGCACAGATGGCTATCTCAAGGAATGCAGGGATATTGGTAATTTCATCAAAAGTTAAAGATGCCTATGCTTCAAGCTAGGCAAAAGCATAGATATAACAGGGGGCGCAGCTGCACCAGGGTCCATGAATTTGGGGGGCCCCATGCTCCCTGGTGCAACTGTGTCCTGTTGCTGGAAGACGGTTGGAGAAGCCATTCAGTCTTCTGCACCAGAGTTCGTTCCAACCTAGCTATGCCCCTTAAAGGTAAGTGTGCTGCAGAGATGCCTGGCAGGCAGGGGCCTTGGGACAGTAACCTGACAGGATTGCTGATGGAGTCTGCTTGAATGACAGGAATCTGAGTGGGGCAACAATGAACAAAGCTTTTGAGAAAGACAGCTAGAAGGCACTATGAACTCTAGGCCAGTCTTAAAGCCTATGAGTACAACCTGGATAGTCTTAAGGGGTGGTGCACTGAACACCCCACCCCATCCCCATCAAAACTGATTCTCCAGAGCAGCAGTAGCAGCAGGGGCCCCTCTCATCAGAGCATCAAACACAATGGGCTTCAGGCAGGGGCGTAGTTAAGTGGGAATGGGCCCCCTGCTGGGGCACTCCACGTTCAGTGGGGTATATATGCATTCGACACATGATTGTGGGCCCACCTGACTCATGGGCCCCAGATGGTGCTGCTGCACTTGCTGCACTTATTATAGCTATAGGCCCTGTCTTTAGGGCCCCACGAGAGCTGTGGCCACTTCTTTAGTTTTGTCCCCAGCTCTCTCATGGGCCTGGGGGCATGGACCCTCCAGAAAGTGGCAGCAGCTGGGGGCAAGGCTCCCACTACATGACAATGTTGCACCCTCCAATTCCATGAAGTCAGCTGCAGCTGATGCTAGAGTTGCCCCTTCTCCCATTTTCTGGCACAATTAGACTGCTGGAGGGAGCTATGTCCTCCTGTTGCTGGAGGGGAGAGACAAGGAAGTCTGTGTGTGAGTGCAAGAGTGTGAGAGAGAATGTGAATGAATGAATGAATGAATTAATTAATTAACGTGAGTGAGTGAGTGACCAGACATCTTGCCTCAAGTCTGTGGTTGCATGTGCACATGACTAGGGATGTGTTTTAAAAAAATATATGGTACTTTGTGCTTGTAAGCAAGCACCAGACCACAAGGGTGGGGTCATGAAAGGGCCCACATTTTGTTTTCACCTTGCAAATTCTAAGGCAAACTGTGCTTGTGGGTTGGAGGGTACAGCTACAGGGGCTCGGACCCCCCCCCCCCCC
>QEPC01005751.1:1319370-1337160 GCA_003113815.1 Sphenodon punctatus | reverse complement strand
GGCAATCCAATGTTTGCTGCTGCTGCCAATGCTGCCTCTGCTGTATGTGCCATGGGTTCTGCTACTGGGCAATCCAATGTCTGCTGCTGCTGCCAATGCTGCCTCTGCTGTCTGTGCCACGGGTTCTGTGCCCAGGCAATCCAATGTCTGCTGCTGCTTGCTGCTGCTAAGGCTGCCGCTGCTGTCTGTGCCACAGGTTCTGTGCCCTGGCAATCCAATGTCTGCATCTGCTGCCTCTGCTGTCTGTGCCATTAGTTCTACTACCGGGCAATCCAATGTCTGCTGCTGCTGCCAATGCCACCTCTGCTGTCTGTGCCATGGGTTCTGTGCCCGGGTAATCCAATGTCTGCTGCTGCTGCCAATGCCACCTCTGCTGTCTGTGCCACGGGTTCTGTGCCCCAGCAATCCAATGTCCACTTCTGTTGCCTCTGCTGTCTGTGCCATGTGTTCTGCTACCAGGCAATTCAATGTCATCTGCTGCTGCCAATGCCGCCTCTGCTGTCTGTGCCATGGGTTCTGTGCCCAGGTAATCCAATGTCTGATGCTGCTGCCAATGCTGCCTCTGCTGTCTGTGCCATGGGTTCTGTGCACCAACAACCCAATGTCTGCTTCTGCTGCCTCGCCTGTGCCATGGGTACTGTGCCCTGGCAATCCAAAGTCTGCTACTGAGTGGCCATGTGATTCACCTCTGGGCAAGGCTTGACCAATTGACAGAATAGTTTGTTGAGATTCTGAGAGTAGGATGCAAGCCTGCAATGCCAGGCTGAGCAAGGGTGCCAGGCACCGAAACCTGGCCGGGCCTCTGCCGCTGCTCTGTCAATGCCAGCCAGCCTGCAATACCTGGGAGAGCAGGGGTGCCGGCCACTGCCCACAATCAGGGTTCTTGGGCCTATGTTCCAGGCAGGAAGGGCTGTCATTTCACATCATTGTCTGCAAGTGTCCCACATCGAGGCCAGCCAGCCTACAATGCCTGGTGACTCAGGGTGGTGCTGCCTGGCAGGCCTCCAGTTCTGGTCACTCTATGCTGGGTTCTCCAGTTCTAGTCACCATCACGGCCGGGCATTGCAGGATACTAGACATTGATGGAGCAGCAGCAGAGGCCCAGCCAGGACTCGGTGCCTGACACCCCTGCTTGGCCAGGAGTTGCAGGCTGCCAGGCATCGATGGCAGCCTGACTCAGAGTGGTGTGTGAGGGCAGCTTAAACTGGGGGGTTAGGAAGTCAATCAGGCACCTAAACCCCATGTCCCCTACCACCGAGAAGGGCTTCCCATCGAGCGCAATCATTTCCCCCAACTTGCGCGTGGCTTTCACTTGAAAGCCATGCTGCCCTCCACGTCCTGCAGCTGCCAATGGACTTGGCAGCTGCCCCCACCCCAGCTCCTCCATGGTGCACTGACACTTCTGGGCCTCAACTGACTGCTGCTGCTGCACCACTGACAGGGCTGATGGGAGGGGCAGAACATATGGTGGCGACACAGTTTTTGGAGGGACGTGTGGCCAACGGTCTGTTGTCCTGACCATCAACAAGTGTCCCCAGCAAGCGGGTGTCTGTTCTCTATGGCGGGGGACATTTGCTCACTGCACCACCTGAGACTGGGGGCCAAGTTGGTGGAGCAGTTGCTTTTCATCAAGGTGTTTGTCTGCTGCTGCTGCTGCTGCTGCCATAGGTTCTGCCACTGATGCCTGGCAGCCTGCAATGCCCGGCCAAGTAGGGGTGCCAGGCCAGCCACCAAGCTCCAAGCCTACCCGGCATGTGCTGTTGCTGCTGCTGCTGCTGCTGGGTCTCAGATGGCCAGCCATGGCACCATGGGCACCCACAGGGACCAAGTGCTGAGCCTGCCTGCCCGGGCAAGCCAGGGTGCCAAACACCAAGCCTTCTCGGTCTCTGCTGCTGCTGCTGCTTCTGCGTCTCCAACAGCCTGTCATGCCCCCAAGGGCCCCCCTGGAGTGCCCCAAGCCTCCACTGCAGCCAAACTTTCTGAACGTTCAGTGGGACCGAACTCCATGGGACCGAACCCATGAACCCGAACTTAGTTTTCGGGCCAAATGGCCGAACATCCGAAACCCATTCTGTTCGCACATCCCTACCATTGACTGCTCATTTCCCTGGACAGCCCCAGCAAGATCCAGCTTTAATAGCGAGTGTGGCCAGATAGTGATTGCTGGGACTGGGCCACAGTGTCTATGATTGAGAGAAATCAGGAGGAGGCAGGATCCTGGCAAGAGGGTATAATTGTGTGTGCCAGGGGTTATTACTCATGAATGAGATTTCAGGGTGAGGCAATGGTCAGCAATGTGGGAGCCACAGCAGGATTTGGCCCTCTCCCAACCCTGAACACACTGGCTGGAGAAATGGTATGTCTTTCATGTGCCTTCCCTACCTGCTAGACCTTCTCCCAAACCAAGTGCCCCGCCAGTGGAATGATTCCCCTTCACACAACCCCTTCCCTTTGCTCTGGCCATAGGGTCTGGCAGGTCCATGCCCAATTTATTTATTTATTTATTACAGGGCTGTAAAATGGCATGGGGCCTGAGGCAGTCTTGCAGATAAGCAGGACCGAAGCCGTTTACCAGCACCCTGAATTAGGCCCAGAAGACAATAGGCAGCCAGTGCAGAGTACAGAGCACAGGTGTAATGTGCTCCACCACATTCCACACTGGCTGCAGCCTCTGGACCATCCTCAGGGGTAGCCCCACGTACAGTGCATTACAGTAGTCCAGTCAAGAGGTAATGAAGGCATGGATGATGGTGGCCAGATCCAAGTCTGAGACATACAGCTGCAGCCATCGCACCAGATGTAATTGGCGAAAAGCTTCCCTCGCCCACAGCCTCCACCTGACAATCCAGGTGGAGCTGTGGGTCAAGGAGCACCCCCAGACTATGAACCTGAGTGGCCAAAGGGGGGCAGACCCCGCCAATGACGGGAGCCACCACCCCCTCAACCCTACCCACCAACATCACCTCCGTCTTGTCGGGATTCAACCTCAGATGGCTTGCCCTCATCCAATTCCCCACAGCTGCCAAGCACCGGGCAAACACCAAGACTGCCGGGCCTGGGTCTCCGGAAAATGAGAGGCAGAGTTGTGTATAATCGACGTACTGATGACATTGCACGCCGAACCCTCTTATGACCTCACCCAAAGGTTGCATATACACATTGAACAGGAGAATGGACAGAATAAAACCCTGTGGGACTCCACACGTGAGGTTCTGGGGAGATGACGTACATTCCCCGAGAATCACCTGCTGAGTTCTCCCGGCCAGGAATGAGCGGAACAATTCAAGAACAATCCCACTCACCCCGGCCCAGTCCCGCAGCCTTGTCACCAACATTTCGTGATCAACGGTATCAAATGCCGCCGACAGATCGAATAAGATCAAAATAGATGACCTGCCCTGATCCAATTCACGGCGTAGGTCATCAGCCAAGGCCACAAGTGCAGTCTCCAAGCCAAACCCAGGGCAAAAGCCAGACTGCAAGGGATCTAGGAAACCAACCCAGTCCAGATGCCCCTGTAACTGCCGGGCCACCACCCGTTCAATAACCTTTCCTAAAAAGGGACGGTTAGAGACTGGCCAATAGCTGGCCAGGGAGTTGATGTCCAAAGATGGCTTGTTGAGCAGAGGCCGCACCACCGCCTCTTTGAGACGGCTTGGCACTCTGCCCTCCCTAAGGCAATGGCCCTAATGTCTCCCAGCTGGCCTTCACCAGCCAGGACGGGCATGGATCTAATTCACAACAAGTAGCCTGCACTGTCCCAAGGACCTCCGCTGTGTCAACGGGTGATACCCACTGAAACTGATCCCACAACAACTGACATGGCGGGGCTTCCCCTACCTCTCATTCACCCACTGTTGCAAATGCAGCATCAAATTCGTGATGTATCTCAGTGATTTCATCCGCAAAAAAGTCAGCAAACATGTCACAGCGGGCACTGGAAGATTCCAGTTCCAGGCAGAGAGAGGCTGAACTGACCAGCCTCTGCACCACCCAGAAAAGCTCTGCCGGACGTGACTTTGCAGATGCAATGAGGGCAGTAAAGAACTCTTTCTTTGCTGCCCGCACCGCAACAGCATATGCTGTTTCCTGACTTCACTGAGCATTCACATGGATATTTACCCAGCAAAAAGTTGCACAGCCAAGATTTTCAGGGATAATTTAGGGCTGATGCGGCAGCAGCTGTTACCGCACCACAATTCCATTCCGCCATTTTGGAATTGCCCGCGCCACACCGCAGCTTTTCTGTGGACATTTCACTAATTCCGCCAGCATTCTGCAAATTGCGGAATTGTGGAAAAATTGCAGAAACTGTCAGAAAACCGCTGTTCTGCTATTTTGTGGCGCTGGCGGAATGGCGGAAGTAGTGAAAAAGTCATGTTTCTGCTATTTTGCGAAGCCTGTGGAAGTAGCGGAATGAAATTAGTGGAACCGCGGAAGTAGCTGAATGAAACTAGTGGAATGAAAGCCTCTGCCACGCCATACCACTAATTGCGGAAATGCTGTTTCTGGCGGAAATAGCTACCGCTGCAACATTCCGCTACAGCCCTACTGGTTACCTTTCAGGGTAACCTTCAACTTTGAATGCCCAAATGGGATCACCTCATAAGGCCCTGATTTCCAGAAAGGGCTGAGCACTTGCCCTCTGGAGACCAGGCCCCAGGCAGGAAGATGACCCTGAAACCAAGGCTCCCCAAATTGCTGGTCGCTTTTGACAGTCTCAGCTAGGATTCCCCCACCCCATCTTCCTTCACAGCAGTATACTCCTCTTCCTGCCAACTGTTACTGGGGGAGTCAGACTCTGTCATGTTGTCCCTGCTACAGGGGACCAAATAGCTGCCCGGTTGAGTGACAGCTATCAACCACATTCATTATCGGGATAGAATTGACTGTCAAGAGGGACATCTGTGCTCACTGTTGGCAGGTAGCAGCCCCACCCTGCCACAGGTCAGTATGACAGTGTCCCCTCAGATGCAGTGCTAGCCAAACACACACAGTTCCACTTCTGCTCAGACTGCTCCATTCTCTCTCCAGGACACAGAATCTTGAAAGCCTGCTGGCTCAACATCTGCACTCAGGGTCAGATATCCCAGCAGCTCCGATTGTGATGCATCTGGCCAAATTTTCAGGAGGCGCTCCAAGCTCTGTGCACTGCAGTTCTGAAAATATAACTACTTATTTTCATGACCAAATAGTGGGACCTGAGCTATTTGAAAACCTGGCATTTCCTTTTTGACTCATTTCACTATCTGCAGTCAACCATATAAGGGGCACAGCCAGGAGAGCCGTAGGGGCAGGGTGGGAAGCCTTTGGTCACACACCCAGGCCCTCCCCAGAACACACATAGGGCTCCTTTAGACACAACCAAAAATGGATGTCTGAATGTGTGTTGACACCATTGTTTAGCCATGCGTATGTCCCCGTGTTTACTACATTCCAGTACTTACACAATTCCATCTACCGGTGCTTACTTAAACATTGGATGTCAGCACTGATGCACAGCCCTCCACAGCTTCCTCGGATGATATCCCATCATGCGTTGCTCCTTCCCCTCAGTAAAAAGCATGATATTCCATGATGCACTGCTTCCTCCCCTCGCTATTTGTCACTTCCAAATCCCCTCCCCTTGGTAATGGTGAATATTCTAAAAAAAGAGAAAGTCGCTTCCTTGTAACTAGTGGCCTTTGAGATGGCTCCGTACATTCTCACAACTGGAGTGGATCCAGAGAAAGAGTACATTGACAGTGGACAAGGTGAAATTATGAGGAGTGGGGATCTCTAAATGAGTGCACATGGGGACAGAATCATGTGGAATGAGGCTCCCCTCCCTGCCTGGCCAGAGAGAGACAGAGAGGGTGTGAGCTCATGCCCATGCAGGGGAGGGCTAGGCAGCAGCAAAAGCCTCGCTTCTCTCTTTCTCCTTCTCAGTCAACCTTCCTCACCTGACCGTTGTGAGGATGATCTAAGCATCCAGCTGTCCAGATTCCCCGTCACTGAGTGGCCCCCTCCTTAGAGGCAAGAGAAAAGCGGCTTCAGTTTTGCAGGAAGTTGCAAGACAAACCCAAGTCGCTCTGTGTGTTGAACTCTATGATCGTTCACCAGATGTAACGGCAAACACACTAACACACCACTCAATATTGTTAGACACAACACCATCCACGGAGAGAGGGTAAACACATTATTTCCACCCATAATACTTCCTGGCAGCAAATATAGGCTTGAGGGGGGAGGAGGAGTGGGGGCTATCAGGCAGCTTAAACATGACAGTGCTTAAATGCAATGCTCAGCTACTTGGCAAATGCCTTAAGACACCAATTTCTGTTGTGTCAAAAGGCACCCATAAACAGAGCTTGAAAGGGTTCAGGGAAAGTAGGGGCAGGGAATCCATGCTCTTGAGGGTTAGAAGACAAGGCTAGTATTGAGGGGTGGGGCTTGGACCTCCTGGTGGTTGTGTGCTCCTGGTGGAGGGATGGGACAGGAGTCCCCACTTCTCTGCTGCTACCCAAAGCAAGGGCAATGAAGGGAATGGATCTGACCTTCCTGTCACAATGCTAGCATTGAATTAACAAAGCCTTTGTTGTCTGCATGAGCTGGTCAATATCCAGCAGTAGATCAAGGCAGAGATTACCTTTCAGTTGAGGATACTGATTAGATACCATTGATAGGATGGAACAAGCAAGCTCTGAGTGATAGGATGCTCATTAAGTGGCTTCCAGTGCACAGGCTCTAGACCGTAGCTTGGTCAGATGTTAAATGGGATTAAAGAAGGACTCTGATAAAGCTAGTTGTAGCGATGGGCAGACATCAAAGTACTGAATCCTGGCCAGGCCTTGCAGGTAATGCTAGGGCATTTGCCACACAGACAGAAGAAGGGAGACAGAGGGCATGAGGCAGGGGAAGAGCAGGTAGCCTCCAAAAGAGCAAGTCCCCAAAGCACCATTATCCCAAAGAATGGACTGGATTCCTTCCTGTAGAAAAGACGCACAACTACAGAAGGGCCAGATCCTTCGTTGCATAAGTTGCTATGGCTGCACTACGAAGGCTATGCTAGTTTGTGGCAGCTGAGGATGAGACTGTATTGTGCTGGCTCAGTCCCACTTTGCAGAGAAGGAAAGGAAGGACAGAGCTAAGGGGTTAATTCCTCAACCTAAGCATCAAACTAGAAAAAAATGAGGCAGGCAGGTGTGGAAAATGGCTGACCCATTTTGGGAGGGGGGGCGGGGGCAAGTTTACAATAATGCTTCATCACCTTGTGCGACGGAGCATGGTTCAGATAAGAGCATAAATGGCTTTGAAGAAAATCCTTGCCCCAAGAAAGGCCATAGTCTGACAAACAGAAGGGTGTGTGTGTGTACATTTGTTTGAGAGCATATCCATGGAGAATGTGGAACTGTGCAAAGGAACGTTCCTGAGGTTTCCAAATAGACTCCTGCCCCTTCCCCCTACACTGAGGAGAACAGAGAGTGGAGCAGTGACTCTCAGCTGCTCTGTTCTCCTTATGGAGTGTGAGAGAAGGATTCCCATTTTCCTAGGGTTGGGGAGGGGGGTAGCAGTCTCAGCCTTTCGCCACACAGACTAGGGTGGCCAGATATGTATATTTTAGAGGACATTTATGAGAAATACAGGTTGCAGGGCTGCACTGGCTCCAATGCATTCCTGCAACCTGTATTTCCTCATAAGTGTCCTCTAAAATTAGTTCGACCTTGCTAATCCTATTAGATCTGTCGACTGCGTTTGATACCATTGATCATGAGATGCTGGTGACTCGCCTGTGGGACTATGTCAGGGTGGGCAGAACTGTTCTTGAATGGTTCCATTCCTTCCTGGCTGGGAGAACTCAGCAGGTGGTGATCGGGGATTGTTCATCTTCTCCCCGGAACCTCACGTGTGGAGTCCTGCAAGGCTCTATTCTGTCTCCTCTCTTGTTCAATGTATATATACAGCCGCTCAGCGAGGTTGTGAGATGGTATGGGGTGCGGTGTCATCAGTACGCTGATGACATCCAGCTCTACCTCTCCTTCTCATCCGACCCAGACCAGGTAGTTTTAGTGCTTACCTGATGTCTGGCGGCTGTGCAGGATTGGATGAGGGCAAGCCATCTGAAACTAAATCCTGACAAGACGGAGGCGACGTTGGTGGGAAGGGCAGTGGGTGTGACATCCCCCATCATTGATGGGGTTCGTCCCGCACTGGTCTCTCAGGTCCGGAGTCCTTGATCCACAGCTTTGCCTAGATCTCCAGCAGGGGCGTAGCTAGGTTGGAATGGGTCCAGAGACAAGAAATGTACTGTGCCCCCACCCCGTCCATCACCATAGACTCCCCTGTCCCTCTCCCTCCCCTCAATGTCCTTATTGCATAAAACTGTCAACAGATGCACTTATTAAATTAAATGTTATTTATTAAATAAAATTACAGGGTAAAGAAGATAACATATACTCATGTTTTCATGAGTACATGTACTCATCTATGTTTTCATGGATCCATGAAAACATGTACTCATATTTTCATGGATCCATCCCGTGTCCTTGAGTGCATGCCTGCCTCCCCTCTGCCTTTCCCTGAGCTCACTCTTACAGTGCTTGAGAGTAAGGACTGGACTCAGCTAGTCGATGCCCCCAACACTTCTCTCCCCCCCAGCTAGCCAGCACCACACCCCAAAGCCCCTCCTCTTCCCCTGTGGGCAGAGCTCCAGCCCTGCCTCAGCCTGACTTCCCTACTGCCTCTCATGCCATGATGCCTGTCTGCCCGCCCTTTGGCAAAGCTCGAACCCCACTCCAGATGCTAGAGGCAGGGCCCAATCCCCGGGCAGTGGTAGCAGGGAGAGGAGCAGCAGCAGCAGCCAGTTGACGCCCAGAAGCATCAGTGCACCATGGAGGAGCTGGGGTGGGGAAGCTGCCAAGTCCATTGGCAGCTGCAGGATGTGGAGGGTGGTGTACCTTTCAACTGAAAGCCACATGCATGTTGGGGGAATTGATTGCGCTCAATGGGCAGTCCTTCCCGGTGGTCGGGGACATGGGGTTTAGGTGCCTGATTGGCTTCCTGGCCCCCCAGTTTAAGCTTCCCTCGTACACCACCCTGAGTCAGGCTACCACCGATGTCAGCCAGCCTGCAATGAACGGCCAAGTAAGAGTGCCAGCCACCAAGCCCTGACTGGGCCTCTGCCGCTGCTCCACCAATGTCTGGCAGCCTGCAATGCCCAGCCAAGTAAGGGTGCCAGCCACCAAGCCCTGGTCAGGCCTCTGCCACTGCTCCGACAATGCCTGGAAGCCTGCAGCGCCCAACCAAGTAGGGGTGACATTCACCAAGCCCTAGCTGGCCAATGTCTGCCACCACTGAATGACGTCTCTGCTGTGCCACGGCAATCGCAGAAACGCAGATTAGACTCTCCGATCAGAATTGATTCCTTGAACAGCTGGAGAATTAACATTCAAGCTGAATCGGGAAGTGTACAGAAATCAGAAAAATGAGAATTAATTAAAACAGGAAGCCATTTTAATGATAAGTCTGGAATGACCTGCTTAATCAAATGTTACACAGAGACTGGCCACAATGATCTCGTAGCCTGAATGCATTATAAATCTTCACCTGCTTTGAGAAAAATTATATAGGATCAATTGGATGAAATGCAATCCAATGTCTGCTACTGTGCCCCGGTCATCCAATGTCTGCTGCTGCTGGCAATGCTGCCTCTGCTGTGCCATGGGTTCTGTGCCCTGGCAATGAAATGTCCGCTTCAGCTGCCTCTGCTGTACCACGGGACCGAACCCACGAACCCAAACTAAGTTTTCAGACCGAACAGCCAAACAACCGAACATCTGAACCCCATTCTGTTCGCACTTCCCTACCAGCAGGATATGAAAGACAACATCATAGAGTCATAGAACATTGGTAATCATGTAAAACATTAAAGTTGATTGATAATTTCATGTGAGAATAGGGTGGATGTAAGGATTATAGTTGTGGCTTAAGGTGTGTTACTGTAACTTTAAGGACTGGTGAGTCAACAAATCCTTTCCTACGATGAGAGATCACATCAGGGGGTGGAGCCAGAACTGGAGGACAGGGCCCCCAACTATCAGGCCTTTTCAAGGTTGCTCCCCACAGTTATAATAGTGTTGATTCTTGAATAAAGTTCTATTACTTTTATAACCTCTGCGCCTAAGGAGAACCCAGCTAAACATGACACCAGTCGACGTGGAAATGGTTGATGTGGAAATGTGGAGCTGTGGGACTCAGGGCAACTCTCACGGCTCCAGATCAAGAGCCAGCTCAAGAGCCTGCCTTCGTTCTGTTGAGTCCCCCCCCTCCACCCTCAGTGGAAGAGAATGGCAAGGGACTGCACCTGGGGGGCACTTTTACACAGCTGCATGATAAAGGCTTCCATTTATTGTTATCTAAGTATGCGCTTTTTGTTTACTGTGTTGCCAGGTGGCCAGGTGAACGTGGAGGAGGAGCAGGAAAATCAGCAGGAAACAGCTCTACAGCATGGGAAAGGTATGCTCGGAGGTGGGGGATGGCAAAAGTATGCGCAGGGGTGGGGGGTGGCACTATGGGGGGCTGGTATGGTGGTGGAAGCAAAAATGGCAACCTGGGGGATGGTACAAAGGGTGGGGATTCCTCTACAGTGACTAGGCAGATGGGCCCATGGGTTGGCAGGGGTGGGGGAAGGCCAATATTTCTCCCCAAACTATTTGGAACTATGATAAGTTTGTACTGGAAGGCCCTGATGTTGGTGTTGAGTTAGTCAACAGGACAGACCATCTTCATTCAGCGAGGAAGGGCACAATGGGAATTGAGAACCTTCAGGGGCAGGTTTCTGAGGGAACAACAAGCAACAGCAACGATCCTGAGCAGGTCAAATTCATTCATATTTTTTATTTAAACCTCCTTGGTTCCTATAGTATAATGATAAGTGAATTAATCACTTATCTGTTTGGAGAGCTAGGTAACATAAAGGATGTTTTGATGTTCTGTAAGGATGTCTTGTCACAACTGAACATCTCTCCCTCCCTCAAGGGAGATCTTGAAGGATAGGAGGGTGAGACATCTAGCTCATGGCAAGACATGGACAGGTCCCTTCTTCCCCCAGAG
The DNA here is from genome assembly GCA_003113815.1 of Sphenodon punctatus. Taxonomy (NCBI): domain Eukaryota; kingdom Metazoa; phylum Chordata; class Lepidosauria; order Sphenodontia; family Sphenodontidae; genus Sphenodon; species Sphenodon punctatus. The sequence continues at coordinate 1,326,069 of QEPC01005751.1, read as the reverse complement.
AGACATGGCTTGAGGAGAAAATCTAGACAGAACAACAAAAAAATTAAAAATAATAGGGGTAAATTAACAACTAAGAAACCAAAAAACATGAAAGGGCACCTTAGCAGACTTGGGCGTTACAACAAGATGAACTTTAAAAGACTATTCTGATTTCTGGACAGCAACCAAAATAGCTCTAATAGCTCCAAATGGCTCCAGCATGGTCTAATAAGGAAAGCAGGGTGACCAAAGTAAATAGTGCAACCAAGGTAAACAGGGCAATTAAGACCAATGATAAGGAGCCTTGTGCAGCCCCATATATAAAAGAGGATAATGGGGAGGTAATTATCCAAGGTCTGTGGTCATTAGAAGGACTTGTTGAGAATTCCTTGGCACAGTTTTATGCTAATAATCTAGCCACAAGTAGGTCAGCTGTAGATGCCTGGAAGCTTCAACTGAGTGCACAGCAATTAGTATTCATAAATTATCCCAAACCGCCTGTGAGGGTGATGGATGGGAAGTGAAGTGAAGGGAATCATTCCACTCACCCGCAGCTTTAGGAACACGCCCATTGTAAAAATACCCTCAGGATCGTAAGCGGCCTTAATCCTAACCAGGATCGAGCCTAGATCATCACAGGGCTTGAATATCAGTGATGTGGCCAATCCCAATTGTTCTACCTCCACCTCACCCAGTGGCAAGAAGTGTAGGATAAGGGTACCCAGGAGGTGCCAGGGAGGGGACGTACGCAGGGGCAGGGAACAGAGGGATAGGGAAGCGACGCTCACTCACAAACCACTTACACTACACACACACTGGACAGGGGAAGGGGACGTACACACAAGCAGGGGAGAACACAAAGGGGAACAAGGCTCACTCAGGACACACTTACCCTCTCACTCACACACATGCATGGCCACGGCCCCAGTTCCAAGCTACACACGTGCCCCTCATTAGCCATGGAGTCAGGGGGCAGGCGGGATCCCTGATGATAATTGGAGCCATCAACACTCCCTCAATAACCCTGAACAGATTAGGGACTATCTCCCTATCAAACATTCTGGCATAGAATGGGGAGGGGTGCAGGATGTGAGCATCGTGGCTCCTCTGTGAGAGGCCCATGAACACATCTATGAAGAAACAATGGTGGTCCACAACTTCCTGAAAGTTCACAGAGAACATGCTCTTCTTGTTGAGATAGTCTATCTTGCTGTGGGGAGGGCAGAAGATTGGGATCTGCGTGCTGTTTATTGTGCCTATGCAGTGGGGGAAACCCATTGCCTCGAAGCCATGGATCACCACCTCTGGGTCCTGTAGCTGGATGACCCGCTCAAGGAGCAGCTCCACAATGAGGTTGCAGACATTATGCAGGGCCCTGTTAACGGTTGAGGTCCCCACACCAAACTGCTCCGCGACACTCCTGCAGGAGTCAGGGTTGATCAGGCACCACACCGCTATCGCCATCCTTGTCCCAGGAGGAATAGGGTTGCACATATTGGTTGCACGCCTCTTGAGGTTGGGGGCAAGGATGTCTGCAACCTGGCTCAGTAGGGAGCAGGTAATCCGAAAGTGGGATGTCCATTCCTCGTAGGTCCACATGGCCAGTATGGTCTCCCACCAGTCACTGCTGAGTGTCCACATCCAACCCAGCCTCCACGTAGGTAGGGTCACCTGACGGCCATAGACATTCAGGGGCAACTTGGAGAGGACAAGGCAGACGTGCTGCTATGCTGCTGTCTCCACAATTGCTGGGCATCTAGCCTGCACCCTCCTCGCCCATTGCACCGGTGCAGGTCGGCTGCCCATCTGTGGCGGGCCCCATGGGTATACCATCGGCAAGCTGGGAGCAGCAGGGTGGCCCACCACTCATACGCCTGCTCCAGGAGGTTGAAGCATGCTGCCAGGATGGTGAGGAGGGCGATACGCAACTGTGGGATGCCTACAACAGGCATCGTGCTCCCACCACTGGTATGCATTCCCTGTGCACTGACCACTGCAACCTGTGACCACTCACCAGGCCCCAACCAGCCAACACACCCTGTGAACAGGAACTCTGAGACAACAACCCCATCCAGTAATCACAACCCTTGCACACACCATCTCACCCGCAGACAGCATCTCACACTATCACCACTGCTCCCCCCACACCCCACAGTGTTACATGCTCACACACCTTGGTCACCTTCTGTACACGCTCTCATGCCACTTGCTCGTCAACGCACCTCATGACCACTACACACTTGCACTGCTTGCTCTCCAACCACACCCCCAACCTCTCTAACTCACACAGCTCTCTCTCCCACTCAACATGCCCCCAAATAATTCTCTCTGCTCCCTCTATCACTTTCTGAACTCTCTCCACTCCACAAACATCACCAACTTGCCACACCCTTGCAGGCGAACAGGCTCCCATATGTAGATGGGTGAAATGTCACAGGGCTGCTGTGGTTGGTTCAGTGAGATGGGTGTGGTCTGCACACCTGTCTGGGGTCTCAGTGATGTCAACCCGTTGCACAACACAGAAGCGGGACGACTCACCAACACAGCTGCTATCTGTAGCCCCCAGGTAAGGTGTCATGGGACCTGCTTGGCCACGCACCCAAGCCAGGAGCCAACCCCCCCCCCTCGCCCTGTGGTTTCTGGGCCCCTCAATGATATGGTGGGTGTGGGGCCTGCATCTGCCACCCTCTCATCCTCCCACAGCCCCTGGCCGGCCTCCCTCCCTCCCTCCCTCCCTCCCTCCCTCTTATCAGGCAGGAATGTGTCCACCCTGTGTGCATGTGTGAGATTCTCAGACCCACCGTGCCAGGCCGCTATCAGCTGGCCACAGTCAACCATCAGGGAGCTGACAGCTCCAGCTCCCTCCAAGCTCATTCCCAGCCATCCTCCATCCACCTCTGGTGTACTCCAGATTGCTTCCTCTTTACTTGCCTTGTCCAGTCGAGGATTTGGCCATGCCTTCGACCATTGGACCAGTGAGGAGTGGCCAGTGTGTGCCACCATGCTGCTGGGTACCTTGTGGCAGAGCAGTGACGTCCAGCAGTTGGTGAGCGACTCCCTTTCTGTTGGTGATGGCTTCAATCTCCTGTTCCTTTATATGTGGCAGATGGGTCACCCCTTTGGGGGTCTTGAGTTCCAGAGGCGGTCCAGGGAGCTTGGCTTCGTGCCTCAATGCCACCGTGACCGTGGGCTTCTACCTGTTGTTGTGCTGCCATGGGAAGCTCGGGAGATAGCTGCTACTTGCGAAGTGGCTGGTCATCATGACTTCAGATTGGCCCTCCAGGCTGGGGGTCCATACGTTGTTAGCTGTTACACCAGTGTCCTCCTGCGTGCCTGTGGCTTCTCTTGCCCTCAAGTGGATTGCCAGACCTGCCTTGAAGAGCTGGACTTCCTACCCCCTGAGGCCGGTGACCCCATCCTGACTGGGACGCCCACCGAGCTGGAGATGGCTGCCCTGAGAGCTATGCTGAGAAGTTCGGATGTCTGAGCTGCTGCTGACACAGGTCACCCGCTTCTGCCCCACTTCCACAGGATAACCACAGGATGCCCACATGCATGCCTGTGGTTACCGTCAAGACCTCTTTGCCAACAAGAGCCTTATGCAGGGGCCCCTGTTCCCAGAGTGCCTGGCACCTGCACCGTGACCCTGCCATTGCTGCAACCTCCTTTGGGGATCCCCGCTCCCTAGTGATGGAACAGCGCTCCTGCTTCCTTGTGCCCATTCTTCAGGCTTTTACCCCACTGAATGTATATATTTGTATGCATTTTGGTTGGAAGACATGGAGAAGGGAAGTAGGAGAGGCTGGTCTGCTGCCCGTAAGGCGGACAATGGGGCACATGGCAGAGGTGGTGGTAGGGGCTGTGCCAGAGGAGTGGCAGCATACAGCAGTAGCAGCAGCCAGAGCCCATCACCACGCCCCAAGCTTCGCAGGCATGATTTTGGGAGACAGGGTTCAGAAGTTCCCAGCAGTGGCACTAGTCTGGGGGTGGTTCAGCGGTGCCTCCTGTCAGCATCCTCCAGTGCCACACAGGGCACTTCAAGGCCTGCAGGACATGAGGCTGTGGTTGTCTCTGCTGCTGCTGGAGCACTGTCAGGTGCTTTGAATGTTCCTCCAGGGCCACCAATGTCCCCTATTGTTGAGGTGATCCCCAGCAGTCCAGGGCTGGTGGATCCCACTCTGGCTGCTAGAGGCAGGGCCCAATCCCCGGGCAATGGCAGCAGGGAGAGGAGTAGCAGCAGTAGCAGCAGTAGCAGCTCTAGGGGGCACAGGGAGAAGAATGACAGTAGCATGGTGGGCAGTCAAACCTCTGGGTCCCAGTACTCCCCTTCATGTGACATCACAGTGATTGAGGACAGTGAGGCAGAAGAAGACACTAGTCCTGCAGAGGAGATGTCTGGAGCTGAGGCGATGGCTGTCCCTCCTCCCAGAGCTGTGTTGCCACCACGTTCTGCCCCTCCCAGCAGCACTGGCAGCAGCAGTGCATCACCCGGGGTGGGCCAGAAGGCAGGAGGTGGGGGGGAATCCTGTCTGGGCACATTTCAAGCTGGTGCGGGCGGATGATCCCAGGGAGGTGCAATGCACTGTGTGCAATAAGGTGGTGAAGCGTGGACAGGTGCTCGCCAACCTTGGGGCAAGTGCCATGATGAGGCACCTGAAATCATGCTACAGCGCTCTGCTTCTCAACAGGAAGGCAGGGGAAGTGGATGCCAGTGGGTTCCTGACTGCAGTGGCCAGTCATCCGCCTCCTTTAGTGGGCAAGCATCCTGTACCAACTGCTGCCTCTAGCAGCAGGAACAGTATTCCTGCTAGGGGGGAAGAACAGCAGCAGGAGCCTCGCCAGTAGTGTCAGTCCACCATGGAGGAGCTGGGGTGGGGTCAGCTGCCAAGGCCATTGGCAGCTGGAGGGTGGCGTGGCTTTCAAGAGAAATCCAGGTGCCTGTTGGGTTAAATGATTGTGCTGGATGGGCAGCCCTTCTCCATTATAGAGGACATGGACTTCAAGCAGCTGATTGGGTTCCTGACCCCCAGTTTAAGCTGCTGTCCTGCACCACCCTGAGTCATAATGTGGTGCCAGAGTTGTACAGGGCTTTGAAGGGGCGGGTGAGGGAGCAGCTGGCAGGGACTGGGGGTGTCACCATACATGTCACCACAGACCTGTGGTCCAGTAGAAATGCGCAGCATGCCTACCTGGCGGTGACGGCGCACTGGTGGCAGGACCTGGAGGCAGCTTTGGGGAGTGACAGGAGGGGTCCCAAAGCAGGAACATCGAGGCAGCCCTGACCGCTATGGTGAGGGAGTAGGTCATGCCAGGCACGCCCTTCACCAAGGGATGGGTGGTGACAGACAACGCAGCCAATATACTGAAGGCAGTCTGTGACGGGGGCTTCACCAGCATCCCTTGCGCCACACACCCCCTTCACCTAGTGGTCAGGGACGTTCTGGGCTTGGGGGAGAAGGGGATTGGGGCAGGCCCCCTTAGCTCTCTGATCAAGTGGGGGAGGAAGCTTATAGGGTTCTTTAACAGGAGCGTGAAGGGCAGCGAGCTCCTCCAGAAGAAGCAGGCAGAGCAAGGCTCCCCAGTGCACCAGCTCGTCCAGGATGTCTCCACATGGTGGAATTCCACCTTTCTGATGCTCGAGCGGCTTCTTGAACAGAAAGCTGCCCTGCATCAGATTCAACTGGTGACGGACAGCGGGGCACCTCCAGGATACAATGGGATGGAATGGGAGAGCCTGGCTCACACGGTCTTCATACTCAGACTGTTCCTGGCCGTGACGGAGACTGTGAGCAGCTCCACCGCCACCCTCAGCAGGTGACCCCTCTGGTCCAGAGTCTCCACAGGAGGCTGGACAAGATTCTTGGGGTGGGGGTGGGATTGTGGCCCTCAGGGCAGGAAGATGGCTGATGAGGTGCTTGACCTGGCGTGCACCTGAAGGCAGGGCTGCGGGTGCATTTTGACGAGCTCCTGCAGCAGGAGGAATATAGCCTGGCAACAATGCTGGGCCCCAGGGTCAAGGGCAGCATGGCACGCTAGACTGCTCTATGGGCACAGGAAGGGTGACCTGGTGGAGAGGGTCCGGCAGGCAGAGCGGGCTATGCAGCAGGGTGCCCCTGGGGATGGTGGGAGTGGGAGAAGCCACCCCTTTCAGACAGCTGGGTCTATCCCTGCCCCCAGACTTAGTGGTAGCAGCAGCAGCAGCAGCAGCAGCAGCAGCAGCAGCAGCAGCAGCCCCATTGGCAGCAGCAGCAGAAGCAGCTTGTCTTATGTGCAGGTCACTCTGGGGAGCATGGGGTCCTCCACAATAGGTCAAGAAGCGTGGCTGAGGGCAGTGGTGGAGGTGGTGCCCAGGCAAAGCTACCAGAGGAGTACGATGGCACCTCAGCAGTCATGGAGACCTACCTGGAGGAGGAGCCATGCATTGATCCCAGCAGCGATCCCTTGGCCTACTGGGCTGGCAAGACATGTGGCTGGCCCTGTCGAAAGTGGCCAAGGGTATAATGTCCTGCCAACCAACCAGTGTCCCCAGTGAGCGGGTGTTCTACATGGCAGGAGACATTTGCTCCCCGCACCACCTGAGACTGGGGGCCAAGTTGGTGGAGCAGTTGTTTTTCACCAAGGTGAACCTTCCGCTGCTGGGATTCCCCGAGCTGCCCCTGGACAAGGATTGATGGTGCAGTGGTACACGCCATTCCATGCCAGGGGCAGTCTTGGGATGAG
>QEPC01005751.1:1306626-1319306 GCA_003113815.1 Sphenodon punctatus | reverse complement strand
CATGAGGCTGTGGTTGTCTCTGCTGCTGCTGGAGCACTGTCAGGTGCTTTGAATGTTCCTCCAGGGCCACCAATGTCCCCTATTGTTGAGGTGATCCCCAGCAGTCCAGGGCTGGTGGATCCCACTCTGGCTGCTAGAGGCAGGGCCCAATCCCCGGGCAATGGCAGCAGGGAGAGGAGTAGCAGCAGTAGCAGCAGTAGCAGCTCTAGGGGGCACAGGGAGAAGAATGACAGTAGCATGGTGGGCAGTCAAACCTCTGGGTCCCAGTACTCCCCTTCATGTGACATCACAGTGATTGAGGACAGTGAGGCAGAAGAAGACACTAGTCCTGCAGAGGAGATGTCTGGAGCTGAGGCGATGGCTGTCCCTCCTCCCAGAGCTGTGTTGCCACCACGTTCTGCCCCTCCCAGCAGCACTGGCAGCAGCAGTGCATCACCCGGGGTGGGCCAGAAGGCAGGAGGTGGGGGGGAATCCTGTCTGGGCACATTTCAAGCTGGTGCGGGCGGATGATCCCAGGGAGGTGCAATGCACTGTGTGCAATAAGGTGGTGAAGCGTGGACAGGTGCTCGCCAACCTTGGGGCAAGTGCCATGATGAGGCACCTGAAATCATGCTACAGCGCTCTGCTTCTCAACAGGAAGGCAGGGGAAGTGGATGCCAGTGGGTTCCTGACTGCAGTGGCCAGTCATCCGCCTCCTTTAGTGGGCAAGCATCCTGTACCAACTGCTGCCTCTAGCAGCAGGAACAGTATTCCTGCTAGGGGGGAAGAACAGCAGCAGGAGCCTCGCCAGTAGTGTCAGTCCACCATGGAGGAGCTGGGGTGGGGTCAGCTGCCAAGGCCATTGGCAGCTGGAGGGTGGCGTGGCTTTCAAGAGAAATCCAGGTGCCTGTTGGGTTAAATGATTGTGCTGGATGGGCAGCCCTTCTCCATTATAGAGGACATGGACTTCAAGCAGCTGATTGGGTTCCTGACCCCCAGTTTAAGCTGCTGTCCTGCACCACCCTGAGTCATAATGTGGTGCCAGAGTTGTACAGGGCTTTGAAGGGGCGGGTGAGGGAGCAGCTGGCAGGGACTGGGGGTGTCACCATACATGTCACCACAGACCTGTGGTCCAGTAGAAATGCGCAGCACGCCTACCTGGCGGTGACGGCGCACTGGTGGCAGGACCTGGAGGCAGCTTTGGGGAGTGACAGGAGGGGTCCCAAAGCAGGAACATCGAGGCAGCCCTGACCGCTATGGTGAGGGAGTAGGTCATGCCAGGCACGCCCTTCACCAAGGGATGGGTGGTGACAGACAACGCAGCCAATATACTGAAGGCAGTCTGTGACGGGGGCTTCACCAGCATCCCTTGCGCCACACACCCCCTTCACCTAGTGGTCAGGGACGTTCTGGGCTTGGGGGAGAAGGGGATTGGGGCAGGCCCCCTTAGCTCTCTGATCAAGTGGGGGAGGAAGCTTATAGGGTTCTTTAACAGGAGCGTGAAGGGCAGCGAGCTCCTCCAGAAGAAGCAGGCAGAGCAAGGCTCCCCAGTGCACCAGCTCGTCCAGGATGTCTCCACATGGTGGAATTCCACCTTTCTGATGCTCGAGCGGCTTCTTGAACAGAAAGCTGCCCTGCATCAGATTCAACTGGTGACGGACAGCGGGGCACCTCCAGGATACAATGGGATGGAATGGGAGAGCCTGGCTCACACGGTCTTCATACTCAGACTGTTCCTGGCCGTGACGGAGACTGTGAGCAGCTCCACCGCCACCCTCAGCAGGTGACCCCTCTGGTCCAGAGTCTCCACAGGAGGCTGGACAAGATTCTTGGGGTGGGGGTGGGATTGTGGCCCTCAGGGCAGGAAGATGGCTGATGAGGTGCTTGACCTGGCGTGCACCTGAAGGCAGGGCTGCGGGTGCATTTTGACGAGCTCCTGCAGCAGGAGGAATATAGCCTGGCAACAATGCTGGGCCCCAGGGTCAAGGGCAGCATGGCACGCTAGACTGCTCTATGGGCACAGGAAGGGTGACCTGGTGGAGAGGGTCCGGCAGGCAGAGCGGGCTATGCAGCAGGGTGCCCCTGGGGATGGTGGGAGTGGGAGAAGCCACCCCTTTCAGACAGCTGGGTCTATCCCTGCCCCCAGACTTAGTGGTAGCAGCAGCAGCAGCAGCAGCAGCAGCAGCAGCAGCAGCAGCAGCAGCCCCATTGGCAGCAGCAGCAGAAGCAGCTTGTCTTATGTGCAGGTCACTCTGGGGAGCATGGGGTCCTCCACAATAGGTCAAGAAGCGTGGCTGAGGGCAGTGGTGGAGGTGGTGCCCAGGCAAAGCTACCAGAGGAGTACGATGGCACCTCAGCAGTCATGGAGACCTACCTGGAGGAGGAGCCATGCATTGATCCCAGCAGCGATCCCTTGGCCTACTGGGCTGGCAAGACATGTGGCTGGCCCTGTCGAAAGTGGCCAAGGGTATAATGTCCTGCCAACCAACCAGTGTCCCCAGTGAGCGGGTGTTCTACATGGCAGGAGACATTTGCTCCCCGCACCACCTGAGACTGGGGGCCAAGTTGGTGGAGCAGTTGTTTTTCACCAAGGTGAACCTTCCGCTGCTGGGATTCCCCGAGCTGCCCCTGGACAAGGATTGATGGTGCAGTGGTACACGCCATTCCATGCCAGGGGCAGTCTTGGGATGAGGCTCCTCCTCCTCAGTCTGGGCTAGGTCTACTGTTGCTCTGCTGCTGAGGTGCTGTCCCTCCCTCCCAATGCCCAGCGCACGCCATGCCGCTCTCTGTCTCTCTCTCTCTCTGTCTCTCTCTCTCTCATACTAGACAGCCTTGGCCGGCTTATCTGACTGACCGCATGAAGCAGGGTGGCATTTTGGGAAACAAACTAAGCCTGCCAGCCAGCCTCTGGCTAGACGATCTTGGCCCGCCAATCTGACTGATGTGCTCTCTCTCTCTCTCTCTCTCTCTCTCTCTCTCTCTCTCTCACACACACACACACACACACACACACACACACACACATCACAGTCTTCGCCAGCCTAGCTGAGTGCCCTGCCAAGGTCCCAGACTGCCTTCCCTTCCCTACTGCCTCTCATGTCATGCTGACTGTCTACCCACCCAGGTTGCCTGGCTCAAAGCCTGCCTCAGCCCGCCAGACTGCCTCTCATGCCACGCTGCCTGTCTGCCCGTCCAGCTTGCTGCCAAGCTCAAAGGCTGCCTCAGCCCACCCGCCTGCCTCTCATGCCAAAGTGCCTGTCTGCCCACCCAGGTTGCTGCCAAGAGAGAGAGAGAGAGAGAGAGAGAGAGAGAGAGAGAGAGAGAGAGAGAGAGTCTCCCCACCGCTAGAAGGAGAGACAGACACGATCCCACCCATGCTGTCACCTGCACTATATGGCCAGAGAGAGAGAGGCTCCTGTTAGAACGAGAGAGATGGGGATGGAGGGGGAGAGGTGTATCCAGCTCAAGCTGCCTGCCACCTGCCAGAACCAGTGAGAGCTCTCAACTGTGCCCACATCTACCAACAAACCTACCAGAACGAGATGGAAATAACAACACACAATGTATTATATGTGCCTGCCTGCCTGTGTGCGATCCTGTACCTGCTACCACCTATACCTGAATCAGTCATGCCCGCCCGTCTCAGGAACCATCAACGAGATTCTGGGACCATCATTCCAGTCACTGGGGATGTCATTCCATTCCACTGCATCCAGAAGCCTGGTACCCGCACGCCAGCCTGCCCCACCCTCCCCCAGTCTACTACTTCGCACCCACCCACCGATGCCCGCTGAAGCTAGCTGCTGAAAAAAAAAGCCGCTCTGACCACCAGCACCTGCCACCTGCTGCTCGCTGCCAATGAGCCTGTCTCTCTTTCTCTCTGGCACACCCAAACAGACACAAGCCCTGCCCCTCCTGGGGGGCTGTCTTCAAGTTGAGACCCTCCTGCTGGCACATCTTTGGGCTTATACGCTAATGCTACATCTGTTGCTGCTGTCAGGTACGGATCGGACAAGCTGTATATACAATGAGATTCTGCCACCTGCCAGAAGCAGCACAGAGGGATAAAAGATTGGGAAGGTCAAACAAAGTGGGCAACAACAAATAGAACTTTTATAAACACTTTTCAAACAACCACAACAACACATTTATAAAACCAAAACCAAACATTGAAAGGAAGCTTAAGGGGTCTACTACTCTTAGTCTTTGGGCCTGTCCCCTGGAACTTGGGGGAAAGGCAAAAGGGGCACATGAGACCTAGGGGAGGGCACCCCATGCTCCGGCATTTGGTAGCCATTTGGAGGGCAAAGTCCACGCCCCGTGCCACAGCCACTGCTACCTGGAGACCAACTGGTGGTAGAGTTCCAGGTCGGCCATCTCAGCAGAGATGTACTGGGAGTACGTCTCCACCTTCTTTTTCTCTAACTCAACCTCCTGGAACTTTTCCACCAGCCGGTTCTCCATATTGACGGCTTGCAGCCATACCCCATCCAGGAAGTCCTGGGTCGACTTCTCCACTTCAGCCCGAAAGGCCCTTGCTGCTGAGGACTCCTCCTGGGGGGACTCCTCAGTGGATCTGGAGGAGGGGGAAGGGCTTTGATGGCATAGCTGGCGTGTCTTCCCCCCCTTCTGGCGATGATGCTCCACAGCCACACCAGAGTCCTGCTGCCTCACCGTCTTGCCATGGACTTTCTCAACATGGGCAATGAGCCCCGATGTTGTCCCCTGGATGGCCCTTTTTAATCTTTTGCCACATACCTAAAGAATATAAAAAGATAGGAACATAAGAAGTGCCATACTGTGTCAGATCAATGGTCTGTCAGGCCTGCCTGCATTCTGTTTCCACAACGGGGTGGGTGGGTGGCCAATCTCTCTCTGCAGGGGACTTCCTAACAAGTCATAGGGCAACCCATTCCCTGTTATTCCAGCCCCCGTGCCTTACCTTGCAGACAGCAAATCCAGTATGCTTATCATACCACTGCCAGACATCGGACCTCGTGCGCCGCTGTCTGGCAGTGGCAACCTCCACCTCGATGGTGTCCTGTGCATGGCAGTGGCACCAGCGCTGGGGGCAGTATCATTACCCTCTCTGAAACAGGAACACATAAACAACACCTAGTAAATAATATTATAATATCATGCATTTATGATGATGCCTCTAGTTCTCCCTCCTTGGGATGCTAAGGATGGCAATGGGAGACGGTGACCCTGACTGGCATGTGCAAACCCAAAAGACCCTGGCTGGCACATGCAAATCCTGCCCTTCTTTGGGTGCTAGGGATGGCAACTGGAAAGACTCTGTCTGGCACATGGAAATCCTGCCCTCCTTGGTTTGCTAGTAGTGATGGAAACTGGGAAGACTCTTGCTGGCACATGCAAATCCTGCCCTCCTTGGGGTGCTAGGGGATCCTAGGGATGGCAAATGGAGAGACCCTGGTTGGCACATGCAAATCCTGCCCTCTTTGGGGCACTAGGGATGGCAACTAGAAAGAACCTGGCTGGCACATGCAAATCCTGCCCTTCTTTGCGTGCTAGGGATGGCAATGGAGAGACCCTGGCTGGCAAATGCAAATCCTGCCCTCTTTGGGGTGCTAGGGACAGCAACTAGAAATAACCTGGCTGGCACGTGCAAATCCTGCCCTTCTTTGAGTGCTAGGGATGGCAACTGGAAAGACCCTTTCTGGCACGTGCAAATCCTGCCCTTCTTGGGGTTCTAGGGATGGCAATGGGAGACCCCTGCTAGATGGCTGGCACATGTTTGGGTGGGTGCTTCCTTCAGCTTGTGCCTAACTTCTGGAAGAGCCCCCCACAGTACCCTCTCTCTCTGTGGCAGACATCCGCTGCCACCCACTGATGCCCACTGTTTGTGCCTGACTGCCCACCACCTACCCACCCACCCACATGCCAGTGAGCTTGCTCTAAAGGATAGTATTCTATTCATCTTGTCCTCAAAGTAAAAATAAAGTTTACAAACCTGGCAGTACCTCCTGTGCCCTCTTGCTCCTATGCTAAGGAGCTGACCTCCACCACTGAAGGTCCAGCAACTTCTTCCTCCTCCACCTGCTCCGCCACCTTGGCTGGCTTCCAGGTCCTATTAATACTCACTCTCTTCATTTTTTAAAACAAACAAACAACAGCCAAACAAAACAGTCACCCATCAACTCACCAACCAGTCAAACCAACACAGTTAAACCAACACACAATCCAACACTGTCAAAACACACCAAACAAAACCAAACATCCAGCCAGCCACAACACACACACTCTCTCTCCACACAAGCTCCACACACACTCGAATTTCTGGTTTCTGGTTTCCAGCGCGATCACGGGACCACGCGATACCTAGACTGAAATGGAAACTGATTTCCGAACGGCTGAACTGAACCGAACGCCCGAACCCAAACTTGGTCCCCGGACTGAACGACTGAACCCGAACTCGGCTCCTGAACTGAATGACCGAACCGTGATCTGTTCGTACATCCCTACTGTGGCACCCAGCTGTCTAGCCTGTGTCTCAGGGCTTGGCTGGGGCTGCTTCTTTGTATCACTTGACCTTCCTGCTCCCTCCTCCCCCACCCACTCAAAGCCTGGTAGTGTAGGGGCAGTGCCATGTGCTGGGGCTTCATTTGCCCTCACTTGGCAATTCCCTGTAAGCCCCCTCCTCCCCTTCACCCCCCTTATCCAGACCCTGCACGCCCACCCACTCCACATCCCCCAATCTGATCCACATCCCTTGCCTTCCCCCAGATCAACTCCCCTTCTCCTGCTCCCTCTGGAACTGCTGCTCTTCCGTGACTACGGCCCCCTGCATTCATGACCTATTCCTTTCTTGCCCCTTCCAACTCACTGCTCTTACTGAAACCTGGATCTCTCCCTCCGACTCTGTCACCCCTGCCACCCTCTGCTCTGGAGACCTTTCATTCTGTCATCGGCCTCGCCCTGAGGGCCAGGATGGTGGTGTGGGCCTTCTCCTTGCCAGCCCCTGTCGATTCCAACCCCTTTCCCCTCCCTCCCCCCTCCCTCTCCTTCCCTTCCTTTGAGACTCATTCTGTGCATCTATACTCCCCCCTTCACCTTTGTGTTGCTGTCATCTACCACCCCCCTGGGCCCCTCTCCTCTTTTCTCCCAGACTTTGAATCCTGGCTAACCTTCCTCCTACCCCCACTCTTATTCTTGGCGACTTTAACATCCACGTTGACACACCTTCCAAATCCCCCATCTCCCGCTTTCTCTCCCTAACCTCCTCCTTTCATCTCCGCCTCTAGACCGATTCCTCCCCCACACACTGATGGCCACTCCCTCGACCTCATCTTCTCCAGAAACTGCTCTGTTGCTGATCTCTCCTTCAATCCTTGTCATAAATCTGACCACCTCCTTGCCTCCTTCAACCTCTCCCACCAACCCCCCTCGTCTTCCCCCGCTCCGCGCCCTTTCCATAATTTGCAGGCCGTTACCCCTCTTGACTTCGCCTCCTCCCTCTCCCCCTTCCTTCCTTCAGTCTTCTCCTCCTCTTCCCCAGACTCTGCCATCTCTTCTTTTAACACCTCTCTCACCTCAACCCTTGACTCTCTTGCCCCCCTCTCCTTCCACCCCGTCTGACCCCAAAGCCCCCGCCCTTGACTCACCCCTAACATTCGCTACCTCCGCTCTTGCACCCGGGCTGTCGAATGCCTCTGGCACAAATCCTGCTACCATCCTGACTTCCTCCACTATAAATTCTCCCTCTCCTCCCTCTCTTCTACTATCTCCATGACTAGGCAACACTACTATGCCTCCAGGATCAAATCCTACTCTCGCGACCCTCGCCGCCTTTTCTCTACCTTCGACTCCCTACTCAAGCGCCCCTGCCCCCCTCCACCCTCTACCCTGTCTGCTCAGGATCTTGCATCATTCTTCACCTCAAAGATCGACAAGATCCGCCAGGACATCGCCTCCCACCCATCTCCTCTTCCCACTCCCTTACCACCCCTCCCCCTTCCCCCTCTCTTCTCACCTCCTTCCCCCTGACCTCCATTGAGGAAGTCTACACTCTGCTCTCTTCCTCAAACCCCTAACCTGCCCTCTTGACCCAATCCCCTCCCGCTCCTGACCTCTATTGCTCTCACTATTGCCCCGCCCTTTTACATGTCATTAATCTCTTCCTCTCCACTGGCTCCTTCCCCTCTGCCTTCAAGCATGCCACTGTTTCTCCCATCCTCAAAAAGCCCACCCTGGAGCCATCCGACCCCTCTAGTTACCGGACGGTCTCCCTCCTTCCCTTTGCCTCTAAGCTTCTGGAACATGTTGTCTACTCCCACTGCCTGGATCTCCTGGATCTCCTCTCTGCCAACTCCTCCCTGGACCCTCTCCAATCTGGCTTCTGCCCCCTTCACTCCACGGAAACTGCCCTTGCCAAGATCACCAATGATCAACTTGTCACTAAATTTAATCACCTCTACTCCATTCTTGTCCTCCTTGACCTCTCTGCTCCCTTCAACACTGTCGACCACTCACTCCTACTGGACTCGCTTCGCTTCTTGGGCTTCTGCGGCTCTGTCCTTGACTGGTTCTCCTCCTACCTCTCTGACCGCTCCTTTAATGTGTCTCTTCCCAATTCCAGCTCCTCCTCCCTCCCCTTTTCAGTTGGGGTTCCCCAAGGCTCTGTCCTGGGCCCTCTCCTCTTCTCTATCTACACCCTTTCCCTTGGCAAACTCATTGCCTCCCATGGCTTCCAATATCATCTCTATGCCAACGACACTCAGCTCTATCTCTCTTCCCCCTCTCTCTCCCCTTCTGTTCACTCATGCCTCATCAACTGTCTTGCTGACATCTCCGTCTGGATGTCCCAACGCCAGCTCAAGCTCAACATAGCCAAGACTGTACTCCTTATTTTTCCTCCCTCGTCTTCCTCTCCCACTTCCCTGTCCATCCGCATCGATGGAGTCACCATCCATCCTATTCCCCAAGCCCGTAGTTTGCTTCTCCCTTGTATTCCCTTTGTCCCCTCTCCTTGTCGCCCCCTCATTGTCTTTTTAGATTGTAAGCTGTAGGCAGGGACCGCGTCTTTATCTTTGTTCTGTAAAGCACCAGGTACATGGCTGGTGCTATACAAATGTCATTCATTAATCATTAATCATTAATCATTAATCATTAATCATTAATAACTCGGCTGGGCATGGTTATCCCTCTGCTTGGTGTATATGCTGTTCGTATGAATGGTATGGGTCTGTGCTCAGTGGGGCCCTGGGTGGGTGGTTGCCCAATGGGTGGGTGCTGGGCCCTCCCCAGACTTCCCATAACCCCTAGTGGTGGTATCTGTGTGAATGTATCCCTGCTTGGCGCTGGTGGGCGTGCGGTGGGTGTGTTCACCCACCCACCTCCACCCATCTCAACCCACGTCCACCCACTGGGCCTGCAGTGGTGTCTGTGTAAAAAGGTCTTACCAAGGCTGTGGCATGGCACAGCAGAGTCTAATTGTAAAGTGTAACTGTAACTTCTACTGCTCTGCCTGCTGCTTGGCATCATGAGGCCAGAGGGATCTCTTTGCCTGGCTCCACTTCTCCTTGCACATGGTCAAAACGACGGGCTAGGTGGATGATCCTGGCAGCAGAGTTTTGAAGAGAGATGAGGGAAGAAAGGTGAGGGTGGGGAAGGCCAGCGAGGAGGAGGTTACAATAGTGAAGGCATGAGATGACTAGGGCATGGACGAGAGTTTTGGCAGAGGAGACAGACAGAAAAGGGCAAATCTTAGCAATGTTGTGGAGAGAGAAGTGGCAGGATTTGACCACGCATTTCCCCTTTTATGCAGTGAGATCGCACAATCTTCTAAGAGTCATATCTAGTGGGTCTTACAAACCTGCGAGATCTCATTGCATAAAAGGGGAATAGTGCATTCACACATTACAAAATTCCAGCATTTATAACACCTGGTATTATCTTGAGGACTTTTAAGAACCCATTTTTCTCATGTGTAAAAATGGCATTAGAAAGATATGTTTTAAGTAAGGGTGCTGTTGTACCATTATGTTTTAAATTGTTTACATTTCGGCCCTTTTTACACGGGAGGCACTCATTTGTGTGTTCATGCATGGGTGCCACCTGTGTAAATCCCACATCAGGGGGTTGAGGGGGTGGATGTGCGTGTGTGTGCGCTCCTGCGCACATGCATGCACATCCATCTACACCCATCCCCCACGCACGGAGCAACTGGTGAAAACAGCTATTGCTCTGTGCATGTTGATGGATGGGGGGTGGGTGTAGATGGGTGTGCATCAGTCTACACATTCCCCACAACCACTGCATATGGACCGCAGTGCACACCGAACCCCCCCGTGCTGCGACCCATGTAAAAAGGACTTTTGATTGCCTCAGGGAAACTTTAACATTTGCCTTGTTCTTAACCAGCAAAGGAAATACAAGACAAGGCCTGTACATTGCAAATGTTTTCTGTTTACAAAAGGAAAGGTCTCTTGTTTCAAAGAAAATGTTTTCTGTTTACAAAAGGAAAGGTCTCTTGTTTCAAACAAAAGGAAAATCTCTTGTTTCAATGGTTTGAAAGGTTTCTCTTTTTTCCTGTTAGTGTCAGGTATTAACAAGAAGGTTACCAAGGACCTTATGCAACATAAATGACAGGTCTATCCTTTGGAAAGGCATTAATGTATCAGCGATTTACCTCTTTTTTCCTGAGTTATTTATATATACAACCATTCACACTGAGGCCTTTACTTTTGTGTGTCCAGAATGTATGCTCACCATTTGACCCTTTTAATCAATTATATGAAAAGTGTTTAACTGTACTACATTGTGTGTGAAAATTACACATGCATATAAACAAAGGAACTGAGTACCATGGTTAAACATGCAATAATTTTTCTTTTCTTTTTATTTTTTTAACAGAGAAAAAATACATGTAATAGTGTTCTACAGTTTTACTGAAAGTTACTTTTTTGAATCAGTTAAAAATAAAAATATGTACAGTGGGTGAAAACAGACATGACGCTAACCACCCTTTAACCACCCTTGGTGGTTATTTATGCATGTTGCAGGGCTGTATTGGTGCCCTGTGCAACCGTGAAACATGCATAAATGACCACCAAGGGTGGTTAAAGGGTGGTTATCATCATGTCTGTTTTCATCCTTAGTTAGTTAGTTAGTTAGTTAGACTTAATACCGCACCCCTCTCACCGCTTGTGTCCCAGGGCGGCTCACAAAATAAAATCCTGTTTCCTTACATAGAGAGGAATGTTTATTTATTTATATAAAGAAATGTAAGTAAATGATGTAGGGATTACGTTCATTAGTATTCAAAAGAATGTTGATAGATTTTCACAAACAGCAATGCCATGTAACAGTGCTACACTGTTCTAAAACAAGGTAATGTTCCGAAAATGCAGATAAGTAAATAAAATGACCCTGATTATTTACATGTGTGGGTCTGGTTTCCCATTGAAACATCAGGCTTCTGAATGTTTCATCACAAATACCCCCCTCCCATTACTACCGTTACTACCCCCCTCCCATTACTACTGCACATGCTCTCCAGCATGTAAACGCTGAAGGAAGGAGCAGTACACATTATGCATAGCGCATTCCTGAATATTTATCACCCATGGTACCCCTTCAGGACGAGGTACCACCATGCCACAGTTTGGCACATCAAGGTGCTGTGGTTTTAATCAAGAAAGCACTGCCCCACTTGTCTCACACAGGTTGTGAAGGATGCAGCATGCTACAACCAGCTCTGTGGCATGCTCAGGGTGCATCTCTATAGTACCTCCAAGGCTTCTCCAGCTTGTCTTTAGGCGGCTAAAAGACCTCTCCACCACCCATTTTATAAGGGTGTTGTTAAAGTATTCCTTCTCAGGGCTCTGACTCTTTGGGTAAACTTTTAGAAGCCCGGAATAAGGGGATAAGCAGGGTCCTCTATAATAACTGGGTTCACAATCATTCCTTGTATTGTAGTCTGAGGGTTTGGCCAGAAAGTACCTGTGTACTTTCTTTGAAATATGGGGGAACCATACATGATTGCAGAGACATATGAACTACCATGACAACCTGCATACACATCCGTAAACAGGCCATCTGCATCAACAATAGCCTGTAGGACCACAGAGTAGTCCTACACATAAACTGGCTCTATGTTTTAATCTGTCAGCTTCAGCACGCAAACGGCGCCACCATTGCTTCAATGGCCGACCTTCTTGCTTCAGCAACCTCAGGCCTTCTGTAAACCACAGAGGCCTGAGGAGCCGTCACCAAGGGAGTGGACGCTTTGGAGCCATTCGGTCTATGGACTCCAACAGCCAGGTAGTCCATAAAGTCACAAGGTCATCGAGCGGGTGGTCGTCAAGTTCAGAGGGCAACTCCCCAGGAACTTTTTGGAACCACTCTGGTTCCATTAGTCTCCAGGGGTGATCCATCTGAATTGGTTCTACACCCTCCAGGGGGCAGACATGAATTACTCTTTAGTAGGACTGTAGCGGCATGCCGCTGTGGCAGCTGTTGCCGACGGAAACCCCTATTCCGCACATCACGGCACGGTTCAGCAGAGACAGCTCTCCGACGACTGCGGCTGCAGTTTGCCACTAATGGTGCCGTGGCATTTGAACTGGTGAACGGAAGTGTAACTTTTGTGGATTCCAATAAGAAGTGGCACCAACTCCCCTTTCTGTCAATCGCAGAATCTTTGTGGTTATCTGATCATTGTATCATGTTTCCGCCAC
>QEPC01005751.1:1278042-1306526 GCA_003113815.1 Sphenodon punctatus | reverse complement strand
TAGCTGGTACCCTCCCAACCGATGATTAGAGACCTTTGGGAAGAAAGTAAGGAGAACTCTGATGCCACCATCCCTCCCATAAAAAGAAGGAGCTGCCAACACCCCAACAGTGGACGACGAGATGAGCCTGGGACTCTGAACACTGGGGCACAGTTGGAAGGGCACCCGAACTACAAAGGTCATTTGAGAGTATTTGAGGAACCGAGTGCCTAGCCTGTATAGAAACCATTAGTGAATGTATAAGCTGTAAGATAGTTTAATTATCATCAGGGATAAAGGTTTAGATGTTAAATATAAAGAGTCTTTGGATTGATTGTCTTTGCCTCTCTTCCAGTTTGAATTTCCTGGGCCTACTGAGGCACTACACTGCCCTCACCCACCACCCTGAGTCAGCAGGTGGTGCCAGCCCTGTACCGGGCTTTAAAGGAGCGGGTGAGGGAGCAGCTGGCAAGGGATGGAGGTGCCACCGTCCACTTCACCACAGACCTGTGGTCGAGCAGGAACGCACAGCATGCCTACCTTGCAGTGACGGCGCACTGGTGGCAGAACCCAGAGGCAGTGTTTGGCCGTGACAGGAGGGGTCCTGAAGCAGGGTATAGGTGGGTCCTGCTTCAGGCAGAAGTAATGGACAGCCCCTACACTACTTGAAACATCGAGGCAGCCCTGACCACCATGGTAAGGGAGTGGGTCACATCAGGTGTGCCCTTCGCCAAGGGGTGCGTGGTGATGGACAACACGGACAACATATTGAGGGCAGTCTGCAAGGGGGGCTTCACCAGCATCCCTTGCGCTGCACACCCCCTTCACCTGGTGGTCTGGGCTTGGGTGAGAAGGTGATTGGGTCAGGCACCCTTAGCTCCCTGATCAAGTGGGGGAGGAAGCTGACTGGTTTCTTTAACTGGAGCGTGAAGGGCAGCGACCTCCTCTGGGTGAAGCAGGCCGAGCAAGGCTCCCCAGTGCACCAACTGGTGCAGGATGTGTCCACATGGTGGAATTCGACGTTCCTGATGCTCGAGCGGCTTCTCAAGCAGAAAGCCACCTTGCATCAGGTTCAACTGGTGATGGACAGTGGGGCACCTCCAGGGTATGATGGGGCAGAATGGGAGATCCTGGTTCACACGGTCTTCATGCTGAGACCATTCCTGACCATGATGGAGACCATCAGCTCCTCCATGGCCACCATCAGTCAGTTGACACTCTGTTCCAGAGTCTCCTCAGGAGGCTGGAGGAGATTCTCTAGGGGCGGGATTGTGGTCATCAGAGCAAGAAGCTGGCAGATGAGGCAGTTCACCTGGGTCAGCAGCTGAAGGCAGGGCTGAAGGTGCAGTTCGATGAGCTCCTGAAGCAGGCGGAATACGTTTTGGCAACCATGCTGGACCCCATGGTCAAGGGCAGCATGGCACGCCAGACAGCGCTCTATAGCCACTGGAAGGGTGACCTGGTGGAGAGGGTCCAGCAGGCAGAGAGGGCTCTGGAGAGTGCATGGCAGCAGCAGCGGGACAACCCTGGGGATGGTGGGAGTGGGAGAAACCACCCCTTGCAGCCGGCGGGGTCTATCCCTGCCCCCAGCCCTAGCAGTAGCAGCACCAGAAGCAGCACCCCTATTGCGAGCAGCAGCAGCTCGTATGTGCAGGGCACTCTGGTGAGCATGGGCTCATGCACAGCAGGGAAGGCAGCATGGCTGGGAGCAGTGGTGAAGGTGGTGCCCAAGGACAGTTACGTGAGGGAGTACGACAGAGTCTCAGCAGCAGTGGAGAACTACCTGGAGGAGGAGCCGTGCATCGAACCCAGCAGCAATCCCTTGGTTTACTGGGCCGGCAAGACCAACATGTGGCCGGCCCTGTCCAAAGTGGCCAAGGGTCTGTTGTCCTGTCCACCAACGAGTGTCCCCAGTGAGCGAGTGTTCTCCATGGCGGGGGACATTTGCTCGCCACACCGCCTGAGACTGGAGGCCAAGTTGGTGGAGCAGATGTTTTTATCAAGGTGAACCTTCCGCTGCTGGGATTCCCCGAACTGCCCCTGGACATGGATTGATGGTGCAGTGGCACATGTCATCCCATGCCAGGGGCAGTGTTGGGATGGGGCTCCTACTCAATCTGGACTGCTGCTGCTGCGGTGTTGTCCCTCCCTCCCAATGCCTGGTGCCTGCCCTGCCCCCCCCTCTCTCTCTCCAGCCTCGGCTGGCTTATCTGACTGACCTCATGACGCAGGGTGGCATTGGGAAGCTGTAAGCCTGCCAGCCAGCCTCTGGCTACATGATCTCGACCCGACTATCTGACTGACTCTCTCTCTCGCACACTGCACAGTCTTCTCCATCCTATCTGAGTGCCCTGCGAAGGTCCCAGCCTGCCTTCCCTACTGCCTCTCATGCCACACTGTCTGTCTGCCCGCCCTAGTTGCCAACCTCAAACCCTGCCTCAATCTGCCTTCCGCTGCTCATGTCACGCTGCCTGTCTGCTGCTGCTGCCGCTGCTGCCTCTGTTGTGCCATGGTTTCTGCTACCGGGCAATCCAATGTCTGCCAATGTTCCACCAATGCACAGCAGCCTGCAATGCCCAGCCAAGTAGGGGTGCCAGACCAGCCACCAAGCCCCAAGCCTTCCCAGCCTCTGCTGCTGCCGCCGCCACTGGGTCTCAGATGGCAAGCCATGGTGCCATGGGCACTCCCAGGGGCCAAGCGCTGAACCTGCCTGCCCAGGCAAGCTGGGGTGCCAAGCGCTAAGCCTTCCTGGTCTCTGCTGCTGCTGCTGTGTCTCCGATGGCCTGCCATTCCCCCACAGGCACCCCTGGAGTGCCCCAAGCCTCCCGGTGGGACCAAACTTTCAGAACGTTCAGGAGGGTCCAAACTCCACAGAACCAAACCCATGAACCTGAATTAAGTTTTCGGATGAAACATCCGAACGTCCGAACATCCATCCAAACACCGTTCTGTTCATACATCCCTAATGGAGAGGGTGTTCTCAGTAGCCACACTTCAGCTGTGGAACTCTCTTCCAGAGGATGCTCACCTGGCCCCGGACCTGTTGACCTTTTGTCACTTTTGTAAGACCTGGCTGTTCCACCAGGCATTTAGTAGAGGGGTGGGTGAGTGAGGATGGTTATGTGGTGGGGAGTGGGGGGAGTGGATTATGGGAGGATTTTGTGTTTTTTATATTTTTAAGGTGGGTGGGAATGTTTTATATTTATATGATTTTATTGTAAGCCACCCCAAGCCGCCTGAGGTGGAGTTGGGTGGGATATTAAATTGTTAAAATAAATAAATAAACACATTTCTCAACAGGAATGACTTTGCACATACATGTGTAATCTTTACGGTGGTGAGGATGGAGCTCCTCAAACAGCATTTGGAAAACATCCTTTGTCATTCCGAAATTTGAAAACCATTTCACTTCATTCCATATTCCACAAACAATAGCCTCCCACCAAAGTCCACTTTTTGCAAGAGTGCACTGCTCATGTTTCTGAGGTGTCACTCTTTGCACATCCTCAAATATCTCTGGTGTTATTCTAAAGATAGCCTCTATAGCATCATTGCCAAGATCCAAGTGTTCCTATATTATGCTAATTATGTGCGTTCTTAGCTCCAGTAAGAGTTGTCTTAGATACTGGTTTGCTTTCATGTTGTTCTGCTGCTTTATCAATGTCCACGTGCAGACCAATACCCAAGTCCCCCACAAGCAAAAAGTCCTGCTGAGTTTGGGTGCAGAAGTGCTTCATTACACATTAGGGGTGTGCACTGGGCCCCCATGTTATATTTGTTTTTCGTTATCCTTTTCATTATTAAAAATGTCATTTTTGTTATCGTTATTAACATTTTTGTTATCAATTCAATTTCAATTTCAATTTCAATTTATTGTGTAGCCATGTGGCCGTTGTAGAAACATATAGATGGTACAAACCACAAACAAAACACGTAATACAATCCTATAACAATAATAAAACCTATAAATAAAATATAATACATTTTTTTAATAAAAAGCTCCAACAAAAGATAAAATTAATATAAGGAGCTGAAATAGTTTAGGTAAGCCTTGTACACATTATCTAGCCAGCAATTAATGTACCATTTGTAATTTAGATTCTTTCTTAGATAAAATTCTTGCATGATCATTATGGTCATTGCAAATAAAAAGTATAAACAAACCAATTCCACTATTACACAAACCCTAAAATAGGCATAATCATACAAATCAACTATAATCCAATCTACCCCCACCGCAAGGAGAGTCAAGAGAATTTTGAATTATAAATAAAGTAAATTCATCAGTTTAGCAAAACCAAAATATATATGCTGAGGGAATCAACCCCTAATCAAGTTTACTGGCATACACATAAAATAAAAACAATGCCACATTCTTAGTGACTTCCTTAGAGCGATCACTGAATAAGACCTTTATATAAAATTCCTCTGACCGACCGAGGAAGGGGATGAATTCAGCAATTATTAGTCTCTGCCATAGAGTGGCATATAAAGGGCAGTCCAGAACTATGTGCTGTATTGACTCAATATGATGCAGATTACATGTGCAGAGTTGCTCAGCCAGCGGGGTCCCCCAATACCTGCTCTTGGTCATGGCAGAAGGATAACAGTTCTAGGAGAAAGAGCCTCCTGTTTAATGGAGAAAGTCCACAATCCAGGTATGCCTTAGGAGAATTAATGGGGGCAGGCAAAAAGACTGTACAAACCCAGGGCCCTGCACTCCTTCAAGGCCGCCCATCGTTCCTGACGTCCAATATCAGAGAGCTTCTGGGCCACCAAGTTCTTTGCAACTTTATAACCGAGGGGGGCAAGGGCCTTGGGTGAAAAACCTAATCTGTTTAGCTTCATTTCCGCAGTCATTAACCAACTACTGGACACCTTATCAATAACCACCAACTGAGATAAGGGGGCCGCCAGATTGAAGTATAGCCTTAGCCAGTAGTTCAAGGCTCCCATCCAAATCCTCTCCTGGAGAGGTATATACCACACTCCATATAAATGGCCACACTACTGACCCCAGGAGGGGCTGTGAGCAAGGCCCACAGGAAGCTCAACTGCAAATGAAGATTATATTCTGGTATCGGAGCTGCTGATGAGGGTGGAAGCCGAAATATTCAGCTAATCAATAAATCTCTGTTTACAGTCATTTTCTCTTTATAATTCCTATATAATGTTTATGATTGGCAGCATCCTACTAGACGCTGGAGCTTCTTGAGTGTATCGCTGTTTTGTTGCTTCCCACATCAGTCGATATATATATAAAAAATAAAACAGACTTGCCTAAATACCTATATAATATCTAATATCTCTCTATATGTACACAAGTAACATCTAAATCTGAGGGAGACAGGGGATGGGAAAAGGAAAATTTATCTATTATCTAATCAATTATCTATATGGCTATTCTAATCTAATCTATAAGTCTATAATATGTATCTATATCTAATCTATACTACCTATCTATATATAGCATACAGGGGGGAGAAGGACAGCGAAAGGGAAAAGGTAAAATGTAGGGTATAAGGAAGGAAAGGTATTAGTGGTAATACAATGAGGGCTAGGGAGGATTTTTTGTGTTCAAGCACCACAGTTCTGTAAACTCAACCTGACAAGCAGAGCTCTCACAGAACAGAGAGAAAAAGTCTGGCCCTCCCATTATAAAGGGTTGCAATGCCCTCCCCCAGAGCCCCCCTGATTGGTTGTGGGAGGCAGCAGGCATTGAGCAATCACAGAGAGCCATGAGACTGCTGGGGCCTGCTTGCGCTGCTCATTGGCCAGTGATACATCCATCAGATACTGCTGAGCTGCTTGCCCCTCCCAACACAGGCACAGTTCAAGGGTTCCACCCTGTTTATGACTCCGAGATGTCTGCTCCCTCCTCCCCCTCCACATTTCCACTCCAAAACCCAAATGCCACAGCACTAATAATGAGAATGATAACAACATTGTCATTTTTGTTATTGTTATGATCTATTGTCATTTTCGTTATTGCAATAACGATAACAAAAACAGCAGTTGTTATTTTTATTGTAATAACGAAAATGACATGCACACCCCTACTTGCTTGTTGCAGCCAAGCATACACTGTCACCACAAGAAAGAGAATGTGGGCCTCGATGCTTGCAGCCATGTTCTCATCTATCTTGTGTGCATGAGATGCTGCAGGGTATATCCGTCTAGAAGGGAAAAACATGATTTTTGTTGGTTAAAATTATAACCAATGGACCTAGAAAGATCAGTTGCTGCCAAGTCTGACAGTTGCTGTCAGATTTGCTGTCTGTTGGTTTGCTGTTTCCCATCAATACAGCCTTACCCTCCCAGTGCCTTCTCACTGTGTTCCCTGTATCCCTTGGTCATCAAGTCATCTTCTTTATTGGTCAAAGTAATTGATAATTAAGTGTATGTACAGGGTGCAGGATTGGTTGGGGATGAGGACCACTTAACACTCAGGTCGCCTTCAGACCTACCACCCCACCCCCCGCCCCGTGCATATTCTGGCTGTGAGAAGGAATGTGCAACCAGGATATGCGCGGGGTGCCGCCGGTCTGAAACTCCCCCTGTGCGGCTTTGCTGGCAAACACCCAGAGATACAGAGCACAGGAAATCTTGCTCTGTATCTCTGCGGATGTTTGCCAGCAAAGCCGCATGGGGGGGCTTTCAGACCAACTGCACCTCGTGCATATCCTGGCTGCGCATTCCCTCCCGCAGCCAGAATATGCACAGGGGGAGAGGTCTAAAAATGACCTAACATTCTACGTATTATAGCCTGGAAAACACAACCACCACCCAAAAAAAATTCTAGGTAAACTTTTAAAGGGTACTAGGGGGATGCTTTTTCACTGATGCCCCCACGCTTGTGACTTGCCCCAGAGGGGATGCTTTTTGCTGATGCCCTCACACTTGTGATGTGTCCTTGTTTGGAGCAGGTGCCAAAATCTAGGCACATTTGTTAACACCCAATCGAAACTAAAACGTACCTTTTTGGAGAGTAGAAAGTGATTTAGCTTTAGGAAACTGCAAGGGACCGAACAACAATACTGCTCAAGCTAGCAATATATGCCAGGTAAAAGAACATTCTGAGGGGGTGAGGAAACACAACTGTAGGAGGGGGAGAAAGGTCATTAAATTTCCTTCCGGGAATGCCGTAAATGCGAAGGAAAGCTTGGGTAATATGCACAACTATCCAGTGGAAATGCTATTTAAGTGCATTTTGTTAATGCACATGTATTTGCCATGCCCAGAAAAGGTGAATGTGAGAAGGCTGGTTATAAAATTAAATGCGCATATTAAACAATGTGATTTCGAAGAACACAGAGTATTACAGAATGTGGGAAAGTAGTGGCTTGGTGCACAGTACTGGGACTGGGAGGTAGGGGGAGGCCCGAGTTCAAGTCTCGCCTTAGCCAGAAACTCACTGGGTGACCTTGCGCCAGTCACAATATTCTTGCAGCCTAACCTACCTCACAGAATTGTTGTGAGGATTACAAAGTTGTGTTAAATTATTCTGTGTGACACGGTGTGAGAGCCCTGGGAGGGGTGGTGGTATATATAATAATTAATAATTAATACATTATTTCCAGCAGGCCATCTAAAAATTGCACTATTGATTTATTATCAAGCATTATCGATAATAAGCAGCATGCCGGTGGATGAATCTTTTTCTCCAATTGTGAGAGAGGATAGACTTCATCGGTATGTTACAGGTCTTATTTTGAACAAAGTCCCGGGAATTGATTTTTTCCCTCTGGAATGTTATTGTGATTGTATTAACTGGTGGGCTCCTGTCCTGGCCAAATTATTTTCTTTAGTTAATTCTTTGAAGCAAATACCTCTCATTTGGATCATGGCAGTTATTGTTCACATTTATAAATGGGGCAACAGAAAGGATCCTGCCAATTACAGGCCCATCAGTCTTTTACCAGTAATTAAGAAATTGTACTCAGTCACGCTTCCTACATGAAACCTTGAAGCTAATAATTATTAGCTGAAGAACAAGCGGGTTTCCTCCAGGGAAGATCAGGAAGGGATAATTGTTTTATTCTCATGCACCTTATAGACAAATATGTTTCAGTTAGAGCAGGCAGACTGTTTGTTGCCTTCATGGATTTTCCAAGGTGTTTGACACCATGAATAGGACCAAGTTATGGGCCAAGTTATTCTACTTCGGCATTAACCAACATTAGACTAGGATCATTTTCATGAAAAAGCAACGTAGGAGGCATTTTTGGTGAAAAGTCGATAAACCCATTTTTCTACTTAATTTGAGTGTGCTGAATCCAAAAATGCTGTTTACCAAGCTCAGTTTTGGCATTCTTGTACTGTAAATTAAAAGCGAAACAAAATTGCACCTGAAATTGTTGTATTTATTCATAATGGGCTAATTTTACAACATTAATATATATTGTACAGCAGAACAAAATACTGTTACATATGTTATGTGATCATTTGTAAGTAAAAGTAAGTACAGGTTGCAGCATGAGGTTTGTTGCTTCACACTTTGAACATTTTTCACTACTGAAACATGACAACTATAATGTTGGAGGTGATAACATTACGCATTCATGCAAAAACTTTCACTAGTTTGACATTTGCATGCTGTGGTTCATTGCAGTTTCCCTTTCTTACAACTACAGTTGTTTGATTTGCATCCAACAGCCACATGTGACAAGTTAGACACAAGCATCAGGTATCAAAGCTAGTGGCATGAGCTTTGGAACAAGTTTTCCATTGCGTTGTGTCCAACCCATTTTCTCTGGTGCAGGTTGGTTTGGAATGTTACAAGTTGCTTGCCTCCACACCATTGACTGATAATGAGCGCTTTGTATGTGGAACTTTAGTGCATCACTTGTAGGAGACGAAGGGTGTTTTCAGACGTTACGAGATCACAGTCAACCACGCTCAATTCCGCGTGGTGGCTGTGATCTCGTAACATCTGTTGGGGGAAATGGATGTTTCCCCCCAGATGTTACCGCGGCGTGGAATTGCATTCACCATGCGAGCGGCTGAAGCGGCGGGGCCGGAGGCCGTCGCATGTTGAATGCAATTCCATGCCAGGGTGAACCCCAGCATCTCGTCTGGTCAGGCGCCACGGCCCAGGATCACCGGCGGGATCCTGGGCTGTGGCGAATCCGGCCCGACGCGGTGGCCTCAGTGGCCCCACTGCCCGCCCGTCTCCCCAGAGGGCGGGCGGCGGGGCACGTGGAGGGGGCGGGGCTGTGTGGCCACACGTTGCGCCGTGCGGCCCCGCCCCCTCCCAGATTCCCCGCCGGGATCCCCCCGGCACATCTGATACGGCGTGATGGGGTCATCCTGGCGGGGAATGGATAGGGTGTTTTCGGTACGGGGCCAACGGACCCCGTAACGTCTGAAAACACCCAATGGGTGAAAACAGACATGACGCTAACCACCCTTTAACCACACTTGGTGGTCATTTATGCATGTTCAGGGCTGCATAGGACACTGATACAGTCCTGCAATGTTTCTTGTATGTTTCTTGTTGAAGATCACCTTTTCCTAGATTTTTAAGAGGACCAGGATCTGAGCAAAATGATTTCCAAGCTGTTTTCTTGCCATGCCCAGCAATGTGGGAGACTTCATCACAGCCTGTGATTTCATGAAATGGAATTATGTTAGTCAGATCTTCTAGTGAGTTGGACAACTTAGCACAGATGGTGCGCACAGGAATAGACTTTGACTTTTCTGATGTGCCTGACTTCATCCACAGCTTTTCACAAGTCATTTTGCTGAAATGCACCACTAGCAGCACAAAGACATCGGTGTCACGTGCTGACACAACAACAGTGTTGGCATTAACGTGAATACAGTGCAGTAAAATTCTTGTACCAGCCTCCTCATGTTTGACTACCAATACACTTGTATCCACAGTGGAATTGGAAGCCTTCACTGTGTCATCTTCTTTGAACCCACCAGAAACAATGATGGTCTTGTTCTCAGATGCCTGGAGTATGAGTTGTTCAGAAAGGAAGCAAGCAAGATCACCCTTATTTTCTGGGAGAGCCAAGAAATTTTTCCAGTTGCTAGGAAGTGGAACAGTTCTGTCTTCAACAAATCTCCGAATTGGCTTAAGTCCTTTTGATCATTTTTGTCTTGTCCCTTCTTTGATAGAAGCTGACCTATATCTGTCAAATGTAATGTCAATCCTGTTGAAATGGTGTCCACTCTGAAACATAGATTTCACAAAATTGTCAACCAGGACACCGAAAGTGGTACTGCCATAGGGTTTCCCTATTGCCACCACACATGCTTGGCCATCAACCACAAGACATGAAGTACCTTCAGGTATCACCTGAGGAGGACATAGGATATCACTTGTCAAGACATCTGCAAGGACTGATTTGTTTCCATCTCTGAGGTCTCTGTTCAGATCTGCAAGCACAATTGGAACTGGCATCAGTCCATATCGCAATATTTTTGGAAGTTCTACTACTCTTCAGCTTCATAGGCCATGATTAAGCGATGCAAGATGTTCTGATCAACTTTTATGGTGTTTCATTTGTTTCTGCACCATGGAAAGAGATGCAAATGTTTTAGCCTTTACCTTCTTTAATGGTGCATGGAATTTCATGTGCAAAGTTCCCTCTGTTGGCGCCATGAATCTTTTTTGAACAAAAGCAATCAACTGCTTCTGACCCAGTTAGCATTGAGCAGAGACTCTTGTATCACCTCTGTAGTCATATCCATTGTTCCAATGGCATGGAAAGTTGTGATAGATGAGTCAGGAGAAAATACCATGAGGCATGGGGTGACAATGGAGTCCTACATGTGAAGGATGTGGTCCAGGGTGTCATAGTAGGGGGCGGTCCGGGCTCTGTGGCTGGACCGCTGGTTGTTGTCCCTGATGGCCTTGTACCCCCTCTTGAGCTCCTTGACCTTCAATCGGCACCGGGCCATGGTCCTGTGGTGCCCCGCCACCTCCATGTCCCACATGATCTCCAGGTAGATGTGCTCATTCCTCTGGTTGACCGCTAGCTCCAGCTGGTGCTCCAGGGTCCCCCAGATCCTGATGAAGTCCTGGGTCTCCCTGTGCCCCCATTGCCTCCCTCGGTGGTACGGCTGTCTCCCACATGGGCCCTCCTGATCCTCCTCCTGCTCCTCCTCTTCTGCCTGACCCGGGCCCGACAACTCCGGGGGCTCAGGCTCCTGGGCCCACATCCATGTCTGTGGGTCATAAGGGGGGGGGAGGTTGGTTGCTGGGTTGCCTCAGCCCCACGGCCCTTCCCCCTGGCCCCCCACCTGCCGGCCCGCCCGCCTCCCTTGGTGCCCCATAACCTTTGCACACACACCCCTTCAGTCCCCTTACCCATTTCCAGGGTGCCTCTTCCCCTGGGCTGGTTGTTGTCTCTGGGACAGTCCGTTCCGGCTGCTGCTGCTGTTCTCCCCACACCGCCTCCATGTGCTGCACGACCACCTCCTCTGCCTGCGCCTCCTCCTCCCTTGCTCTCTTGCCCTCTGCTCTCCTCTCCCTTCCACCTCGCTCCATCCTGCCATGTCCTCCTGCTGCTGTGTGCCCTTTAAATCTCCCTCCCCGGCCTGTGTTGTTGCTCGTTGTCTGGCAGTGACACTGCATGCTTTGTCCATGGCTGGGAATCATTTTGCTTGATTCCGGGCGGTGGTTGCCATTCAGATGTTACATTTTGTTGTTTCCCAGTGGGAATTGCTTTGACCACGCTTTCGGAGATGGTTCGGGCCGGAGTTCCGGAAGGGTGGTTAATTTTGTCCCCTGCTGGGGATTGTCTGTGGTGAACATCTGGCGACTGCTGAACAGACGTTCAGAGCCCTTTGGCCCCGCTGTGGGGTTGAATGCGGTTCACTGTGGTTGACTGTGAACTCGTAACATCTGAAATCACCCAGTTTCTCTTTAAATGTGTGCATTTGAGTAACAAATGAGTGTGGGACTGTTGTGCCAGCTTTGCTTGCCAGATTACAGTAACGTTTCCATACCTCAGACAGTTCAAGAACATGGCCTTGTTCAGCACACAATTGCAAGATCAGTGTTTTGTGCTTCGCCTTCAGTTTCTGATGTTTTCTTTAAAAACTGCTTGTAGCAATTTGGATGGTATTTGTCTTCTGCTGCAATTAAATCACTTACCACAGATAGTCTGACATGTAAGGCATGGTTATATTTGGCTGTTTCCAGTATTCTTTTACTTGTATTGAATGTAGTTACAGATGAGAGCTTTTCTTTAGAACTTTCATCCTGACAGAACATACAGAAATTCGAGTTCGTTGGTTGTGTGAAACTTCTCAATCCTGATTCAGAAGTTTGGAGAAGAGATTGAGCCATTGATTTTGAATCACACTTACTTGTTGACCAGGCATTTTCTAAACATTGTTTCTGTAACCTGTTGATTTTACCTTTATCTGTAAATTGTGCAGAGCAATATCTATGCTAAACCAAGCATTTGCCTCCATCAGATTGCAAAGCAGTGTTGATTCGTTCAATAGCTTCCTTGTACATTGAATCTCTCAGTTTGTGCCTTGCATTTGCTGCCTCCTGTATTGTAGATAACCCCCTTTTCACTTGCACAAAAGACAGAATCATGTTTCACTTGCTGGCATATAATGTACTGTTCATATTACACTGTTACTGGTCTCTTCAAGAGTAGTAATGACTCCATGGTTTACAAATGCCTGAAACAGCAAAAATAGATATAAGTTACACTGATAGAAGCAATTGCAGCAATAGCTATGAATGATTCAGTAAATTATTATTCACTAATATCTATACATGGCAAACTATATGCAAATATTCTTCTATATGAGGTGGCCATTTTGAATTCTAATTTTCTAGGTCTTCCTGTGGGAATTCAGCTTGGTAAATAGAATATTTGGATTCAGCATACTCAAATTATGGTAAAAACACTGTTTAGTCCAACTTTTCACCCAAAATGCCTCCTGATTCATAAATAAAGACATTTCTGGAAAATTGCCCTAGACTACATCTCTTAGATCTAATAAAAGAATTACATTGCCATTCTAAAGTGATGGTAAGACTGACCAACACGGGAGACTATTCTCAACCTTTTGAGATTGCCTCAGGGGTTAGACAGGTCTGCCTGCTGGCCCCCTTGTTGTTCAGCCTTTTTATAAATGATTTGGTATTTGCAATCAATGAAGTAAAATCCAACCCTCCAGCTATAGCAGGTCATTCTACAGCAATTATACTTTATCCTGATGATGTATTGCTATTATCTCAAACTCTGAAAGGATTACAGAGTTGTCTTGATTGCCTAGAACAACATTGTAAAGATAAAGACATGCTGGTCAATTCCCCAAAGACCCAAGTAGTTAGCTTTGGGCCTGCTAAGACTAAATATAACTGGAGAACATGGCTTCATCTCATGCTGCAAGTATCCAAGGTAGTTTATTTGGGTGTCTCCGTTTCTGCTATGAACTCTTGGAGTACCCATAGAAGGAATGTTATCCTTAAAGCTAAAAGCTCCGCCGCAGGACTATTGAAATTCTACAGACGTTCTAAGACTTCTAGCCTCCGTGCAGTTTTTGATGTTTTTAGGGCCAAGTCTTTAGCCCAGCTTTTATTTGGGAGAGAGTTATGCATGTTTATAATAAAGATAGTCATAGTCATATTTATTATCAGTGTGACCGATGGTCATTGCTTGAGATAAAAAGCACAGAAACAAAATTGCACAATTAGATAACAAAAGTACATACAGTAAACAAATTAAACATAACTATATCCATAAGGAAGAATAGCAAAGTATCTAAGCTAATATAATAATAAATTTAAAAAACAAAAACAAAGTCCAAGAAACCTATTAAAAATTCCCAATACTGATCATACAAAAGTCTTGAAAAGCCTTCAGGGAAGACCTTCGAAGTTTCATGGCTCTAGAGGGGATTTAAATTCTAAAAAATCACACCTCAAATTTATTGCTAAAATTAAAAATTTTGTTAATATAACTCAACTCCAGCTCCACATCCCTTGGGGGCAATTCAGGTATATACAAATCAGATATAATAAAGATTGAGTTGGTAGAAAATAATTTCATCAGAGGAATGGGGTACCAAGCTCCACCTCGATTGCTGCAATTCAAGTTGAGACTGGCCTGTTTTCAGTAACCACTCTAGCTATTCTTAGAGCTCTTGTGTACTGGGACAAAGTCTGGAATTTATTAATTTTATTATTTATTTATTTGTTTGTTTTTATAACTTATATGCCACCCTCTCCTGCCTCAGGCATCTTGGGGTGGCTCACAACATTTGAAAACATATTAAAATATACAACAAACAACAATTAAAACAATAAATTAAAACCCATCCCTACCCACCCTAACCCAACCCACCCACCAACCCCACCTCCCTGGGGAAAGGCCTGGCGCAACAGCCAGGTCTTACAGTGTATGTGGAAAGAGGGGAGGTCAGTAATTAAGCAGACCTCCAATGGGAGGGAGTTCCACAGCTGCAGTGGAGAGAATGCCCTCCTCATGGTGGACAACTGGGAAACCCGGGGGACCCCGAGGAGGACGCCCCCGGCCGACTGCAGGGGCCAATCCAGGACCCGGAGAGTGAGATGGTCCCGCAGGTAGGTAGGGCCCAAGCCATTTAGGGCTTTAAAGGTTAATTTTGACATTGGAGGGGTGCAATTTGGGAGGTTTGGGTGTGATGGGGGGGTTTTTGACCTCCCTCTGATGGCAGGAGAGGGAGCTCAGGGGGTGGTGTGGAGGGGAACCCCTGGTGTGAGCAGGGGCGATTCTCCAGGGGGGGAGGGTTGCCTGCTGGTGGCAGAGGCGGGTAGGGTTTTTTAGGGAGGTGGGGTCCTTCTCGCGGCCTGTCTGGGCAGCCTATGGAGGATGGGTGTCTAACAGGGTTCTCTGAGGAGGGGAGGGGTTCTGCAGCTATCAGGGTTGTTACGGGTTGGGGGAGATATGGTCCCATGGGGAGGTGTGTTCCATCAGTGAGGAGGGAGAGGTGCCTTGTGCCCATTCCTTTTAGGAGATATCTGGTGCAGGCTCCACCAGGTGTTCAGTGTCTCCATCTTGTGTTGGATTTGACCGGGGACAGATTAGGGGTGCTGCTGGTGTACCGTGCACCCAACTTCCCGGCGGCATCCCTACATGCTCTTGCTGATCTGGTGTCAGATGTAATCCTCCGGACCCCTAGATTGGTGGTCCTGGGGGACTTTAATATTCACAGTGACACCGATCTTGGAGGAGTGAGGCATGAGTTCATGGCCTCCATGACAACCATGGGCCTGTCCCAAATCATCTGTGGCCCCACACATGAGGAGGGACATACACTGGATTTGGTTTTCTGCACCGGCCTTGAGGCGGGGGGTCAGTTAGTAGGAGTTAAGGCTGTAGAGCCTTTGTCATGGTCTGACCATTACCTCCTTAAGACGTGCATCCTGGCGCACGATAGCCCCCGGCAGGGTGCAGGACCTATTAGATCGGTCCGCCCCCGGAGACTTATGGAACCGGATCGGTTCCGGAATGCTCTGGGGGAGTTTCCCCTGGACCTTGACACCCGCTCTGTCGATGATCTCGTAGCCTTCTGGAACACCTTGTTGGCCGAGACCATAGACAGGGTGGCTCCCAGGCGTCCGCTGCCCTCTCGAGTCTCCCGCAGGTCTCCTTGGTTTACTGAGGGTCTGCGGTGTTTGAAGCGAGAGAGCAGGCGGTTAGAGCGACGGTGGCGCCGGACTCGCGACCAGTATGATCGATCGCAGCATAAGAGCAGTTTAAAGGCCTATGCTGTGGTGATGCAGGCAGCAAAGAAGCAGTTCTTTGCTGCTCTTATTGCATCTGCAAAGTCACGTCCAGCGGAGCTTTTCCAGGTGGTGAAAGGCTTGGTCAGTCCTGCCTGTCTCCACCTAGACCTGGAGATATCCATTGACCACTGTGACCGGTTTATCGAGTACGTTGTAGATAAGATCACTCGCATCCACCATGATTTCAGCACCACAGTTACTGCAGAGGATCATCTTGGGGCTATGGATGCACTGTCCTGTCCTGTTTTGTGGGATTGCTTTCAGATCGTGTTGCCTGCCGATGTGGA
The DNA here is from genome assembly GCA_003113815.1 of Sphenodon punctatus. NCBI lineage: Eukaryota > Metazoa > Chordata > Lepidosauria > Sphenodontia > Sphenodontidae > Sphenodon > Sphenodon punctatus. The sequence goes on along the minus strand of QEPC01005751.1, from coordinate 1,290,512 downwards.
GTCCTTGTTGGGATCTGTTCGTGCCACTACTTGTGAGCAAGATCCATGCCCGTCCTGACTGGTGAAAACTAGCCAGTAGACATTACGGCTGTTGCTGGCTGGGGTGGTTAGTGCCTCTCTTCGGGAGGGCAGGGTGCCTGACTGCCTAAAAGAGGCTGTGGTTAGACCCCTGCTCAAGAAACCATCTCTTGACACTGATGATCCTGCCAGTTATCAGCCAGTCACTAACCTTCCCTTTTTAGTGCAGGCTATTGAATGGGCTGTGGCATGGCAGCTCCAGGAACATCTGGACCGCACTGGTTTTCTTGATCCCTCCCAGTCTGGGTTTTGGCCTGGGTATGGTACGAAGACGGCCTTGGTGGCTTTGGGATAGAGCACCAGAAGACGGTACAATACACACCCGAGCAAAATGGGGTAGCTGAAAGAAAGAACAGAACCTTAACAGAAATGATCAGGTGCATGTTGACTTACTCCAGACTGCCATAAAAATATTGGAGCGAGGCAGTAGTTACGGTGACATATCTACAGAACCGACTCTACTCAAGAACAGCAAGTAAAACTCCATTCGAACTCTGGCATGGAGAGAAGCCTAGTGTGGGACACATCAAAGTGTTTGGATGCAAGGTATACGTGTACATTCCGGAAGAGAATGCACCAAACTTAAAAACCGAGCTGTGGAAGGGATTCTTGTTGGATACAGCGAACACTCCAAAGGATACAGAATCCTCAGCCCACACACAGACAAAGTAACTATCAGCAACAGCGTGACTTTCGAAGAACACCCAAGCAACAGTGTAATGTCCTTACAAGAATCAGGAGAAGAAGCATGTCCTGAATCAAGAGGAGAAGAGCGTCTTGAACAAACAGTTGAAATCAGCACAAGCTCAACTGAGATGCAGGAACAAACCCAATCACCTGCAGAGGTTGAAATCAGAAGATCTACCAGGGAAAATAAAGGCAAACCACCCTTCCGCCTGTCCTACAAAGCAAGTACCGACAGACTGTCTGAGCCATCAAAATGGGAAGACGTCTTACAAATGTCTGAAGGGGAACACAACAAATGGACAAAGGCAGCTACAGAAGACATGGTAGCAGATGCCCTGACAAAACCTTTAGCAGGAGAGCGCCACTAAAAGCTACTAAATAAAATGGGCATAGTAGGTTAACTTCTGTCTGTTGAGAAGGGGTGTTGGTATATGCAACATCCATAAGTTAATGCCTGCTGAATTAAGAACAGTAATTGACTATAGAGCCACCAGATGGTGCTGCTAAGTTTATGTGTACATGGAAGGGAGGTGGGGTTTTGCAGTTGAATTCCTTTGTGTAACCACTCCTTCTTCCCTTCTCTCTCATTGTCTCAGTCTCCATTTTGTTTTACTACTAGTTAGATGTAACTAAGGATCTGTGCCCGAGAAAGCTTAAGTAAAGTTCTGTTTTTAAACCTTCAGCTGCATTTGTCCTTACTGATTGCGAATCAGTTATTACTGTGCAACAGATGCCATTTTGGTGCTTGATCTTTTTGCAGAAAACACACCAGAGCAAAATGTGGCAGCACAGCTCCAAAATCGGGAAGAGCAGATCAAAGTGCAAGATGCAGTGCCTGAAACACACCTGACAGAGCAAGATGTATCTCAAGGTTTGGAGTATGTCTTCGCCTTTGTTTGGAGTATATCTTGTTTATAGTAATGTGTACGGGTTTTTTCTACATTTAATATCCTTTACGATTTAGGGTGCAACATTTGTGGGCACGTGGGCACCATTTGCACTGTGAAAACTGAGGCTGGTGATGGTCAAACCACCAACCACACTGCAGGAGTGGAGCCATTCCTTATTCCTGATGGTTGGAACTGCCACTGGGCAAACACATTGCAGCCGGTTGAAGGAGGCAGGGGGGGAGGGCAGAAATTGCATGTCATCAGTATCTCATGATTTCTTCTCTTTTGCTGTTTAATCACCATACAGGCCAGTTACCAACCCTGCTGAACCTGCTCATTGTTCGGTCCAACATGCAACGGATGTGGGACCTAAGAACCTGGTGCAGGGATCAAAGACTGGCCATTGCAAGGGACCTGGTGAGGAGCAGACGAGAGGGCATAGAGACATTGAATTCTGGCCTGGAGAAATCCTCAGTGGTAGCTCTTGCCACCTTGGATTCCCTGAAAAACAGTATTCAAGAGGAGATGGACAGGGACTACTGCTACAGAATTGCAGCAGATAAGCAATGCATGTCTGCTTTGGAAGATCTGCACCGCAGTGCTACAAATAGAATGGACAGAGTAGCTTCTGCCATTGAAATTTTAATTGAATTAAAGAGGCAACATCTCTCCCAAAGCCATCCATGAGATGTCCCTTTCTCTGACCCTGTTTCCACAACCCTCTCACCCACTCACACTGTTCATGCTACTTGCCTGGTCACCAAGGCAAGCACCCCAATGATGGCAATGCAAACAACCTGTGCCTTCTACTAGTCAACAGGAAGCTGGCAATGAAACTCCATATGGGTGACTTAATCCTTGGGGGGGAGGGGCGGATTGGTAAGAAATTGAACCCCAAACACATATATAAAATAAAGGGTTTTTTCCTTAGAACATTGACTATTTCCTTTCTGCACATATGCCTGGTTTCAGGTAATTTAGATGAAGTTTGACTGTTACAATTGCTTTAAAACTATTTTAAATGGTTCATGAAGTTTAAAAAATCTTTTAAAATATTTCTAAAACTCATTCAATGTGTACTACAGTTCTGAAAATTATTTTTGGACATGTTTGTTAATTTCAGTAAAGTTCTTCTCTTTATAAATCACTGAATGGCTTCTTGACATGGCTGGGAAGAGCACTTTACACTGACAAACAAGACCTTGCACATTCTCAACAATTACTAAGTAATTAAGTGGTCATTTATTACTTGCTTATTACTTATCAAATTTAAGCAATGATTAGGATCCTTCTTTGTATTAATCAAAGACATTGATTAATAGAAAGAAAACTTTCATTGCGAAATGGATTAATAGAAAGAAATTCTATTAATCAAAGACAGATTACTAGAAACAAAACCTATTTTATTCTTTCTAAAAAATTCATAAAATGAATCAATTGATTAATACAAATACACAGTTTGATTTTCTCTTAATAAAACACATGAATCCAAACCATTGATTTCAAAATATTGATCAATTTCATAGTTAACTAACATTAATTACTAATATTGATTAGTTAAAGTCTGACATTTTGTACTCAACACCTACTGTACACAATTATAATATTTGATTAAAAAAATCTTTATTTCATTAATGTATACATCTACAATTCAAGCACTGAAAAGGTACAAACACAATCAGAATGCATAGAATTTAGGGCTGAACTTGGTCCATGGTTTGGTTCGCCGTGCTCAACTCAATTTCACTGGGTACCAAGGAACCAAGTAATGGCCATGGTACTCAGTTCCTCAGTAACTCCTCGATCAAGGGCAGAAAGGAGGAGCAGATGGGCACTGGGGCCAGGTGGGGGCAAGATGGGGTGGGGCAGAAAAAGGGCTGGGGGGAAGGGAAGGGGGACTAGCGGGAGGCAGGGGGCAGGGAAAGGGAGCCAGCGAACTCACGTACAAGATGTGGAAACCAGGTATGCTGCAGTCTGGACTGTGCCTGAAGCCATGGGAGCCAGGCGTGCTGCTCTGGACACTGCCTCCTTTGAATGAGGTAAAGCTCTCTGGGAACATGCTGCAAAATATAGTGCAGCTTGCTCCCAGACACCATTAGTTCTAACTACATTTCCCAGCAAGCTTCCAGAAAGCTTTAGGACCATGCTTGGAGAAACCTCATTCGAGCAGTGAGGTTTCTTCAAGCATGCTCTCTTAAACCTCTCAAGGTGCATGCTGGGAAATGTAGTCCAGCTTGCTCCCAGACAGCATTAGAACTAATGCTTTCTGGGAGCAAGCTGGACTACATTTCCCAGCATGCTCTCAGAGCACTTTACCTCATCCAGAACAGCGTGGCTAGCTCCTGCGGCTTGAGGCAGGGTACAGACAGCAGTGCGCCTGGCTCCCATGTGGCTTTTAGGTGAGTCAGTGACACCCCCTCACCCCCTTCCCTGCCCCCCAGTACCCTATTTCTTGACCACACTTCCCTGGTCTGTGCTGCTGGCTGTGCTCCCCTGTGCCCCCCTTCCTGCCCTTGGCTCCTCTGAATTCCAAGTTTTCTCCAAGGTTCCGAGGAATGGCCCAAACACTTCTGGAACCTCAGAAATATTTGAGAATATTTTTTTTAATATTTGGAACAGCCCTAATAGAAATATCAGTAGATTAATATAATAATACCCATATAATTACAAAGAAATGATAGTGGGGGTGTAAATACTTTTTTTTTTAGTGGGACTGATACTCACTATTTTTCTGGAAATCACAAATGAAAATTTTAAATACTTCACTCAGGCAACTGTGGTGGACACCACCATATGCCCTCTCTTCGCTACCTATATAAAAAAAATGCTGCATGTGTCCCTGACATGGTTTCCCTCTGTCTTCACAGGCCAAGGTACTTGTCTCACTCTTGGAACAGGTACATTTGTGTCTGGGGCAGCATGATGTGTACTCTGTGGGTGATTTCAGACGCTACGGGTGCCCGATTCACCACAATGGATTCCCAGTGGTGGCAAACCGCCTAACCACCCCCCGTGGGCAAGAGAGGCCCCAAACAGATGTGACGGGAGCGGGACCATGGCAGGGAATTGGACTGGCAGACCACAGCCCGGGGCAGCGCAACAGACGTTACGCCGATCCCGGGCCTCGGTCAAAGCACCTGGTAGGTGCCGGGGCGGCTCATCCCAGCTGCTGCTGCTGCTGCTGTCCCTCCACTGCCTCCATGTGCAGCACGACCACCGCCTCCTCCGCCTGCACCTGCGCCTGTGCCTCCCACTCCACCTCCTCATCCTCCTGCCTTGCTCTCTCGCCCTCCGCTCTCCTCTCCCTTCCACCTCGCTCCATCCCGCCACGTCCCCCTGCTGCTGTGTGCCCTTTAAATCTCCCTCCCAGGCCGGTGTTGTTGCTCATTGCCTGGCAGCGATGCTGCATGCTTTGTCCCTGGCTAGGAATCATATTGCTTGATTCCAGCCGGTGGTTGCCATTCAGTCGTTACTTTTTTTGTTTCCCGGTGGGAATCGCTTTGACCATGCTTTCGGAGATGGTCCAGGCCGGAGCTCCGGAAGCGTGGTTATTTTTGACCCCTGCTGGGAATTGACTGTGGTGAACATCTGGCACCCGCGAAACAGACGTTCAGGGCACTTTGGCTCCACCGCGGGATTGACCGTGGTTCCCTGTGGGTGACTGTGATCTCGTAACGTCTGAAAATACCCTGTGGCCAATTAAGATCTTCCCCATCAGTATGGCAACTGTTGTGCAGGACGCAACATGCAGAAATGAAAGGAGCAAAATTTTCAACTGCCATAGCAATGGTTTTAATAGGATTATCCATATTTTTTTGACGATACCAATACAACGCTCAACCACATTGCTGAAGTAGTTAAGGCGGTCATTAATTTATTTATTTTTTGGTGGTATCCACTTTTGGACAGTCTCTCATTAACTGGAAGAATTGGATATGCAGCATCACCTAGTATCACTGGGCGTACATCCATCCCATCAATATGTGTCTTTGGGTCTGGTCTGAATGCTCCCTTATATTGATGTGAAAATATGGGTGACATGGAAAATGTATGAGTTGTGGCAAGAGGCCATCTTGCCAGCAGAGACGTCCCTGAAAAGACAGCTAGTGTCACAGCCAGTGAGTAATTATTTTTTTTAACTACTGAGTAATATTTTTTGTGGCAATAGTACTTACTGGTATTTTCTGTTGGTGCAATTGGTGTAGATGGCATGCACATACAAATGTGCATGCCATCTACCGCGCCCATGCAGTGAGGAAATCCATGCTTTTGAAACCCTGCAATTACATCTTCGAAGTCACCAGAGTTGATTACCCTCTCAAGCAGGACCTTGTTAATTGCTTTGCAAACCTCGTGGACAAATCCTATCCCACAGAAGCAGTCTCCATTAGTCTCCAAACTATGCTGCAACTGTCCTCTAAGAGTTAGGAGTGGCTAGTTTCCACAATGCAATTGCCACACATTTATCTGGAGGAATGGGAATTTGCATGTTTGTGTCCTTTTGAATGAGCACATCATTAGCTCAGCCATCAAGCATAAGAATAACTGCCTTTTCATTCTAATGTTTTGAATCCATCTGTCATCACCAAACTGTGGACCGTTGACTACATTCTCCCACCAGTCAGTGCTCTGTTTCAGCTTCCATTGGACACAGTTAGTAGGGAGGTGTCCACCCCCTGAAAGCTATTGGTAGGTGCAGAACAGATATCCATGCCTGCTCTCAGCGAGTTCATGCACAGTTCCTCTAATATCCGTCAAGATAACATACAAAATGATTACTTGTTACTACTTTTAAATTAAAGGAATTAGGCATCCACATGATAGTAACTAATTGTATTTAAAATATAGCTACAGAAGTGCTTTCCTCCTTTCAATCACCCCCATCAAAACAAAGACAAATATTGTCCTGTAAGAATCACCGCAGATTAAATTTCAGATCAAGTTAAATGACCCAAAAGAAAGATTTCTGTATGTGCGTGAATGTTCTCGGGTGGGAGAGCGTGTGTGTCTGTGTGTGTGTGTGTCTGTGTCTGTGTCTGTGTGTCCAGACTAAAGGTGGAAGGTTCACAGTAGCAGGAGGGAATGAATTGGGGGCCACTAGGCACTGCAAGGGGGCCCTGGAAGAAAGAAGGTTTTGAGAGAGCGTTTGGAGGGAAGACTTGAACATGGTCGGCATGGATGCACACCATCTTCTTTATTTTATTTTATTTTATTTTATTTTAGTTAATTAATTAATTAATATCCCGCCCCTCCTAACACAGCAGCTCAGGGTGGATCCTCTTGGAGGATACACAGGGAGATGGGACAAGGCAGTGGGTGCCTTCCAAGAATATTAATGGGGGGGGGGAAATTGAGAAGAAGTTGCTCCAATAAGAGAATAACACACTCAGCTGAGGGGGCGGGGGTGGGGATGGTTGTAAATTTTGCATCATGAAAACTTTCAGATGCACATTGCTTACTAGAAGAAGCACCTTCCAAACCGTGGCATGCACGTTTGTGAATTGTTCAAGCAACAAGGACTACTGTAATACACTCTACGTGGGGCTACCCTTGGGGCTGGTTTGGAAACTGCTGCTAGTGCAGAATGTGGCGGCCTGTCTCTTGACTGGGACGGGCCGACGCAAGCACATTACCTGTCTCTTATACACATCTAGATGTGTATAAGAGACAGGTCATTGATCAGCTGGGGGTGCCCTCCTTGGGGTCCCATGGGTTTCCCGGGTGTCCACCATGAGGAGGGCGTTATCTGTGGCTGCGCCGCAGCTTTGGAACTCCCTTCCATTGGAGGTCTGCTTGATTACCGACCTCCCCTATTTCTGCAGACAGAGTAAGACCTGGCTGTTCCACCAGGCCTTTATCGAGAGAGATGGGGTGGGTATGGGCTTTTTAGGTTGTTTTAATTGTAGTTTTATTACTGTGTATTTTAATATGTTTTTAAAATATTGTTAGCCATCCCGAGATGCCTGTGGCAGGAGGGGTGGCATATACGTTATAATATTAAAAAATAAATAAAAAATGAGTGTATCCATCCTGCCTTCTTCAAGTTCATCCCATTCTTCCTCCAGAGCAGTAATCAGAGCTAGTACTTCATCAGCAACCTCCAGGAATACAAAGAGGGCAGTGCTCAATTTGTCAAGGAACTCACCATTCATGTCTGCAAAAATGACGGGGAGAGGAAGGTGATTTTAAATTATCAATGTTAAAAATAAATCCGGAAACGTCTTTAAATGATACCAGTGCAGTTATTGACCGGATGGATACCTTCTCTTGGTGAATGGAAGAGTGTGCCAGGTGGTAGTAACAGTAACGCCAGTTTCCCAAGCTTCCTGACATACAATATGATGAACATGCTCATTTTAAGCTCCGGAGTAACATGTGATTTATTTATTTATTTTTGACATTTGGTACTCCGCACCCATCCTGCCTCAGGCAGTTTGGGGCGACTGACAAGTATAATAAAAACATATAAAATACATAAATATAATAATACATAAAAACAAGTCTTCATAAAACACTTACTGGAGCCAGAAAGATGTCCCACCCAACCCAACCCAACCCAACCCCCCATGCAGTCAGCCAGTTATTTATTAATTAATTTATTTATTTATTTATTTTAGTTGAGTTTTTACCTCCCCCGTCCCCCTACCCAAATGGCTCAGGGTGGCTTACAAAGCAAATAAAAACAATACATATAAAAACAGCATTAAAAACCCAGACTTTCAACTGTTCCCCACCCCCCCATCACACTCCTACCACCCAGGTAAGATGGAATTTAACCTTTGCCTACCCCAAATACCCACCAAATCCCTCTTTTCCTATCCTTGCCTGCCAAATGCCCTTACAAATAGAAAGATCTTGAACCACCTCCGGAAGATGCCCAGGATTGGGCTCAAATGAACCTCAGGGGGAAGGGAGTTCTGTAGCATTGGGACTACAACTGAGAATGCCTCCCTGTTAGCACTCACCATACGAACATGACTAACAGGTGGTACCCACAGGGAGGCGCTCCCGGCCAATCACAGGGGTCACAGTGGGGCATGGAAGGACAAGCGGTCTCTCAGATATGTGGGGCTCAAACTGTTTAGGGCTTTAAAGGTCAAAACCAGAACCTTGAATTGTGCCCAGAAAGCTATAGGGAGCCAGTGGAGATTTGGATCACTGGTGTAATGTGCTCCTGGTACTCTCACCCCCGAAAGGAGGTAAGCCGCCACATTCTGTACCAGCTGCAGCTTCCAAACAGCCACCAAGGGCAGCCTCAAGTAGAGTGTATTACAGTAGTCTAACCTCGAGGTGATGAAAGCATGGATGACAGTAGCCAGATCAGAGTCAGAAAGAAAAGGCAGCAGCCTCATAACTAGATGGAGTTGGTGAAAAGCACTCCTGGCCACTGCTGAAACTGACAATCCAGGTGCAACAGGGTGTCCAGAAGGACTCCGAGGCTGCGAACCTGATTGATCAGGGACTGGACTCCATCAATAACAGGAGTCCCAATCCCCTCCAGATCACAAGGCTGGCCTACGATCATTACCTCAGTCTTGTCTTGATTCAGCTTCAATCAGCTCATCCTGATGAACTGTTTTACAGGAGGGACGAGGTATAAATTGATAAAATAAATAAAATAAATAAATAAATCCTCATCCAGTCCCCGACAGCAGTCAGGCATCACGTAAGCACCGAGACTGCAGGGCCTGGGTCAGATGAAAAAAAGAGGCAGAGCTGAGTGTCATCAGCACAGTGATGGCATTTGACCCCCAAACCTCCGAATGACCTCACCTAGCAGCCTCAGATAGATGCTGAACAAGAGGGGAGACAGAATGGGACCCTGTGGGACCCCACAGGGGAGATCGTGAGAGGACGACAAGCAATCACCCATCACCACTCTCTGGAACCTCCCTGACATAAAGGAGCTGAATCGCTCAAGAGTGGAGCCACTCAAAAGTGACCCCACCAGGTCTCGCAGTCGTGTCAACAACACCTCATGATCAACTGTATCAGAAGCCATGAAAGTAGGGATGGGAGAACAGAACGCCATTAGGAAGTTCAGACGTTTGGTCATTCGGTTCGAAACCTGAGTTCGGGTTCGGCTGTTCGGTTCGGCGGAGTTTGGTTCGGCAGAATTCGGCCGAACATCCGAAAATAGCGCTATCGATACTGAAACCGAAATTTTTTCAGTATCGGTATTTTTGGCCCTGAAACCACCCATGGCATCCACCCATGGCGTCAGGAAGTCTGCTTCTCAGCTGCCTTCCCCTTCCAGTCACATTTTCCCCGCCCAAAGTCATATTTTTCCCACCCCTGAACTCATCCGAACTCATCCAAACTGTTCGGAAGTTCGAGCATTCGGTTCAGAAGTTCAGTTCAGTCATCTGAACAGGCCGAGTTCGGGCCAAACTCCAAACTTCCGAACCACGTTCGCACATTTCTAACTGAAAGGTCTAACAGAATCAACAGGGTAGAATGCCCCTTGTCAGTCTCCAGGTGCAGGTCATCGACCAAGGCCACAAGCACAGTTTCTGTACCATACCCAGGATGGAAGCCTGACTAAAATGGGTTCAGGAATGTGATGATGTGGACATGAGCCTGGAGCTGTTGGGCAACCACCCGTTCAATAAGCTTGCTTAAGGATGGAAGGTTAGAGACAGGCTTATAGCTGGGTGGGGAGTCTGCATCCAAAGATGGCTTCTTAAGTAGGGGTCGGACAACCGCAGTTTTAAGAATGTCTGACACCTACCCTCCCAAAGGGATGTGTTGACAACCCCAGCCAGCAATGGCCTCAGCTTCTCCTGGCTGGCTTTCACCAGTCAGGACAGGCAAAGATCTAGTTCACAACTGGTTGCCCTTACTTTCCCAAGCACCTCCCGTGCATCAGTGGGTGATACCAATTGAAGCTGATCCAAATAAACAGGACAAGACTGAGCTTCCATAACCTCAAACTCTGACTCTGCAGATAAATGGCAGCACCCCACTCATGGCGAATACAAGTGATTTTGTCTGCAAAGCAGTTAACAAAAATGTCACAGTGGGCATTAGATATTGATAACTCTATTTTCGGGTGGAGGCAGACAGGATTAACCAGGCCCCTCACCACCCAGAACAGCTTCACTGGACAAGACTTTGCAGACACTATAATAGCAGAGAAGAAAGCTTTCTTGGCCACCATCATAGCTATGGTATAGTCCTTTAAAAACAATCTATGCTGCAATCAGTCAGCTTCAGCATGAGTCAAGTGCCACCTGCGCTCTAACCACCAACCCTCGTACTTCAGCCGCCTCAGGACCTCTGTGTACCAGGGGGACCTGTGCTGCTGTAGCGGACATCTAGGTGCAACTATGTCGATGGCTATGGTCAATATGTCATTCCGTAAAGTGACCAGGTTATCGATCAAGTAGCCACCTTCAGAGAGTTCTGGAAACCAATTGTATTTATAAGTACCCGAGGGTGGACTATCCTAATGGATCCACCACCTCAACGAGGGCATAAAAGGGTGGGGATCTGCACCTTCATAAGGTAATGATCCGACCATAACAATGGTATCGTAGCAACACCCCTGATAATTGGAACCCCTGTTTCCAGGTGGGTTGAAAACATCAAATCCAATGTGTGTTCCACCTCATGTGTTGGGTCAGATACTATCCAGGATAGGCCCATGGTTTTCATGGTGATCATGAACTCCTGCTCCATCCCTAAAAGGCTGGCCTTGACATGTATGCTGAAATCCTCCAAGACAATAAGGCTAGGAAATTCCAACACCACCTCTGAGACCAGTTCGGCTACAGTGGTCAGGAAGTTGGCTGTGCAGTGGGGTGGTCGGTACACCAGCAGAATCCACAATCTATCCCCAGCCAAATCCAACATGACTCTGGGCAAAATGGTGGAAACCATCATTAAGGACAGAATTACAGGGTATGTTAACAAACATGACTTAATGGGGAAGAATCAACATGGATTTAGTAAAGGTAAGTCATGCCTCACTAACCTGTTGGAATTCTTTGAGGGTGTAAACAAGCATGTGGACAAGGGAGACCCAGTAGATATAATGTATCTGGATTTCCAGAAAGCATTTGATAAGGTCCCGCATGAGAGACTCTTGAGAAAATTAAAAAGTCATGGGATAGGAGATAGTGTCTTACTATGGATCAGAAACTGGTTAAAAGATAGAAAGCAAAGCATTGTCAGTTTTCACAATGGAGAGATGTAAAAAGTGGTGTGCCACAGGGATCTGTATTGGGGCCAGTGTTGTTTAATGTATTCATTAATGATTTGGAAAAGGGTTTTAAGAGTGAAGTGATCAAATCTGCAGATGACATCAAGTTATTCAAGGTAGTTAAAACACGAACAGGCTGTCAGGAACTGCAACGGGATCGTACGACACTGGGTGCCTGGGCATCTAAATGGCAAATGAGATTTAATGTGGACAAATGCAAAGTGATGCACGTAGGGAAAAATAATCCAAACTATGCGTACACAATACTGGGTACTAAGCTAGGAGTTACCACTCAGGAAAAGGATCTGGGGGTGGTTGAGGATAATACAATGAAATCCACAGCGCAGTGCACAGCAGCAGTCAAAAAAGCAAACAGAATGCTAGGAATTATTCGGAAGGGGATCGAGAATAAAACTGAGGATGTCATAATGCCTCTATACAAATCAATGGTGCAACCGCACCTTGAATATTGTGTACAGTTCTAGTTGCCCCATCTTAAAAAAGACATAGCTGAACTAGAAAAGGTACAGAGAAGGGCAACAAAAATGATCAAGGGCATGGAAGGGCTCCCGTATGAGGAGAGGCTTGGTAGGTTGGGGCTCTTCAGTTTG
>QEPC01005751.1:1241400-1273086 GCA_003113815.1 Sphenodon punctatus | reverse complement strand
TGGTTGATTGTTCTCCTTCGCCTGGACCTTGGAGAGTCATCACACTGTTGCTTGAGTTTTCCACAAAGGTCACACTGTTACTAATGGTTATTCTGTCTGTGCGTGGATCCAGGATCCTGTAGCCTTTGGAATGCTCACTGTATCCTACGAGGATGCTTTCCACTGCTCTGTTTCACAGCTTGGTGCATTTCTCCTCTGGGATATATACGTAAGTCTTACTTCCAAATACTCTGATGTGGCCCACACTAGGTTTCTGACCATGCCACAGTTCATATGGAGTTTTCCTCACTGTTGTAGAATACAGCCAATTTGGTAGGTAGGTAGCAGCAACTGCTGCTTCGCCCCAGTATCTTCCTGGTAGTCCAGAGTCTGTTAACATGCATCTAACCATTTCGGTTAGCGTTCTGTTTTTTCTTTCAGCTGTTCCGTTCTCCTTGGGTGTATATGGCACTGTCTTTTGGTGCTCAATTACATGCAGTCCCAGGAAGTCCTCTACTTCCTTTCCTGTGAACTCACCTCCATTTTCAGGCTGCAGTGTCTTTGGTATGCGCTGGAACTTGTTACTCATCATGGTCACATAGTCCTGAAGTTTGTTGAATACTTCATCTTTACTCTTCATGACATACGTGATTATGTACCTTGAATAGTCATCAATGAAAGTTACCATATACCAGTTGCCTCCTGGTGTGGGAACCTTCATTGGGCCACAGACCTCGCTGTGTACAAGATCAAGCTGTTTCGTGGCTCTATTCTTAGGAAGCATAGCCCTTGTGGCTTTGGCTTTGATACAACAGTCGCATTTCATGATCACGGAACACGTTGATACCTTAAGGTCTTTGGTCAACTGATGTCGGTGCATTTCCTTGAAGCTGTCTGGGTGTCTACGTCCCATGTGTCTATGCCACAGGTGGATGCAGTCATTGCGTGGTTTGTGTGCAGTGAGCTTCGCCTATTCTTTCGCTGTGCTCAGACGGTACAGGTGCTCATCTGCAGTGGCTCTGGCCAGTACTTTTGTCCCACTTTGAATTGTGCATTCGTCTTCCTGGAAACAGATGGTGAGCCCCCTCTCTGCCAGGCGCCTCACGGACAGGAGACCCCCTTCTAAGTTGGGCACACAGAGCACATATTTCATGGGTATGGTCAGTGTGCCTCCCTGTGACTGGTTGCAGTACAGGAATCCTTGTCCAATTCCTTCCCCGTTGATGCTTCTCCCATCTGCAAGGTAGATCCTTTCTTTACTGCTCAGATCCAGTCCTGTGAAGAATCCTTTATCGCTAGTCATGAGGCTCATTGTCCCGGCGTCTACACACCCATTTTGGGATGAGCTGTCTTGTGTTGCTCTGAAGCACCTACTCCATTATTGAGTGACTGTATTTCTGTTTGTGACTTTAGCCCTCTGCTTAGGTGTTAGTGGAGACAGTTTCTGCTGTTCTGCTTTCCATACATAGCAGTCTTTCTTTAAATGTCCCTCCTTTTTGCATCTGAAGCATTCTCTGGTTTCCCTCTTAGAAGCTTTGTCTGAGGTTGTCTCATTGTGCAGTCTCATTACCCTGCTTTAGATCATTCTGCCATTTCTCCTTTCTGCACTGGAATTCATCCGCAAGTCTACCTTTAACAAATTCCAGCTTCAGTTCAGCATCTGGCTTTGTCTCCAGGGCATTGATGAGGGCACTGTAAGATTCAGGCAGGCTGCAGAGGAGTAGGGCTACCTCATGGCTGTCCTTTATATCTTCTCCAATGCTGCACAGCTGTGCCACTACTTCCAATATGGAATTTATATGCTCCTGCATTTCACTTTCTTTGCCAAGCCTCATTTTGTATAGTTTCCTCAGTAGAAACAGTTTGCTATTCAGGCTAGTTCTCTCTTGCAAGTTTTGAAATGCAATCCACATGCCTCTTGTTGTGGTCTCACTTCTTATATGGATTAGCTGGTCATCTTCTATCAATAAACTAATTGTATCCTTTGCTAACCTGCCCTTTTTATCCCATTCCTCATGATTTGCTGATGGTCTTTTTGTGGTAATCACCTCCCATAGATCATCTTTAGACAGCAGCATTTCCACTTTAAACTTCAGCTTTCCTACTGAAAGTCTGAGCTCTGAGCTGCTTGCCATACTTGCTTCCCTCCCTTTTCCCTTCTGGGATTTAAGTCTTCTTACTCACAGTCAGTAGGCCTCTCTGTCTGGGAATTTTCTTTCACAGTCTGCACTCCTTCTGGGCTGCTTCTAGTATTCAAAATTGCCTTGAAGATGTCCTGGGCCCATAACCTATTGTAGAGTTAGCTTTCTGTTGAATAACACACAGCAGCAGAAGTTTCGTCAAAACAGAACCTTACTAAGAACTCAGAAGACATGCTTCCATACTTTACAGACTGCATGGGACAAGATGGAGAACAGATAGAGGAGAAGAGAGGAGACAAGGAGGAAAAAAAACCTGTTTCATCCCCTGACCCTCCCCCTACTGGACAAGCCTCATATTAAGCTTTCAGGGCTTGCAATGGGCTTTTACTTGTGACTGTTGCACAATCCAGAAATTTTGACCTGTTGGGTGCTTCTCCCAAGCCACCGTGATTGATCACTGTCAGAGACAAGTGTTGCTGGGCTAGATGGACCATTGGTCTGACCCAGTATGGCACTTCTTATGTTCTTAACATGAGGTGGACACACTCCATATTGGATAAGTATGTTGGAAGATGAGGGGGTACAGGCACTGCGGGAAAGGGGGAGGAAGTGCCATGGCCCTGTGGTAAAAGGGGGAGTGCATACACAGGGTTGAAGGAGGGAGGGGTGTGTGTTTCCTGGACCGCTTTTTTCTGTGCTGCCTCTGGGGATGTTGGGCTCTGGAGATCCTCTCTGGCTACCCACCTCCTAGGGTCCTTGTGGGCCATTTTGTGGGGGCGGGGATTGAGAATTATATGCAAGATGGGAAAGCCTGTGGGATAGGGAGGGGACAGCTATTGGGGTCATGCTGGGCATGGGGAGGTATGGCGGGGGGGAGAGTATAGACCATGAGGACTCTTGGGAGAGACACCTGGTGTCGGTCCCTGTGTTCTGCTCCCCACTGTTTTGAGATATTTGGGGGTTAAGGCCAGTAGGGTTTCTGATCTAACACTGATGCTGCTTAATGTGAGTTCAGTGGCTAATAAAACATCAACAATCTATGATCTTATTCAGGATGAGGCCACGACCTCATTTGTATTACAGAGACCTGACTGGATGAAGCGTCTGGGTCAATTTTGTCCCAGATGGTGCCAGCCGGGTACTCGGTGCAGCTTCAGTCTAGGATCGATGGGGGGTGGGGGGTGGGAATGGAGTGGCTGTGATCTGTAAAGACATTTTGACCTTTCAAAGGTATCTGGTGCCTAACTCATCCAATACTGTTAGACCATAGAACATTATAATCATTTAGACAACCGGGAATGGAATACCCTAATATAACTTCACAACAGTGGTCGTCTAGCCGCAGAAACCAGAATGATTATGACAGTGACGTCATTCCATCAAGTAAGGTAAGAACAATTTCAGAATGGTATAGTGCGGTCATTTATAAACAGTCTCAGACAGTGAGGAGAATTAGGAGGCATCACAAAAGAACTGAGAGAGTAGAGATCACCAGGGATTTCCCTACTAACTCCTGTTTCTAACCAAAACAAAGCTCAGATCAGTCAAGATTTAAAGGAAGGTTTTGAAAAAACATACTTTAGAGTTTTGGCTGAGGCACAAAGGAGGGCCCCGGACCTCCCCTCTTTTTGGAAAAGTTGTAAGACCTGGCTATTCTGCCAGGCATTTGGTGGGGGAGAGGGGTGAAAGTGTGGGGGGTGGGGGATAGGTGTGGTGTGGTGGTGGTGGTAAATGTCGCCCTCCTTTTGGCAGTTTAAAAATGTTTTATATTGGATTTTATTTGTGTTTTTATATTGTAAGCTACCCCGGGCTGCCTGATGGCAGGAGGGGTGAGGTATTAAATTGACAATTAAATAAATAAATAAATAAATAAATAATGGAGGAAATTGCCCTCAGCAGATGTGTAACCCTAAATTGAGGAGACCCCCATACAGTCAGTGGGGGCAAGACTAGGGGTGATTTCAGACATTATGAGATCACACTCAAACACAGTGAATCACGGTCAATTCTGCGGCAGTGCCAAAGCGCCCTGTCTGTTTGGAGGCCGCCAGATGTTCACCACAGTCAATACCCACATGGGGTCAAAATCAACCACGCTTCCGGAGCTCCAAGCAGGACAATCTCCGAAAGCATGGTCAAAGAGATTCCCAACGGGAAACAACAAAAAGTAATGTCTGCATGGCAACCACCGGCCGGAACCAAAGAAAATGATTCCCAGCCGGGGACAAAGCACGCAGCGTCACTGCCAGGCAACCAACAACAACACAGACCGGGGAGGGAGATTTAAAGGGCACACGACAGCAGCTGGGACGCGCCGCCCTGGTGCCTTCCGGGTGCTTTGACCATGGCCTGGCCCGGCCCGGGATCGGCGTAATGTCTGTTGCGCTGCCCCGGGCCGTGGTCCGGTGGTCCAATTCCCTGCTGTGGTCCCGGTCCCATCATGTCTGTTCGGGGCTTTCCTTGACCACGGAGGTTGTTTGATCTGTTCACCCCCGCTGGGAATCCACTGTGGTGAACCGGGACCGCGTAATGTCTGAAATCACCCTAGTTTTCATTCCAGTGACATTCTGCGTACCATTAAGATTTTTATGCCACCTTTTCATAATCTGTTACTGCAAATGTCTGGCTTCCTCCCTAAGTAATGCAAATATAGGTACCAGTTTCAGCACAGCACTTAACTATAAGCATGTGCTTCTATCTGATTAACTTCTATAAGACTTTGAATTCATGCTTAAAATGAAGCAAAGAGCTGACCGGGATGAAGGATATCCTGAGATTCTGAGCAGAGCTGCAGTTACACTCAAGGGCATCTTATGAATTGTCCATTAAATGCTATTAAGATTCACAGCTCTGCTCTTCAATAATTCGCTTAAGTAGGCATGTGGCATCCTTTCCTCCTCCATAAGAATAATTTCCATCAATCAAGTAATAATCACTTGCTCTAGAAAGTTTTTAAAGGCCAACAAGCTTATTAGAGAAGATGGAGTTATGGCATAATTAATTATTCCCACTGTTTAACATCTGTTTCTTTGTTTTTTCTCTCTTAGTAAACCAGCTACCACACAGTCCCACTCACTTCAGGCCAGTAACTCATAAGGAGCTAACAAATGTTTACTGCTGTGCCAGATTTATCTGGGATAGATAGATAGATAGATAGATAGATAGATAGATAGATAGATAGATTTCAGAATGTAAACACTCCCCAAACTAATGAGTAATGGACGCAAATGTCTTTGAATCCTGCCAGGGCTCACAAAGCCCCCAGTGTGTTTACACTAGGGATGCAGGCTCCTGTTTCACTCCAACAGGCTAGGCCACCACAGCTTTGCTGCTGTCTGACTGTGTGCACTAGGCCAAACCTGCCCCGATAACATCATGTGAAGCACAGTAGATGCATTGTGCCCGGGTGGGGATCTGGTTACCTGAGAATGGCTCAATGGAGGCTGAGTGCAAGATTACAAGAACAAGGCAATGACTAAGTTAAAAAAAAACATTAAAAGGGATTGGTTTTGAAATGTAGAGGTAACCCTCCTTCTGTGTCCTTAAGATGCTTCCTAAGTAACTAGTCAGTCCCAGCCCTGCACAGCAGGGCATTTGGGGGACTCTGGAGGGCTGGTTTGGTTGTGTTTCCAATGCAGACCTACAGCTGGAAATACAGCTGTCTGATGCTCATTCTCAATATAAGCATCATTCTACCCTGTATAGCAGAGGTTACCAAACTGTGCGGTTGGAACCCCAAGTGGAGTCATGCCATCTGAAGATGAGGGTGATCCCTGCTGATATACTTTGTATGTCTTTGCTCTTGTCTGGGGCTCTGGGGGACATTCAGGTCTCAAAATGGAATCAATAAATCACATAGACAAGAAGTTTGGGAACTGCTGCTCAGCACACTCTGCACAGACCATAATTACTATGGTTTGCTTTCTGAAGTGACCTCAAAGTTCATCTAGTCCGATCCCCTGCTCCATGGCAGGATCTCCTCTGCCTACCACATTGTGAACAGATGCTTCTTCAGCCAGGGTTGGAAAATATCCATGGAAGGAGATTCCACAACTGCCCTCTACAACCTGTTTCATTGTTCAACTGTTCCTACAGTTAGGATGCTTTTCCTATTATTTAACTAAAATCTATCTTGCTGCAAATAAAGTCCTATCCTCTCCTTTTAAATAGCGGAAATTTCTATCATGTTCCTGCTTGGTCTTCTTTTCTCTAGGTTAAACATACCCAGTTGCTTCATCCTTTCCTTGTATAACTTGAATCCCACACCTTTAGCATCGTAGAGTGTTTTTAAATGAGCAAGACTCAAGGGGTCCATGGCCTCTGAGTAGCATAGCATCAGAGCAGCCACACCTGTGGAGTGAGTGGGGAGGGATTCTAATGGGCAGGTCCCAGACTGGCCAAGGAGACCACATAGGCAGCCTCCACACTCTCCTACAGCCACCAACCAGCCTCGCAAACAACTCATACAGGCAGCCCTTCCCCCTTCCCTTCACCCGGCAGCACCCCCACCCCAAGCCCTGCCCTACTGCCCATCCTCTGCCATGATACACATCCATAGTCACCTTGGAAACATGAAGCCACAGCAGTGAGTAACCCCTTCCTGCCCATGACCCTGGGAGCTGCTGGAGCCACTGGCAGTCCTGGGCAACAATGGAGGCACATATTGGGCAGGACACACAGGAAGCTGCTGTCTGAGATGCTGTCCTCCATGGTGTTGGCTTTTCTCTTGTGTGTCGTGAAGGGATTTTACTGTGCTTTGAGCCAATATGATTTTGTATTTTGCATGCATGTCCTTTAAGGACTCCTGGTAGGGCTGTGGGGCAGGGAGGTGGCTGGGCCATGGACCTGTCTGCTGGCATGGGTGGCCACCCCAGTTCAGGGGGATGAGTGGGTGCCCATTGCCATGCACCTTTTTGGCTTACTCCACACAGGGAGGGCCTGGGTTTCTGTCAGTGCTCTGTGAGTTGCCATGAGTGGGTGCTGCATGGCTCACAGGAGCATACATTCCCCAAACAACCTCCAGACGAGTGGTCGGATAAGTGGTTACTGGGTGGCCATGCATGGTAGCATCTTGTCTAAAAACACCCTTAGTTGCTCGCCACTGAATTCTCTAGAATTTGTTAACATCCCAACTGGACTGTGTTCTCCATGCAAGGTCTCTCCAGTGCTGTGTAAAACACTTTTAGATCTTCCCTTATATAAAAAAAAAATCATTCAACTTCTTGGGTCCCCTCAAATATGCCTATCCCTCACCCAATATGGAAGTGTGTAAAAAGAGCTAACACTCCAAGCCAATTAAATTCTGAGTCTTAGCTGTCCTAGATAAAATTGGTTTACCATTCCCATTCCCAGGTGATTATCAGGGAGCAAAAATGTGGGGAATGGTGCTGGGTCTTCTGGGTGCAGCACCAAAGGGTCCATGTGACTCGGTGAAGTAGTGTTCCTGCTCGCACCTCACACTCCCTGTGTCCAGTCCTCATGGTACGCATACGCACTATCCCCTCTTGGATGTAAATGGTAGGGGTCTGCACCAGGACCCCATGTCGTTTTCATTATTATTTTCATTATTATTTTCATTATTTAAAATGTTGTTTTTGTTATTGTTATTAACAACTATGTCGTTTTCGTTATTGTTGTTGTTATTGGTATTGGTATAGTTTCAAATGTAGATTTTATTTTTGGTATTGGTATCGATTCTGATAACATATATAATATAACATAATATATATAATAAAACAGACTAGCCTAAATACCTATATAATATCTAATCTCTCTCTATATGTACACAAGTAATATCTTTCTAAATCTAAGGGAGACAGGGGAAGGGAAAAGGAAAACTATCTATTATCTAATTAATTATCTATATAACTATTCTAAATTAATCTATATTTATTTATTTCACTACATTTATATCCCGCTCCCTCCTGTTCACCATGGCAGCTATACTACCTATCTATATATAATGTACATAGGGGAGAAAGGCCGGGAAAGAGAGAAGGTAAAATGTAGGGTATGAGGAAGGAAAGGTATTGGTGGTAATACAATGAGGGCTAGGGAGGATTTTTTGTGTGCAAGCACCACAGTTCTGTAAACGCAACCTGACAAGCAGAACTCTCACATAACAGAGAAAAAAGCCTGGCCCTACTATTATAAAGGGTTGCAGTGCCCTACCCCAGAGCCCCCCTATTGGTTGTGGGAGGCAGCAGGTATTGAACAATCACAGAGTGCCATGAGACTGCTGGAGCCTGCTTGCGCTGCTTATTGGTCAGCGATACATCCATCAGATACTGTTGAGCTGCTTGCCCCTCCCAACACAGGCACAGTTCAAAAGTTCCACCCTGTTTAGGGCTCCAAGATGTCTTCTCCCTCCTCTCCTCTCCACATTTTCCCTCCAAAACCCAACTGCCACAGACTAATAATAACGACAATGATAATGGCATTGTCGTTTTCATTATCACTGTCATTATTATTGATTGTCATTTTCGTTATTGCAATAACGATAACAAAAATGACAGTTGTCATTATCGTTATTGTAATAACGAAAACAACATACACACTCCTAGAAATGGTGCCTGAAAGGAGGGTGGGAAAGTTAGTGTGTGTTCAGGGGGGGGAGGGAGGGAGGGAGGGAGGGCAGGGGAGGGCAGAGGTGTAACCAAGGGAAGGAATCAAGGCACCCCACTTAAGACTACCCTTACTGTAATTCTCAGAGTGAAGCCTCTTTCTGTTTCCCAATTTTAAAACTTTATTTCTAGCTCCAAGATCCTTGCAGAAGAGAGAAGACCATAGAAGGGAAGGAGATGTAGGCGAAATTACTGCCCTGTTAGGATCTTGTAGTGAGAGCTGAGATTTGGTTTCTTGTGGAAGCCGGAGGGAAAAAGGGGATGACCTCCTTGATATCTGTCATCTCTCTGCTAATCCCTCCTTATAGAAACCTTAGGAGAAGTTTAATATCTTCACTGTTCCTAGAGTTTAAAGTGTGAAAGCCCAGAGGAATCCTACATGTCACTTACTGAGCCTCAGGGGAGGCACTGGCCCAAGGGCAGTTTGGGGTTGAGGGTGTTTTCCATGTTTCCCCCAGAGAAAATAACCCGTGCAGCTTGAATTTCCACATGGATGCAAGCTTTCCTGGTGATTTATGCAGCACAAACACCTCTCAGTCCACAGTTGATCTAGTGCCCTGCGTGCACGTGATTAATAAGCATTCGCCACACTGTTTGATGCAGTACAATAGTGGGTTTGTCTTCCTGCCTGTCAGTCTTGCTGCAGGTGGAGGGGAATGTTGGGGGAGGGGGGAGTCAGCCTTGTGCACCTGTGTTCACCTAAGCAGACTGAAAAATGCGAGTAATGTACATGTTCAGATCTTGGGACCCCCTAACCGGTGCAACGCTAGCCCTGAGGGGGAGTTCACTCCTTTGCACTGTACTCAGCGTTACCAAGGAAATACCATACACAGGTGCCAAGATTTGAGGCCCATACAGTGCTACTGTGATTCTGTAGTTTGTTATCCTACAAAACACAGGCCACAGGATTTGCCCTGCACTGAGTCTTGAACCTTATGACTGGTCTTGAGTGGATCATTTAGGAAGCCACCCAGTTTAGACCCAGTGATGCCAAATGATGGAGAATTTACCCTTTCCCTGCAGGGCTGGTCCCCACAATGGACACCTTGTTCAGAGTATTGGACTCCTGGGGGTAGCACCAAGTGGTCCACTGTCCACATGATTCTTGGAACTTCTCAAGGCACTTCTGGTGGTACTCTGAGAAGCACCCTGAGTCATGCTGACCCTTTGGTGCCACCCTGGAAGACTGAGCTAAGGGCCACCCAGAGACCCATGTACAGTAGGGACTGGAGCACTCCTCAGTAGCACAGACCCTGGGCTGGAACCTACAGTGTCAAGTGTGGGTGGAGGGGAGAGAGGGTACAACAACCCAGGGTGCCCAAGAAGATAGGGTCTGTGCTGCATCCAGGGATAATCTGCTGCTCAGGCACATTGCTGCTCACAGCCCCATTTCCCTCACTGCACTATCCTGTTATTGGCAGTGAATCATGAGTCATCGCTTAATTCCCATAGCTCCCAAAGGGTTTACAATTAATGCCAGTTCAATCCAACCTGTGCTCTGTGCAGCAAACTACGGGTGAAACTTGGTTCTCAGTTTTACTCGGTATGTGCCAAGAATTGGGATACTCGACTCACTTTTACAGAGTACAGAGAAACCGAGAAATGATCACGGTCCTCGGTACTCATTAACTCCTCAATTGAGCAATGTGGCATGGCAGACAAAAAGAGGGGGCAGCAGAGAAATTTCTAGGAGAGGGGACCGTCAGGAAGGGGGACAGGAAGGGAGCAGTGGGCAGCAGCAATTCACCAGACATGGACTGGATGCAACCCGTGGAGTCGAAGTGGAGCTGACTCGGTGGCAATGGTGGTTAGGTTTCCCCCCCACAGCACTGTGACCCCAGTGAGGTCCCACAGTGCTGCAGGTCTCCCTGCTGCAAGCCATCTTTTTTCTGGGAGCATGCTAGAAAATGTAGTCCAGCGTGATCCCAAAGAGTCAGCATCTGTTGCTGTTCTAATGCTCTCCGGGAGCATGATGGACTACATTTCCCAGCATGCTCCTAGAGAAAAGATGTCAGAGATCACAGGCTGCGAGATTGAGAGACTCCACGGGCTGCGTTCAGTTCAGTCTGTCCAGTGAGTTTGTTGCCTCCTGCTTGCCTTCCTGCCCCCCTTCCTGTTCGCCCTCTCCTAGAAATTTCCCTGCTGCCCGCTTCCTTACTGCCCGGCAGTGTCTGCCATGCCACATTAGGGGTACTGAGTGTTACCGAATAAATCCACAGGTATTTCCGAGTAGCTCCCGAAAACTCGATCCTATTCCTCGACAACTCGGAAATACTCGAGGATATTTATTTATTTATTTATTTTATTCAACTTTTTTCTGCCCCCTCCTGCCACAGGCAGCTCAGGGCGGTGTACAACAATAAAACTCATAAAACATCTAAAAACAATTTAAAACAGTAATACATAAAAGCAGCACTAATACCCCATCTAACAGCCCACCTCCCCACCCTCCCCTTCCCCCTTCCCAAAGGCCAGGCGGACCAATGTCTTACATTGTCTACGAAAAGAGGGGAGGTCTTCAGACAGATAGACCTCTGACGGGAGGGCATTCCACAGCCGTGGTGCGGCCACTGAGAATGCCCTCTGCATGGTCGACACCCGAGACACTCGGGGGATCCACAGGAGGGCACTCCCCGATGACCGCAGGATTACTGCCTGACTCATTTCATCTCTACAGCAAACCTATCAATCAAGCCTCTTGGGCAAAACCTGCCATCTCCTGGAATAAATGTGTTTCCTACATACGACAGAGAAACAGAAAAAGACTCAGAGCCTTTGGGGAGGCAGTCTGAGCTGGAGCACATGAAGGTATGAGTCTGGCTTCCACTGACCAGTGATGCAGCAAGGCTGTGGTGGGCCAAGGCTCATGTCCAAATTATGGACCTTGAATTAAAGTAAATTGGGTGGGGTCTTTCTAGGGTTGCCACCCGGCTGGTATTTGGCTGGCATGGCCAGTTTTTGTATGCTCAGGCCAGCTTCCAGTAGAGAACCTTTTCTTCAATATAAAAGTTGGTATAATAAATCCAGGGCTGGCCTGTCCACTCCCACCTGCCTGCCCACTGCCGCCAATCATAGTCACCCACAGGAAGTCATGAGAGGCAACGTCCGGGTGGGAAGAGAAGAGGCGGCACTGCAGCAGCAGCACGGGCATGCAACTATCCTTCCTTAGCATTGGGAGAGATGGGAGTGGCTTTGTTGGGCTCCAGCTCTGCGCCTTGCTCCCTCCCCTCTCAGACCCTCTCCAGCTTTGGGAAGAGAGCTTGCAACTCACTTCCTCTGCAGCCTCCATGCTAGAGCAGACCCACTGCTTCCTGCTGCTGCTGAGAAGTGTATTCCCAAGCAGGGCTTCTTCACCAAACCCTGTCACTGGAGTACACACCAGGCATGCCCACCTTCATTCTCCCACAGGAGTCTGAAGTCAGGACCTCAACAATTTTACCATTATCATTATCATTGAAAATGTATTTTGTGTTCTATGCTAGGATGGCTGACATGGGTAGTAGTGATGCAGCAAGCAGATGAATGTTCTCTAAATTTCACTCCACCAAAGAAGAAGAGCAAGAAAAGATCAAGACACTGTGCTTAATGATAAGTGGCTGACTGACCCCAATTACCAGCAATGGATAGCAAGGTACAGTGATGCAACAAAGGTGCAATTTATTGTTTGTGCATGTGCTTTCTCCATGCAGTTTGACTGTGTTAATGCAGTGAAACAACATGCAAGTGACAGGAAACACGTGACAACCACGCGGGCATATAAACAGTCTACTTGTTTAGATAGATTTTTCAGACAAACTGCTTTGCAAAATGACGTGTTCATTTCTGCTAGCAAGTTAACTTTAGTTTTTCATGGTGTAAAGCATCATTATAGTTACCTGTGAATGGACTGTGGTAACAGAGTAACAGCATGCTGTTTAAAAACGTATACATAACTTCATATTTGCATCTCCGCAGAACAAAAATGCAAAGCATTGTTGAAATGTTTTAGGTCCCTTTTCAGTTAACTGTGCTGTGAACAAACTGAGCGGTGGTGGCTGTTCTTTACCTTTTGCTTTGTCAATGGATGCATCTAACAAGGGGAACAGGAACATTTTACCTCCTGCTGTTCAATTTTTTGACATTGAAAATGGTGTTACCGATGCTGTATTGGACTTTTATGAAGAAACAGATGAAACAGCCGAGTCACTTACAAATACAGTTCTTTGTGCTTTGAGGGAACTAGACTTAGACGTCCAATGCATTGTGGCTTATGGTGCTGTTAATGCCTCTGTTAACTATGGTAAGAATTGTTCCATTTATAAGAAATTAAAAGACATTCAACCATCACTAGTAAAAGCTAATTGTCAGTGCCATGTACTTCATAATGCAGTGAAAAATGACATGATTGCCCTTTCTTTTGATGTAAAAAGTCTTGTAATCAAAGAGTTCAACCATTTTTTATGCATTGCTAAGAATATATCCAGCCTTAAGTAGTGTTTTGATTTTATTGAAATCACACTATGATACAACCTATTCCTGTGCGTTGGTTGAGCCTTTCTGCAGCAGTGGACCAACTTCTTCTCAACTGGGAAGCTATACAAATCTTTTTCCTTCAACTTTGAGAAGATGAATGTGATAAAGCCATTTGGAAATTTACTGGCACCAACAAACTGAACTAAGGGCTCATTCACATGTGCAGCAATTATCTGGATTTTAAAAAAATCATTTTTCTCTAGTTCGCTGTTAACAATGCCAGTTGCATTCACATGCATGCCATACAGTTGTTTCCTACAGTGAAATAACGCATTCAGACCTTCTTGGAGTGTACGCTTACTCGCCTGTTCACTGCAGTTCAATTACAGAAGGTTGCTACCTTGTAAACAAGGTTCTTTGACATGGCTCCGAACATTCTCATAACACCCACCCTTATATTTCTAGAAAGGGTTGGAAGGAACTGTCATTCTGAGGCGGAGAGTAGGGATGTGCGAACAAAATGTGGTTCGGATGTTCAGACGTTCTGTTTTTCGGTTTGAAACCCGAATTCGGGTTTGGTTGTTTGGTTCTGCCGAACTCAGCTGAACATCCAAAAATAGGGCTATCGATTCCAAAATCGATACCGAATTCGAAGATTTTTTTTTCAGTATCAGTATCATTTGGCCCTGGGACCACCCCTGGTTTCCAGCCCTGGTGCCAGGAAGTCTGCTCCTCAACTGCCTCCAGAACTGTTCGGCCATTTTCGAATTCGGTTCAGACGTTCGGTTCGGACGTCCGCGAGTTCGGGCCGAACTCCGAACATCCGAACTGCATTCGCACATCCCTAGGGAGAGTGATTTTTATACTAGAGGAGCTAGAGACCAACATGTGGTCTATTATTTGAATAGGGTAAGCATGCAGAACCCAGTTGTGAGAATGTTAGATGCCATCTCAAAGAACCTTCTTTACAAGGTAGCAATCTTCTGATCAGCACATGGGGAGGAATTGTTTGTAAACAAACAGTGTTATCTCCCAGTCTGATCTGTGTCCCTTGCTGCTGCTGCTGCTGCTTCTGGAGCACTACTAGGAGGCAGAGGCAGGTGAGGGATGGGGGTCGGAGCCAGGGAGGGGAGGCAGAAGAACTTATTGGGGAAGAAGCTGGCTGCAGCCTGCTGCCCAGTCATGCAAGTGTGGGGGCCCAGCACATTTGGAAGCACAGTTGCCTTTGCATGTAGGAAATATTTCGCACCAGTTAATACCAAATACAATGTCGCTTTCGCACTGCTGTACGGCGTGGATTTATCAATCAATCAATCAATCAATCAATCAATCAATAGTTTATTAGTTTCAACCATAGGTCACAACCAAACTTTTACAGAATTAAATATAAAATAAAATATAAAATAGAATCAGTCCTCTCGGAGAATAACCAGACATGATTAGTTTCTGCAAGAAATATATCTGCGGACAGTCAGCCAAAACAATCCAGCCAAAATCAGACAGAAAAATGGAAAAGATAGTAGTCAGCTAAATACAGCCAGGAAAAAACTTTACTCCTCCATAGTGTGCAGGGGCAGTCATATTTAGCTGGCATTGAGCCAAATTTAGGTAGACACATCTGGCATTAGCCCAATCAAATAATTATTATATATTATTTATTGTATAAAACCATAAATTATAACAATATAAAAGGATATCACATAAGCAAAGCCAACTTGATACATCATGGTTAAATCAATTAGCCATATAACAAAGTTTAAAACCAGCAGTATCTAATAAGACTTCATCCATTGCATGCAGCAGACTGATATTCACCAGATCATTCACCACCATTTAGATTATTATGATGTTTCATAATGTTTTCCCTTAGTAATTCCATCTGTAAAACCCCTACAGATACCTTCCTCATTATTTCTTTATCTTGGTTTGCCAACAGGTAAGTAATCCAGGTTTGGGCATCCCAATGTTCTTTACCAGCAAACCATGTGTCAAAGGTCCTACAACAGATGACTGAAAAACTAGGGCAAAATAGCAGATTGTGAGACAAGTCCTCAACAACTAATTGTCCACAGTGGCAAAACTGCAGGTCTAATGGAATACCTGCGTACCGACCTTCCAGGACACTGGTGGGCATCATATTAAATCTCACCAAGGTCATGGCTTGTCTAATTTTGTAATTCGTAATATCTGAGAGATAATTCTCATACTCTGGGTCTTGCTTGATAAGGGGGAACCAGGGAGCAACCCTTTGTTCATGCAAAGCTGCTCTTTCTTTCTGCATATTTATACCCCCAGTCCTGATTTTAAGTAGTAATTTGGCCTGTACTGTGGCATAACCTTGTAGAGCAGTGGGCGAATATCCCAATTGGGCCAGATTAGACAAGATTGATTTGTACCACCTGAAATCTTCCAGAATATTTTCCTGCTCTCGCAGGTATAAGTTAGGTAGCCTGGCAGGATGCATAGCCCGAATCCTCAGCCAGTACCACATATGAGCCATTTTTATCCTGGCCACAAGGGGCATAGCCCCACATTCAGCCTTCAGCATCGCAGAAGGAGTCCCACGGGGTGTGCCTAGGGTGGCTCGGAGTATTTTATTTTGTAAAGTTTCTAATGCTTCCAAGGAATTCTAGTTCCCCACACCCCAAATCTCAGCCCTGTAGATAAGTTGGGGAATCATTTTATCCTTAATCAGCTTGAGCAAGGGCCTCATCCTTTTCCCTCCCCTGTTACTCCAGAATTTCAGAAGACCTGAGGTAGTATGACCACCCTTTAATTTTATTGTGTCCAAATGAGTAGTCCAACTACCACCCTGGTTAAACCATACTCCCAAATATTTGTAAGTAGCCAGCTGTTCTATATTGTCTGCTTCTATGGTCCATTAGTAGTTTTTATGCTTTTTGGAAAAGACCGCCATCTTAGTTTTATCACGATTTATTACCAGGTGATTTTCATTACAGTATTGAGTTAGTTTGAGTACTGACATTTCATAGCTATCCTTCTGATGGAAAGGATGATCATATCATCCGCATACATAAGTATAGACACGGGTCGATCACAAATCAATGGGGGATGCCCTTCTGGCCCATCTAGCTTGAGGACAATATCGTTGACAAATAGGTTTAAAAAGCAATGGGGCCAAAATGCACCCTTTCTTTACCCCGTTTGCCACTGGGACTTGTCCTGATGTAACTCCTGACTGGTTTAATCTGACCCTAATGGCAGTGTCAGTGTACAGAAGTCGGATAAGATACAATAGTTGGGGATCTATATTTAAGTCCCTAAGTTTTTGCCAAAGAATGGCCCTATCAATGCTGTCAAAGGTGGCTTTTAGATCTACAAATAGGGCATATACTGAACATTTTCTCAGATGGACATATTTGTCAATAATATGCTCCAAAATGAAGCATTGGTCTAATGTAGACCTAGCAGCTCTAAACCCAGCCTGCTCCTTGGCAAGGAGACAATTATCCTCAACCCAACTTTCCAATCTGCCTAACAAAAACCTGGCAAAGACTTTGGCCATGACATCAATCAGGCTTATAGGCCCGTAGTTAGTTGGATCTGCTTTGTCCCCTTTTTAAAAGATAGGAACAATAGTACTTATGTTCCATCCTGCTGGTATGACTCCCTGCTGAATTATAAGATTAAATAGACGAGCAAGCACTGGGGCCCACCAGTGCCTATGGACTAGCGTGGATTTATTTCAATCGGACAGCATAAAGGTAGTTTTAACTAGCTATGAACTGCGGATTACTTACGTGCAATATTGATGACAATATTTCGAATTAGGGACTTCAGACATGCAAGATACATTCGAATTTCGTAAAATTTGGACACAAACGGAACGTCTGAATGCCACCTAAGTAAGAAAGCTACTTTTAAGGAATGCTAGGTTTATTTTGTTCACTCTTTCCTTTCACTTTTTAAGAAACATATTCTGCAGTTGGGGAAAAGAAAGTGTTAATGCAACTGGCCTTTATAATATCATGTCCACTCTGAAAGAACAGTTAACAACAAGTCTAAATGACAACTTCTTTGGATTTACAGCTTCACAAGTGTTCACTAGCCTACCAGAAAGTGAGGAACAAAAGTTCAGACGTGAAGCCCTTGCAACTTAGAGAAGAGCCGTTGCATACCTTTGTAAATGGTTCAGTTTTGATAGTCTGCCTTAGACTTCAAGAAAGTTCCATCCTTTGCAGAAACCATAAAGGTGGCAAAGACCCTACATTTAGACATCAGTGGAGATGAATTGTCCAATGAATTTTGTGGGTTTTGCACTGCAGCAGTAAGGCCCTTTTTACATAGATGCCCCTTCCCTCGCCCACGTGTGTGACTGTGTGGGCGGGGGGGAGGTGCTCCCACGCTCCACCCACCTCCACCCATATCCACGGATCCCCACAGCCCACGCATGGAGGCATTGGAGAAAACGGAGGTGCCTCCATGTGTGGAGATGGGTGGATGTGGGTTGGCATCTGTGTGATGGGCTGCCAACACACCACACACCCACTGCGGCATCCACCCATCCTCCTTCCCGGTCTGTTTAAAAAGGGCCTAAGTCTCATAGGAGACAAAGAACTGTCTAGTACTGAAAAATGGCAACAGATTTTAAAAGCAAGTGAAACACCACTCCACCGCTGAATAGTGCGGTGTGTTTTTGCCATACCCTGTAGCAATGCATTTGTTGAAAGACTATTCAGTGTTATGAATAACTTATGGACTGATGAACGCAACATAATGAATGTAAATCTGGCAAAAAGAGAGCTCTGTATCCATCACAACTTGAAGTATTCGTGGTCTGAATTATTTGACATTGTGAAGGGCAACAAAATCCAACACCAAGAACTCATTTAAGAAATAATTGGCAACCCTGTCACGGGTTGGAGGTCCACACCCTCACTTTACCGGGTTTGAGTGACTCAGTTTCCCTTGCGCACAGCCCTCTTGAAGTAGTTCCTCTCTCTGGCTAATTCAAGTCTGCCACAATGAAACTCCTTTGCCACCCAAGGGCCCAATCCTTCCCGTTTACAGACTTTTTACTCTCTGGGTTCGCAAGAGCTTGAGGACTCTTGTTTCTCACTTGTGTTCCAATATTAGACACAGACACTTCTTCATAAAGATAAGAAGTAAGTTTATTGATTACATAAGCAAGATAGTTGATACAGAGTGGTTACTAGAAATCAAAGGTAAGCAAACTCTATACTGTTTGAGTTCCTACATAAGCATCTTACCCTATAAAGGTCCATAAGCTTTTTGTTCCTCAGTCATAAAGGTAGAATGACTGGGCACTGGCTTCTTAGTTGGTAAAGAGCAAAATCATGTCTCTCTGCTCATGTTTCTCCAGCCTGCTGCTGGCAGGCAGGCTTTCACATGTAGATCAGCTCTCAAGATAGCTTTAGGATAGAAGAGCCCCCAAGGTGACTCACTGCTCCTTTAAATAGTTTTTCCCCTTCTTTGTGTCTGTTCCCGCCTTTGGGGAATCATGGGGTCGGTCACGTAGGCAACCCAGGCAAACATGGAAGTCGATCTACATCTCAACAGGGCTGTCTGGCAAGAGTCCTCAATACCCATCCTTTATCTCTCTTTGTATTTCCTGGAGCTTGTCACGTGTTACAGCTGTGATATGGGTTTTTCAGTTCTCCATTGTAACCTTACACCCATGTGGAACCTTTGGCATTACATATTTACCAGACTTGTAGTCTACATGTAGTCCCGTTTTACACGTGTGTGACCCTATGTTCCTCCGT
This sequence comes from Sphenodon punctatus, assembly GCA_003113815.1. Taxonomy (NCBI): domain Eukaryota; kingdom Metazoa; phylum Chordata; class Lepidosauria; order Sphenodontia; family Sphenodontidae; genus Sphenodon; species Sphenodon punctatus. The sequence continues at coordinate 1,254,144 of QEPC01005751.1, read as the reverse complement.
GACAAACCCACACAAAAAAAAGCTCATAGCCAAAGGAACAGATCTTCATCTCTACCTAACCATCTCTGCCCTGTGTTTCTTTTCCTAGGAACAGGTATGTGTTTAGATTAGAGAACAATACATTTTTGAGCATTGTGTTGCACATATTTCTTTGGTTGCTATCGTCTCTTTTATAAGATGCAGTTTTAAGGAACTATTCCTTAGGACTTAAAAAAAACAAACCTCAATCCTCACAAGGTGACTTCCAGGTACCCATGGTATGTATGCAGGCTACTGAGCATGGATTAGAGTCTTGGCATGCATAACTTTGTATAAATTAATATTAATGGATAAATGCAAATTAGTTAATTTACGTTTGCAAATCAACATGCCAGTATTTTACCTTGGGAAAAGTGGCAACCCTAGGCCATTTTTAGATGATCGCGGCCGCGCTTGTTTTGAAAAAATGCCGGGAGCTGGGATCAGACGATACACTCCCGGCAATCACGCACCCGGAAGGGGGATGCGCATGCTTTTCCGGCCGCGATTTGACCGGGTTGAAAAATCGACCCGGTCGAATGCAGCCAGAAAAGCGTGCGTGCCCCGCTTCCGGGCGCGTGATTTCCGGGAGTGTATTGTCTGATCCCGGCTTCCGGCATTTTTTCAAAACAAGCGCGGGTGCGGCCACGATCATCTAAAACTGGAAGTGGCCTTAGCCTCCCCCTGAAAATGTTGTGGTGCTGTCCTGGAAGTTTTAAGAGTTGGTGGGGCCAGCACTCCATTCCTGTCTACTTCAAACACTTCTTTGTTGGCAGGGCCCCTGGAGGGGTGCTGCTAGGAAATGTTCAGAGTGGGGGGGGGGGGACAGAGTGCTGACTCTGCTCCCTCTCTTGCCCACTCTGAACATTTCCTAGTGGTGCTCAGGAGAGGGGCCCCCTTGAGTCCAGGGCCTGAGCTCAACTGAGCCCCCTTGCTCCATGGTAGCTACGCCCCTGCCACTGACTGTGCCTCGACTCTTAAACACCTCTCACCGGCTTCTTTAAGCCAAAGCCCTGCTCTCTAAGGAAGGCTCCTTGCAAACAAGCTCACAGAGAAATATACAAAGCATTAATGAAGACAAATTGGTAATTCCTGTTACCATTTTACTGGTTTTCTGATAACCAGTTGGTAACCCAGTTGGTAAACTGGGACAAAAACACAAAAATTGGGACAGGAACTTGAAAAATCAGAAGTCAACAATCTAGGACCAGAAGTTGACATTCCAGGACACTGGGTACCTGAGTCGGGTCCTAATCAGGTCCCGGTTAGTACCTAAAATGTTCAGGTTGATTCAGGTACTGGAAATTCCACAGGAATACTGTTTTTGCAGGTATTCATTTTAGCTCTATATGGGATAATTCAAAACACCTATAGAAAGGATCATCACCTTTCCATCTCAATCTACTGCTGGATGAAGGTCTCCCATCTACACCCCCACAGCTCCCAGTCTTCAGTATCTCCTTGCCATTGTTTGCTCATAACACAAACCTCTTCATTTCATCCATCTATCTGGCTCTTCCCCATTTGAGTCTTAGGTGAAGGGTGGGGTATAAATCTGGATAAATAAAATAAAATCTTCTGTCCACTGGAATTCAATTGAGGAATTTCTTTCATTGTTAATGTATCCTTCTTCTCTAAGGACCCATACTTGAACCGGTGTCCCAAGTACAATGGCACTGGCGCTACAATGGCACTAAGGCACTCTGACCATGGGCCAGGGCTAGTGCTGATGGTCTTCTCCCATGCTGGTCAAGCCACACCTCTCTTCAGTCTTTCTTCATGCCCCAGCTTCCTGGTTAGCTGTTGGTCTATATATATTGATGTCACCCGTTGATGTGCGGGGGTGGGGAGAGGTATTTGGGGCTGTTGAAACCACTACTTGTGAATTAGATCCATGTCTGCCTGGTTGGTAAAAAACAGCTGGGAGATACTGGGGCCATTGCTGGTGGGGGTAATCAATGCCTCCCTTTGGGAGGGAAGTTGCTGGACTGCTTCAAGGAGGCTCTTGTTCAGCCCTTGCTCAAGAAGGCTTTGCTTGGTGTTGATTCCTCTGCCAGTTATTGACCAACCTGTCTCTAACCTCCCCTTTTTAGGGAATGTTATTGAGCGGGCAGTGGCTCAGCAGCTCCAGGTGCATCTGGATGGCGTTGGTTTTCTAGACCTGTCAGAGTCTGGGTTTCATCTGGGTTATAGCACTGAGACTGCGCTTGTGGCTTTGGTCGATGATCTGTGCCTAGAATTGGACAGGGGAAATTTGACCCTGCTGATTCTGTTAGAACTTTCAGCAGCATTTGATACTGAGCATGAGATATTGGTGACTCACCTGCATGATCTGGCTGGGGTGAGTGGAACTGTTCTTCAATGGTTCCATTCTTTCCTAGCTGAGAGATCCCAGCGGGTGGTGCTGGGAGACTGTTTATCTTCTCCCTCCTGTGTGGCATGCTGCAGAGTTCTATTCTGTCCCCGCTCCTGTTCAACATATATATGCAGCCACTGGGTGAGATCATGTGGGGGGGGGGGCTTGGGGTGCGGTGCCATCAATATGTTGATGATACCTCTCCTTTTCATCTGACCCAGGCCCGGCAGTCTCAGTGCTTTCCCAGTGTTTGACAGCTGTGGGGGACTGGGTGAGGGCAAGTCAACTGAAGCTGGATCCCGACAAGACAGAGGTGATGCTGGTTGGTGGGACTGGTGACCTTGGGGGCGGGGGGAGGAATGCCTTTCATAGATGGGGTTCGCCCTCCTCTGGTTTCTCAGGTCCAGAGCACGGGGGGTGCTCCTAGCTTCATAGCTGTGCTTGGATGCCCAGGTGGTGGCTGTGCCTGTGGGTGCCTTCTGCCAATTACATCTGGTTAGAAGTCTCCAGCCCTATATTTCTAATTCTGACCTTGCCACCATCATCCATGCTATCATTACCTCAAGACTGGACTACTCTAATGCACTCTATGTGGGGCTGCCCATGGTGACGGTCTGGAGGCTGCAGCTAGTGCAGAATGCGGCATCCCCATCTCCTTATGGGGACGAGATGACATGAACATATAACTCCAGTCCTGTGGGCACTGCACTGGCTGCCAATAGTCTTCCAGGTCTGATTCAAGGTGCTGGTTTTAACCTTTAAAGCCCTACATGGCATGGGCCCCACTTATCTGAAGAACTGCTTTATTCTCTGGGCCCTAAGCCAGCCCCTGTGGTCTACCAGAAATGCTCTCCTTGAGGTCCTGCTTTGTCGGCGGATGGCCACCATGAGGAGGGCGTTTTCAGTTGCTGTGCCACTGCTGTGGAAGCCTGCTGGAAGCTTCCACTCCTGGAGGAAGCCTGCCTCTGCCTGGATTTGCTCACCTTCTGGCAGCTTATAAGACTTTATTGTTCCTCCAGGCATTTGCAGGAGAAGACAAGTAGGCTGTGAAGGGTGTGAGGGGTCGGGGGGAGATGGGTTGTTTTATTTATATTTTACTATAATGTTTTAATTGATGTTTTATAATGTTTTGATATTGTGAGTCGCCCCGAGCTGTCTGAGGCAGGTGGGGCAGGATATCAAATTTTAAATTAATTAATTAAATAAAAGGGCAATAGCAATAGATCATTAGTCACTTCCTGGTTTCTGTTGTGCCTTCCTGGTTTGCAGTCTGTCATCTGTGCATCTCTCTCTTCCTGTTGTCTCCATGCACTTTTGGACCGGCTCTACACCTCCTGGACTTGTGTGCTAGATGCCAGTCCTTTAGACCCTTGCCCTGGAATCCAGACTCACCTGTGGTGAGTCTGTCCGGCTGCCTTGAGTATGGCTCGGCATCTGCTTCAATGGAGGGCTGTGAGATGTAGCCCCTACATAACTGCCCAGGGAGTCCATTCCACCCTGTACCAGTCCCACCTTGCTTTGTCTCGTCTGTCCAGTTCTGCCTCATCTTATCTCAATTGTCCAGTCCTGCCTCATCCATGTCAACTTGGTCCATGTGCCAATCCCCACCTGATTTGCAATCTTTGGACGCTGACCCTGCACCATCTCCCCTGCATGTCTCCCTGGATCTGATCCTGCCATGACTCTCCAACATGCCCCAGCCCTAGGCCCCTGATACTTGTTCTTTGGCTGCTTATTGCCACTTCAATTTCTTCACGCTTTAGACACTTTGGTTTGAAATCCAATTAATCAATTGACTCAGTTTGTTCCTTTCCCTATCTTTAAGGGGAGAATGCAAACATACATTTTAAACTTTAGAGAAACTTTGGATTTTCTCTAGAAGTTCCTATCGGAGAACAGTAAGTTTATATTTACCATTGTCCTTGTGTTCATCACAGGTTGACTGTGGATGACTAAGGCAGGCAGATTCAGTCCACATTAATTCCATGGTAATAGCTGGGGCATGAAGCTGTACTTGTAGCCATTGCATGTGCCTTATGGTCCCCCATCCCGAGATAGGCCATGTCCTAGGGAGGAACTAACTCCCACTTTGCTGTAGCTACAAAAACTGGATCCACAGACCGACTACAGACCTCTCCCATTGCAGTTAAAGCAGAAACTTCCATGGGCAGCCGGGGCTGGTTAATGCAGCACAGCACCCTCTTTCCTTCCACTAGTGCATACAAGGGCTTGTAAAATATAAAATGATGCTGACTAACCCTGAGAATTTTAATGGCTTAGTCTGCAGCCTGGAGATGATGCTTGAAAAGGCCCGAGACTCAGGGTAAAATCACATGAGCCAGGGCTGGCCAGTTTCCCTTCTCAAACCTGGGGAGGGCGAATGCAGCCACCACACTTTGGGCTGGTGGGGAGGGCAGCCCCCAGAGACCCTCACTAGCCCCTTTAGGTCATGGGTCTGGCTGAGAAGCCAGCCACACAGGGCTGGACCTCTGGACTCCTGCTGTACTTCAGGATTGAGTCTGCTACCATTAGACAGTTGATGGAGGAAGGGAGGGACCTGGAGGAGCACGCACACACTCCCCCACCTACTAAACAACTGATCAGGAGAGGGGGGGAGCAGAGGAGCGTGCACTCGCCCAACCCTCTAAAAAGCAGATGGGGAGAGGGGAGAATCTGGAGGGGCACATGCACTCTCCCTGCCTGCTAAACAGCTGATGGGAGGAAAGGGGGCCTGCTAAACAGGTGATTAGGGGAGGGCCCCCCAGAGGAGCATGGGTGGAAGTGAGTGAACATCTGGCAGCACTGGCGTGATGATCAGCTGCATCGCAGGGTAAAGTTGCCCAATATGGGCTAACGTCTTGTGTAGCCTTATCCTCAGAGTCAGTCCCTGAATTGTGGTAATCCTGACCCCCAGTGGTCTATAGACGACAGTTTGGGATCCACTGGAGTAGGGAACACTATTTGTTTGGACACTGTTTCCCTTTTATAAAATGCTATGGCCTTATCCTGTACTTGTCGACGCACCCCAAATGAGACTCGGAGGCATAGGTTGGTTCAAATGCTGGCCGCACCATTTATTCACATGCATAATAACTGTTGGTGGGTGATTGCCTCAGCAATCCTGGGTCCAGTATGCCAATGCTACAATAACTTATTAACACAGATCCTGCCCGGATGTACCTTCCATTGACAGTCCCTTATAAACAAACCTCCCCTCTTTCGACAATACTCAGGCCGAAAGGGGGGGAAAAGCCCATCCCTGGGCGCGAGTAAGGAGTGTGGAGTCTGCTCAGCCTGAGGACAGCGCATGTCCCTGCAAACCGAGTTTTTCCTCACTCCCAGGGGGATGACCACTAGTGCATGCTGTACCCGCATTACACTGTGTATCAACTCCCCATCTCTTAAGGAGATGACCCTTGTTAACCTGTTCAACTCCCTATTAATCCTATACTGGCATACTGGACCCCTGCAGAGTGCGACAAAGTTCTTCCTTCACCGTAATTCAAAATTCAATTCTTCAAATTCCCTTCAACTTTCGGTCTAATTGCCCTATTTAGACTGCCGCTTTAATCGTTATCAATCAGCCGAATTAGAATTCATTATATATATACGGCAATTAATTCCCTAAAAGAACCTATTTAACCTACTCCGCACCATGGAGGAGGCGAAAACTACAGTCCTTATTAACAAGGCTACCCGTCAAAATTCCTCCTCGATCCCCTAACGGCAATCAGACTTTGATCCCACGGTGCTGGAGGGGAGGAGGGCGGGGCTGACTGTTCGGCCTCTCCCTAAGGAATGCCGCTCATGCGGCAGCAGGGGATCCGCCCCTTCTAGCAGGGGCGGGTCCCCAGAGCCAACGAGGCACGCATGCGCTGCCTCGCTCCAGGCTGGTTGCCCCAGCAACCTCAGTATAGCAGTGGGAAAGGCTTTCTAACAAGCCTTCCCCGCAGCAGCCCCCATCTTGCCTGCCGATCTCTCCTCTAGGCGGCAGGGGTGCAACAAATGCCCCGTCGCCGCCATTTTGGCGGCGAAGGGGACTTTTCATTGACCCAAAACCTGAGATGCATAATCACACCAATGAGTGTAACTGGGATTCAGCACGTGCGCGCGCACACACATGGTGTGGGTCACAAACCCTCTCAATAGACTCTGGATCAGCATCTGCAATGTTAGAAATGATACTCCTCTGATACATCTGTAAAGCTAGTTTGCCATGTAGAGACTCATGCATTTTGCTCTGGATGTCTCTGGTCTTTAGCATCAGATACACACTTGTTAAACATATGTGTGTTCACACTCCCACACAGACCTGCAAGCTTCAGGTCCCACACCTACAAAAAGAACTGATATGGAATTGAGCAGAACCAGTGCACCTGCCTGCTATGCGTATTTACCACTGCCTGGGGAGGAAGAGGTTGAGAAGGGGAGATGAAGCCACAGGCTTCCCTTTGTTAATCTTGGCTTCCACTGCAGAGCCTCTGTGCTTGGACTGGGTTCGCTCAGCTTGCTGTGTTTAAAAATATTTGATTTTATTGCACAGCAAAATGCTTTTGACAAGCTCAACTATTATCCCCCAACTAGAAAAATCAAACCCCAGCAAGTGCCTTTGAAGTGAGCTACCTGAACGAAACCTGTGGCATCAGAGAGATAGCCGATAGTCACCAGAACAAGTCTGCCATTCAGCTAGCCGTGGGGCTGTCCAACACGCATTTTACACCCCACCAATATAAGTCAGAGATGAAAGATGCCCCAGGCAGCCTGCCTGACCCCATTGCCTCTGCTATCTCCATTTGATTGCACAGTGTTTTGCTCAGAACAATCCTTCACTGTCCACCCAACACAGGTGAATTTCCTGGCTTGGCTGGGACTGGGGAATGCCAGGCATAGCAGGTGTGCTCTGTAAAGGATTCCTGCCCACTGCAATCAGTTCCTTGTGTCTCACATTGTTCTGCACCATGTAAGGGAGGAGAGAGAGATGCGCACACAGAGAGGAAAGTAAACTCTGGAAAGGAGGCACAGACCCTCAGGGAGGGACACACACAACTGGTGAGAGAGAGAAAGTCTAGAAAAAGGGTGGTTGACATGTTGGTCCCAAATGTAAGAGATGGAGACAAAGAAATTCAGATGTGATCTTTTATCTGAGAAACTTCTGTTGGTGAGAATATGCAAGCGTTTGGACCACACAGAGCCTTGGCATGTAGCAAGTCAGAACTATAGATTGAGCAAATTCATAAATTTATTGGATGCTAAAATTAATGGAGTTAGCAGACTTTTCTAGCTCTGAGACACAGCCCAATGTACGCACCCATCCTAAAGAGCCCAGAGCAGTCAGCCTGGATCCAGGTTCACCACCTATGGTTGGCTCTGTGGGTTCTGCTCTAGGTGGAAGTTGAAGGTGTGTGTGTGTTGCTGATGGGGGGGACACTTTGTCTTCATTGTGCAGCTCCTGGGTTCCTTTGCTTCAGAGCCAATTGTAGCTAATAGATCTGGGGAAACTACTTGTGTGTAAAAGTTGCTCTGGATGGGAGTAAGTGCAATTTGCTCTGGGCTAGGGGTGCACTGCAGTGAATACTTCAATTTGTACTTGCAGGTAATTTGTACATCCTGTGCCTGGATGCCGCCCGCCCCCTCCTCCAAAAAATCTGTCCTTGAAATTGATTTCCTGAGATTTTCCGGGACATGGATCCAGGTTCCTGCCTGCACCTGCACATTCGCCAGACTGACTTACCTGTCTGGCTGCTCCTCCCGGCCGCTGTTCAGCTGAGCCAGGTTCCTCTTGCTCCGCTTTTCTGAGCAGACGAAGAGGGGAGAGTGAGGAGGCCTCTCCAGCTTCCGGCCAGAAAATCAATGGGTGTGCAGTGCATGACAGTCCCCATAGCAGGAGTGTGCGCTGAGAGAAGCTGGTTGATCAGTGTCTGAATGTGGTTGGGTCGAGTTGGGCACCCCTGGTTTGATAGGGTGCCCATTTTTGCAGGTGCCCAGTTGCACCTCTACTCAGGGGCAACTTGTTTACAGGGAGCTGCAGTTGGTGTGGAATGTGGTGGCCCACCTTCTGTCAGGGACAGGTCGCTGGGAGCACATTACATTGGTGCTCCAGAGTCCACACTGGCTGCCAATAGCTTTCCGGGCACAATTCAAGGTGCTGGTTTTAACCTATAAAGCCCCAAAAGGCCTGTTGCGGCCTCTGAGCTTGGCTGAGGGCGCCCTCATGCGAGTGCCAACTGCCCATGAAGTTGTTACAACGAGGGCATGCAGGGGAGTGTTCTCGGTTGCTGCTCCACAATTATGGAACTTCCAAGCCTGCTCGTCCTCTGGAGGAGATGTAAGGCCTTTCTGTTGTCGACACACCCCAATGAGACACGGAGACTTTCTTTTGGTTTAAAACTGGCCGCACTCTTTATTCAAACAAATTATCAAAGACCAGTGGGGAAATTTCACCATGCAATTTGGGTCCAGTATGCCAACTCACTAATCTAACTTATTAACTTTGGTACTGCCTGGATGTGCCCTCCATTGACCGTATCCTGAACCATTACCATCGTGAACCATTAATATCCCCTCCTCCGATAGGGCAAGGCCGAAGGTGGGTGACAGCCCAACTATGGGCGTGACTAAGGAGTGAAGTGTCCACAAGGTCCAAAGACAGCACATGGCCCTGCAGACCCTGTTAAGACACCACTCACAGGAAACATGATCACAGTGCGTGCCGTGCCCTGCATTACACTGTCTATCATCTCCCCATCTCTTAAGGAGATGACTCATAATACCTTATAAACCTATCTATTAAACCTATCATGACATACTGGACCCCTGCTGAGTGCGACAATTTTACCCATTTAAACTTTATCCTTTGCAATTCAAATCACCTTGCCATCCGAATCAACGTTATGTAGGTTTCGAATTACCCTATTTATTTGTCAAATCTCATATATGAATCCAAATAAACAAATATCATCCTAAACCAGATTAGAATTGTTGAATTGATAATTCCTATTTTAGCCTACTCCGCACTGTTGAGGAGGCAAAAATACACGACCCTTCAAAGAAGGCTGCCCGCCAAAATTCCTCCTCAGTCCCCTAACGGCAACCGGTTGACAACCACAGTGCTAGAGGGAGGTGCGTGGGGCTGCCGCTCAGAAGAAGCCTGCTCAGAATGCCGCTTCACGCGGCGATCAGAGGTCCGCCCCTTCTACCGGGGGCGGAGCCCTCATAGTCCAACGAGGCGCGTGTTACGCCGCCTCGCTTCCAAGACAGTTGCCAGGCAACCTCACATCAGGCAAAGGACTGGTTAGCAAGCCCATTCACCGTGGCCTCCTCGCTTCTCCGCATCTCCTCCCAAAGGGGGAGGGGGTAGGACAATACCCCGTCGCCGCCATTCTGGCGGCGAAGGGAACTTTGGTCAGGCATTCAGCAGACAAGAACAGAGACGGGTAGTACTGGGCAGGGGGATTGGGGAAGAGGGTTGATGGGCAGTAGGTGGGGGTAAAGGATGGGGTGACTGGGTGGTTGGGGTTCTAAGAGATTTTAATTTTTTTTAATTGATTTTATATTTTTAATGTTGAAAGCCACCCTGAGTCAATGAAGAAGGGTGTGGTTAAAATATGAAAAACAAAACCCAAACAAACAAACTGGACCTGTTCCAGAGTGAGAGCAAATTGTTCCAGAAGGCAAACATTTTGATTTGAAGAAGCTGCATGAAATGCACCCACAGGGCAGCTTGCATACTGTGCGCATCAGTCCCAACCAGGGGCATAGCTTGGTTGGAATGGGCCCTGGTGCAGAAGATGCCTGCTGGGGCACTCAACTCCAGTCTCATACCCTCCAACATTTGACAGAGAGAAATAGGTACACTTCATACCACCCCTAATTTGCATCTATTTATTGTTAAGAATTTATATGAACATTTGTAATAACCCACTGACATAACTTTGGGGCTGAGCTGGAAAAAAGGATGCCTGTGTAAGAGGCTTTGTGTACACATATGTTTGTACGTGCAGGACTGATGATTCAAGTTAACACTCAGTCTTTGGAAAAGTGAAAATTCCCAAATGGGTGCACTGACTTTGGCTCTGAAGCTTTAGTTTCAAAGACACTTGGGGGATCCCAGGTTGAATCAGTTACAGTTTCTTTCAGCAGCTAACGGATCATCTCTCACAAACACACCCACACCCATTCTGGCACTTTTAGTTTTCTGTTCCCTCCTGCCTGTGTGTTCTCTTTCTTTGTTCTTTGATAGCCCTACTTATCCCAAGTTTGTGAAAACGAGAAAAAGTGCTCCACCCCTACTACCTAGCAATAAATGAGTCAGGACCTCCAATCTCAATTTCAGTTTCAATTATTTTCTGAGCTCCATCTCCTGCTGAATTAATGAGGAGTTAATGATCCCCCCACCCCCCCACCCCTCTGTTTGGTAAACCCAATACAAACCATACAATGTTGGGAGCCTGGTACAAAAATAACAACACCCGTTAATGTACCAGGTACTGTTGGCGAGTGTGCGCTGTGTATATGCACTCTACATGCATGTGGGTCCCTTAGGCTCATGGGTCTGCACAGGCTCGTGGGCCCCAGTACAGCTGAACCTGTTGCACTTATTATAGCTACACCCCTGTCTTTAGGGCCTCAAGGGAGTTGTGGCCACTCCTTTAGTGCTGTTCTCTGGCTCCTCCCCGGGAGGGGCCCTCCAGAAAGTGGCAGTAGCTGGGGACAAGGCTTCCAACACATGACCATGCTGCACCCTCCCACTGCATGGGGTCAGCCACAGCTGATGCTGGAATTGACTCCTGTGGGAGGGTGCAACTTATTAGGGATGCTGCATCCCTGTGCGTGTCTGCCAGCAAAGCTGCATGGGGGTGGGGGGGCTTTCAGATTAGCCGATCCCCATGCATATCCTGGCTGCGCATTCCCTCCCGTAGCCAGAATATGCACGCATGGGGAGGGGGGGGGGGGAATATGTCTGAAAGAGGACTTTGTTCCTGAGAGTTAATGTGCCTGAGCATGCTCAGTTGGACGTTACCATTGGTGCAAACTAAGTGCCTGAGCATGCTCAGTTGGAAGGGGCCTGTTTGAGCATGCCCAGGGCTTATAAAAGCAGGCAGGTTAGTTGCCATAGGAGAAAGACCTCTGGTGAGAGCTCACCTGTGAGGAGGCTATTGAAGAGGCAAGAGATGGAGCAGAGCTCTGTCTTTGACAGGAAGCTGCAAGGGAGCAGTTAGAGGCCCAAAGCCAGAGGTAAACTGCCTGACTGTATTGGACTGAACCTAGCCAGCCAAGGGGAGTTGTCTGGCTGGGTACTAGAGAAATATATTGGGAGTCAGAGGATTAGTGCCTGGCTAGAAGGACCGTGACAGTCAGAGGGCTGTTGCCTGATAGAGAATGTGGATAAGTACCAAGAAACGGTATGTTGCTGGAGAACTGTATATAACTGGGTAAACACGGATGGGACACTTGTATTGGGACACTTGTAGTTACAGTAAAGAATAAAGATACTAGAGCAAATTCCCTGTGCAAAGTGACTGTGTAGGATCTAGTTCTAAAGGGATTCAACCCAGGAGAACTCTCCCCTATTACACCCCATCGCCCCTCATTTTCTGGCACAACCACTGATGCTCTGGAATCTTCACTGGTTGCCTATTGTCTTCTGGGCACAATTCAAGGTGCTGTTTTTAATCTTTATAGCCCTAAATGGCTTGGGATCCACTTATCTGGAAAATTGCCTGGCCTACCATGTCCCATTGTGGCCTTTACGGTTGGTCGAGGACACCTGTCTGGAGATACCTGATTTTAACTTAGTTTCTATGATGCAGAGGGCGTTCTTGGCTGCTGGCCCGCAGCTGTGGAACTCCCTCCTGTTGGAGTGCGTGACCCCTTATGGGGGTGATGGCTCAATCACTAGACCACAGAGAGGTCAAAGGTAAGAAGACAGACACAGGTAATAAAAGGTATCTGGGGGTGCTAGTGACACCCCAGTAGTCTTTATAGGTTTACAGACAAAGTACTCAGACCTATCCAATGAGGTGTAAGCTCATTGACATCATACATACATATAAAAGTACATTCTAGAAAGCATCAAATTCATCCTACTGTGGTCTTCTGAGTCATTTTCATAACATCCTCTATACAAAGTATTCTTATGGACAGAGGCAGCCTGGCAGGGATGAGACTTCTTATCATACAAACAATTCCTATTCCCAGGGGCTATACTAGGCTGAACGTGGACATATTTCTACAGTTACTAAATGAAATTCTTATTTCCAGTAAATGACCCCAGTTAGGTTTCATTTCTCTCTGGAGAAACCTCAGACCTGACATGAGTTATTTATTTATTATTATTATTATTATTATTATTATTATTATTATTATTATAA
>QEPC01005751.1:1213267-1234652 GCA_003113815.1 Sphenodon punctatus | reverse complement strand
ACTTCTATTTTATCTTTTTGGGCTTCTGCCCTTGCCTCTTTTATTTCTTTTAGTATTGAGTTCATAGTAGCCTGATCTTCTGGCTCTATGTTTTCTGAGGCTGTTTGGGCTGGCCCGGCCGCCATTTTTTCACTTACCCCTGTGTCTTCCTGGCTTGTCTCTGCAGTTTGTTTCTGCTGCCAATATCGGGTAAGCGGCCCCTTTTCGTTGTTTTTTTTCGGTGGGCTCATGCCCCTAGCGTTCCCCTTGCTGGTGCTTTACTTTTTTTTGAGTTATTTTGCCGTTTTTTCTTTTTTCTGTAGCGCGGTAGCGGGTATGCGGGGAGAGCTCAGGATCGGCGCGACCGGCTATTCGCGCATGCGCATTAGCCACCCTGCAAATTCTAAGACCAGCTGTGCTCCAAGTTGTGTATCTGGAGCCTGCCCTTTCCCCCACCAAACCCCCACTGGGCTCACCTGAATTGTAGAGTTGCACTGGGATTCCCAAAGGAGCAAGGTGTCCAAATCTCACTGAGCACTCATTTCCCTGGTCAGTCTCTGGCAGCCCCAACTTTAATAGCATGTGTGGTCAGGTGATAATTGCTGGGACTGGGCCACATCAGCCATGATAGAGAGAAATCAGGGAAAAGGTCTCTTCCCATCTCCTTCTCCTTCACCAGGCTTACATAGAGCTGATAGGCAGAACAGCCCCCCTCTGCCCTTCGCTCCTGTTGTAGGGTGGTATGATGTTGAGACCCCAGGATTCAAGGTGGGCCAATCAGTCAGAAGCCAACAAGCCAAGGATGTAGAGCTCTCCATCTCGTTCTCTGTTGACTCACCCCATGGCATGGATTGTTATTAGGACTGTGCATTTGGGTTCCAATAAAACACAATAAACACAAAATACTTTTTTGGGTTCCATATTTGAACCAGAAATACCAGGGTTGTGTATTCAGGTTCTGACCAAACCCCCAAATCCCTGAAAAATATTGTATCTGATATCTCAAACTGGGATCCAAGAACTGCAGCACATATCCAACTAGAAGCCAGGAAACTTTCTAAGACAGCTTTAAGACGAGACGTCAAAAAGTGCCTTGCAAAGATACGTAGAGAGAGAAACCTGTGCACGTGTGTGGGGGGAGGGGAGGAGACGTTTCCCCGTGCTACCGGAAGTGATGTTGCTCCCATTCTGAAGCAGCAGCCGCCTACAACAAGCGTAGGTTTGAAGATGCAGCATTGTAAAACCCTCTAAACCTGTACTTGTTCTCAGTGGCTGCTGCTCAGAATGGAAGCAACATCACTTCCGGTAGCACGGGGGAATGTCTACCCCTACGCGCAGGTTTCTCTCTCTATGTATGTTTGCAAGGCACTTTTTGAGTGCCTCGTCTAAAAGCGGTCTGACACTCAGCTTAGTCGCCTGCTTGGGATTCCTGTAGGGGAATCCTCCCTCACTGTAGGGGTCACTACTCAGAACTGCAGTCTCTAGCACTGCAACCAGTCCCAGCCCAATAGAGACCAGCTAAGCCAGGGAGAAATGGTGAATCCCCAAACCAGCGACCCCCCCTCAAGAAGTGACACCCCTAAGCCAGTCACATGCCCTATTCCCCCTCCCCAAGCCAGAAACCTACCCTGAACTTAGTCCATGCCCCATTCCCCTTTCCCCAAATTGGTGACCCCTTCCCAAAGCCAGTGACCTCCTAAGCCAGACCCATGACCCACTTCTAACTCCCCAAGCTAACAGCCTTCCCATCAAGTCAGCCATATTCTTCACCCTCCCCCAAACCAGTGTTTAAATTGACAGCAGACTTAGCAGCAGTTTTAACCACATTTTTCTTTCCTTATAGGCCTGTCAGATTGGAAGAACCGTACTGCACTTCTGCGCCAAAATAACCCATATGCAGGGCCTTGTGTTCATTGTGTTTCCCACATTGGCAGCAAGTGGCAACGGGAAAAATACAGTGAACACAGGTAAAGACACAAATTGCCCCTTCGCGGCTCCGACGACAGCCGGCGACGGCCATTTGCCATGCCACCCCCCCGTGGAAAGCGAGATGGGACAGGAGGAGTGTGGTCCCCCCCCGTGGGTGCAGTGGTCTTGCCTGCGGGGGGGAAAAGGGGAAAGAGAGTGGCTGCCGACCCTGCATTCACCCAGCTGGGGTTGCTAGGCAACCCTGGCCGGGTCTGGTGTGAAAAGCGCGCAAGTTGATTGGCGCACTGCCCTGATTATTTATTTATTTATTATTATTATTATTATTATTATTATTATTATTATTATTAAGCATTTATATAGCGTCAGTAGTATACTTGGCAGTGTCCAATTGTTATTATTAGAGACAGGTCCCTGCCCAGTGATTTATAATCTAAGATGGACACAGATGCAGGGAACACAGACACACACATTCCCATTTATTACAGATTACAGAAACTGAGGCTGCTTTTAGAAGTGTGTGGCACACACGCGGTATAAAATCATGCCACATGTAAATATCCCACGTGTGGGATTTAGATGCAACATTTTGCGCATTAAAGCCAGCTGTGTGTTCTTTTAAAGCCACGAATTATACCTCTACATCGAGGTATTTAATTTGCAACTTTAAAAGAACGTGTGGCCAACTTTAATGCGCGAAATGTCACGTCTAAATCCCACATGCGGGATATTTACATGCTGCGTGATTTTATGCTGCGTGTGTGCCGTGCACTTCTAAAAGTGGCCTATGGCGGAGAGGTTGTGATTTTCCCAAGGCCACCCAGTGAGTTCATGGCTAGGGCAGGATTTGATCCCTGTCCAGCACCTTATCAACTACACCACACTTTAAAAAAAATCCTTTTTAGACCGTTTAAAACTTTTTTCTACCTTTTTTTAACCTTTTTTGAGAAGACTGAAGCGAAGTAGGCATTGAACAGCTCCTCCTTCCTTGCACCTTCAGTCAAAGTCCTTTATTATTACCACCTTCTCTTAACAGAACAGAAACACGTTTTTGTTTTACCTCTGACAGATTTGTATAATTCCTTTTTGTTGCCTTTAATATCTCTTGCCATTTACAACTCATTCTGTGCTTTTGCTTTCCTGATTTTGTACTTTAAAACATTGGTACTGCAATAGACATCCATAGTTAATTGCCATTTCTTCCACTTTCTGTATCTTTTTTACTTTCACACAGATAAAAAGTTCCTTATACAACCACACTGGTCTCCTCTGAGTCTTCCTGTCTTTCCTTTGCATGGGAATAGCTTTTAGTTGGAGTTTCATTCCAGTACAATCCCATTCAGGAGTTGCTGCCAGTCCTCCTTTGTCTTGTAGTATGGCACCATGACACCTTGCCTACTATATTTCTGAGTATATTAAAATCTATCTTTTTGAATACCAATGTTCTTGTTTTGTTCTTTTGGTGGAAATTCTCCCCTTGGCCATAAATTCTATTGTTTCGTGGTCACTTTCTCCCAAGCTTGTAACCACTTTCATTTCTGTAAACAGTAGGGGCAGGAAACCGGTAAAATCCGGTATCCGATAATGCCGGTACCGGGCGTACCGGCATTATCGGATTCGACCCGGTAATCCGGTCTGGGTACCGGATTCAGGGGTACCGGATTTTTTTTTACATTGCAGCCATTTAAAAATGGCTGCAATGTAAAAAAACTTAAAGCCCCAGCAAAAAAGTTTTTTTAAAAAAAACCCTCCCCGAGTCCAGGCTGCGCGGGTGGAAGGGGGGACACCCCCCACCCACCCTGCCCAGCCTGGATTTTTGTTTAAAAAAAGACTCAGAGGCGAGCCCACCCCCCAGCACCAGCGGCCGCGGCGTCCCCGCAGCCGCCGGTAAGTATGACCCGATCCCTGGGGGGGGTGTTTAACACCCCCCCAACCCCCCAGGGATCACCCCTACTAAAGTTCAGTGCGCTTGCTTACCTTGCGGAGCTCCGGCGGCGGCGGCGGGCGGTCCGGCGGCCTCAGCGCCGGCTGTGGCTGCCGGCGTCAGAGACGCTCTAGGCCTTCCGGGGAAACCCGGAAGTTCCCCGGAAGGCCTAGAGCGTCTCTGACGCCGGCAGCCACAGCCGGCGCTGAGGCCGCCGGACCGCCCGCCGCCGCCGCCGGAGCTCCGCAAGGTAAGCGCACTGAACTTTAGTAGGGGTGATCCCTGGGGGGTTGGGGGGGTGTTAAACACCCCCCCCAGGGATCGGGTCATACTTACCGGCGGCTGCGGGGACGCCGCGGCCGCTGGTGCTGGGGGGTGGGCTCGCCTCTGGGTCTTTTTTTAAACAAAAATCCAGGCTGGGCAGGGTGGGTGGGGGGTGTCCCCCCTTCCACCCGCGCAGCCTGGGAGGGGGAGGGGGAGGGAATTAATTTATTTCATTGATTTCAATGGGGACACAGCGCCCCATTGAAATCAATGAAATAAATCCGGTACCGGTATACCGGATTTAATCCGGGAATCCGGTTTTCAGAGAACCGGTAACCGGTAAATCCGGTAGCCGGTAATGGGCCCGGGGTCCCACCTCTAGTAAACAGCTTCTTTATTAGTAAGCTGAAGATCTAAAGTAGATGACCCCTAGTTGATTTCTCTACTTTTTGAAGCAGAAAAATATCTTCTACACATGTTAAGAACTTGCTAGACGTCTTCAGCTTTGCTGTATTCCCTTTCTGAGAAATGTCAGGAAAGTCCCTCATTATTACCACCTCCTGTGTTTTGGATATTTTGCCACTTGCTCAACGAATATCTCATCAATCACCTCTTCTTGATTTGGTGGGCTAGAGTTGACCCTCACAGCAACACCACTTCTGTTCTTCTCCTCTTTTATTTTCACCCAGATACTCTCAACAGGTATCAACTCTCAACTAGCACCCCTTTTTTCTCCAGAATCTCAGAGCATGTATATACACTGGGTGCTTTTACATGAATCGCACCCACGCCTCTGCTCTGCTTCACATGTGGGTAGGCCGTTCATTTAAAGATGGCCCACCAGATGTACTTTGAACTGTACAGATGTACGGGAACATTCCAGGGCACCACAAATGAAGCGGGCTGCCCAAACATTGGGCACCAGCCGGAGGCAGAGCTATGGTCTGTCTATTCAGCAGATGGTCGCTGCAGTTCTGCTCCTGGCCGGGGGTTGCCCCGCGCAATGTTATAGAGCTGTGGGCAGCATCCCACCGAGTTACTGTAATGTCAACTAAATCATAGTTTCCCTTACCCATACCCACTATGGCTTCTAGTTCATCTTGCTTGTTCCCTTTACTTCTTGTATTAATATAGAAACAAATTCCCTTGGCCCGTCTTGCTAGGCGGCCACCAGGGGAAATTGACGCGCTCCAGAGGAGGGAGCAAGACTGGTGACGGCTGTACTCCCGCCTGCAGCTGAATAGCTGTGGGTGGGACCGTTGCCGGGCAGCACTGATGGGCTGCGGCGGAAAGGACGGCGACCCAGCCGAGGTTGTCCGGCAACAAGGGGGACTCAGCCAATCAGCAGGCGCAGGTTGGAGAGCCCCTCCCCTCTNGAGGGAGCAAGACTGGTGACGGCTGTACTCCCGCCTGCAGCTGAATAGCTGTGGGTGGGAAAGGACGGCGACCCAGCCGAGGTTGTCCGGCAACAAGGGGGACTCAGCCAATCAGCAGGCGCAGGTTGGAGAGCCCCTCCCCTCTTGTGTCAGGGGAGTCTCCCGCCCACGCGCCAGTCCGGAATTCCGCTGATTCTTCATCTCAGAGCTAGCCGCGGCACAGTGCAGCTCTGAGATGGGGAAGGCAAAAGTGAAGCGAGTGAGGGGTAAGAAGGCTGGTGAGGCAACCCGTGTGCCCGAGGTGACTGGGTGAGCAATGACAGGATCGGGGACAGCCGGGTCAGTACTCAGCGCCATGCAGGCCAGGCTAGCTGGCTGCAAGGCGCTCATGCAGAGCATGGCCCAGCGTAGGGGGATCCCTTCCGAGGGTGCAAGAAGGGCCAGCAGGCCTGTGGGAAGGGGCTGGGCCCAGTGCTGTTTTGGGGCAAGTTGGATTGGGAGGCCCTTATAGCCAGCCTCAAGGGGTCATCCAACACATGGGACCCAGGCAGTTCATTCAGGGGCAACCCCTTTTTCAGGGGCAACCCCTCTTGCAGGAGCCCCCCTTTTCTAAGAGAAATTTTCAGGGCTAATTCCAGCAGACGGTGCCAGGGCAAGCCATCCAGGGGCAACCCCTTTTTCAAGGGGCTTGGCAGCAGGTGGTGCCCGGGCAGGCAGGGCTAAGTGGGGTTAGAGACATGAAACCTCAACCCAGCGGGGTGGAGCTGCACGAGGCATTGCAGACTGGAATAGGTTTGGGGCTGCCATCTGGGGCCTGGGGTTTGCCCGCAGATGGAAGTGAACTGCAAATGGTGGGAGGGGCTAACTCAGCCACACAGGTGTGTGGGGTGGGTTTGAGCAGGGATCCCCGATCAGCTATGGCTCGCCTGGACATAGGGGGCACAGTGATGCTCAAGGGTGGGCCCGGGGATGGTGGGCCTCAGGAGTTGGCAGTGTGTCCCCCTGAGTCACAGCCAGTTTGGGTGATGAACGGGGGGTTGGGCGGTTTCACCCCCACCATGCAGGAGGTGAATGGGGCGGAGGATGACCCACAGCAGCCTGCCGGTATTCGGAAGACGAGGGGGGGGCGTACAGTTGCCACTCCGGCGCGTTACAGGGAGGGGGACCTGGCCGACGTGAGTGTGGCCCAGGTCGGGGCCATCCTTCAGCTTGACAGGGAGGAACCCCTTTTCCCGGTGCAAATGCTGCAAGGGGTCTTGGAAGTCAGAGGGTCAGGCAGCATGCAGCAAGTTGGGGGCCAGACCTTCCCCCCGCTGCCAACCCGGCAGGTGGCAGGCGGGGTAGGGGGGCTGCCCCCGTGTTTTGACAGGGCAGAATGACAGGATCTGGCAGGACCTGGGGTGGAGGAAGCGCTCCAGAGGATAGCGGCCCTGGAGCAGAGTTATCAACCGGCACCGATGATACAGCATGGGCAACTGCAGGACTCCAATCAACAGCCACACGTGGGGCAGCAGATGCAGCCATATCCGTATCCAGGAGGTAGGAGTGAAGTGGGAAGGGTGGCCGGCATGGCGAGCTGGCAGCACGCGGGGCATAATTATGGGGCAACATGAGTACCTCAGCAGGCTGGGTTCAGGGACCCTTGGCGCTCCACGACCACGGCAGGAGTAGGAACTGCTCCACAAACTGCAGGGGCACTCAGACAGCCTTCGGGTGCTGTTGTAAATTACCCGTTTGGCTCTCACTGGCTGCCGACGGGGGCGCCATCACAATCTTTGGGGCAATTACCGGAGGCCTATGCCCATGCACAAGGAATGTTTGTGGGTGGTCAGTCGGGGAGTATCCTTGGTTGTGGGGCAGGGGGAGCTGCACAACAGGCCGTGGGCAGCATAGGGTATGGATCAGGGGTTCCGGAGACCCCGCGTTTATGGTGGAATGGGGCGTGGACACCAGCCCCCGCTTTGGGTGGGGTCCCCACTCAGTCCGTAGGGGGGTTAGGCCAGTATGGTGCTCAGGCACTCCAGGTATGAGGTCACCCTTCACCTGGAGGAAATATAGCCCAGGGGATCGGGAGACCACCGCCCCCCCTTGAGGGGGGGTACGCTGACTTGGGGACCCCATTGGGGGCGCATCTCCACCAACAAACGCATGAAAAAATTTGGAGGGGTGAGTATGTGGACATTTTCATGCTATTATTCTCAGAGCCCCTTACAGACCCCAATGATAAAGAAAAGAATAAGGATAAAGAGCGCTCTAAGCGCCCGAAAGTAGACCATAACTGGGCCAACTGGACACTGGCCTGGGCGGTATACCAGGGAGTCGTGGTGCAGGCATACCCAGACAGGGCATATGCGATGATGAAGTACGCAGACTTGATCCGTCAGGCATACGACACCGGCCCATCCAGGGCATGGCTGCGTTACGACGAGGCCTTTAGACATAGGGCACCTTACATGCTGGGCCTCAGGTGGGACACGCATGCAACCGATCTGTGGCTTGATAGCATGTGTGGCAACTATGGGCCTCGGACTGATTGTGGTCACGTGTTGACACCGGGGGGGGGGGGGTAAGCCCCGTTGAATGAGCCATTTCGGAGGGAGGGCCTGAAGGCCCAGAACTCCGGAACCACCCTGTGTTATGAATTCACAAGTTCCGGGCATTGCGGCCACAATGAATGCAGATATAAGCATGCGTGTTCCATCTGCAGGGGGAGTCACCCAACAACGGCCTGTGCAAGGGGGCGCCAGGCAGGATTTAAGGGGTGCAGTAACACACCTGGAATGGGAAGAGGGGGACAAGGAGGTCAAGTTGGGGGGAATACTGCATAGGCCCCCAACGCCAGTTAGGACGGATGAATTGGAAAGGGTCTTACAGGAACATCCTAATAGGAGCGAGGTGGTGTATATAGTTCAAGGTTTTAAAGAAGGTTTCACAATCCCTGCCCAGGGTGTTAGGCCAGGGAAGTTCCCCCCGCCAAATTTGAGGTCACTGAAGGGCATGGAGCATGTTGTTAGGGCAAAGATTGATAAAGAGGTAAAAGAAGGTAGGATAACTGGACCGTTTGCAACCCCTCCTATGGTGAACTTAGTGCTTTCCCCATTGGGGATAGTTCCTAAGAAAGCCCCAGGGGAATATAGAATGATACACCGCTTATCCTACCCCAGAGGTAGATTGGTTAATGACGCTATTCCCAGGGAGCTCACATCTGTTCATTACGTTCCATTTGATGTGCGGTTAAAGCAGTGAGGAGAGTTGGCAGGTATGCTCTGCTGGCCAAGTGTGACATCAAATTGGCTTTTCGCCTGTTGCCTGTACACCCAGATAGTTTCCACCTCCTGGGCTTTCATTTTCAGGGACAATTTTACATCGATCGGACAATCCCCATGGGGTGTTCTATTTCATGTTCTGCCTTTGAGCGCTTTAGTTCATTGGTAGAATGGGTGGTCGGGCAGCAGGCGAAGGGTGGGGAAGTCAAAAAATATCTCGACAATTTCCTCTTTATTGGACATGCCGGCACGCGGGAGTGTGTTGAACTGATGCAGACCTTTCAGAGAGTGGCTGATAGGTTAGGAATTCCCCTTGCCCCGGAGAAGACAGAAGGGCCCGACACGGTGTTTACATACCTGGGCATTCAGTTGGACACAGTCGAAGGTGTGTCCTGACTTCCAAAGGATAAGGTTGATTTGCTGAGACAGAAAGTAACTGCATGTTTGGCAGCGGCAAAGATCACAGTTAGGGAATTGCAGTCCCTGGTGGGAAGCCTGAATTTTGCCTGTAGGGTGATAGCTCCGGGAAGGGCATTTTTGTTTCGCCTTTATGTCAAACTTCGGGGCAAGCTGTTACCCCATTATCACATCCAGGTGACACGGGAAATGAGGGATGACCTTAGAGTATGGGACAGCTTTTTGACCGACTACAACGGGGTTAGTTTTTGGAGAGAGGAATTACTGCTGGAGGCAGAACTTCAAGTTCACTCTGATGCAGCTGGGAGGTTAGGCTTTGATGTATACTTCCGGCGGAGGTGGTGTGCTGCCCCGTGGCCAGAGGAATGGCAGGCGCTGGGTATAACTAGGGACCTTACCTTCTTGGAGCTGTTCCCCATTGTGGGGGCCGTCCAGATTTGGGCAGAGGAATTGGCGGATCATTCCATATTGTTCTGGTGTGACAATATGGCTGTGGTCCACATAATAAACTCACTCTCATCTAAATCGCAGAGAGTTATGAAGTTAGTTAGGGCATTTGTGTTGACGTGTTTGCGGCATAATATACTATTTACCGCTAAACATGTCCTTGGCATGAACAACAGTGCAGCCGATGCCCTTTCTCGCTTCCAGATGGAGCGTTTTCGCTCCTTGGTTCCTGGAGCCAGATGGACAGCGGATCCCTTCCCCCTGGAATTGTGGAGCCTTGGATCCTAGAGTTATACAGCATTGTGTGGGGATCCATTGCAACGAGAACTCGGGTTGCTTACGACCGATCCTTCCAGGAATTTCAAAATTTTAGGGAAAGCACGGGGTGGGCACTGTCATTGCTGATTCCCGAAGGGGAAATGCTGCAGTTTGCGATGCAACTGTGGCGGAGTGGGGCAGCAGTAAGTACCATTGGGGGTAAGTTGGCGGCATTGAGCTTTGTGAGTAGGATGGCGGGGCATCCCCTGCCAGATAGAGGTTTCTTTGCCCGCAGAATGTTGGAAAGCTGGTCCCGAGAAGGACAGTGGTCAAGTGATCCTAGGGTTCCCATCACACCCCAATTGCTGGTTCAGATATGCGAAGCCCTCCCTGGGATATGCTTTGACTCATTCGAGGTCACCCTGTTTGCTACAGTGTTTAAGTTAGCTTTCTTTGGGGCATTTCGGGTGAGTGAGCTGGTGGCAGAAACAGCTAGTGATAGTTCCAATTGGGTCATAGCGGTCGATGACATCAGGGTGGATCAACAGGGCTTGTACATCTGGTTGCGGTATTCCAAAACTGACCAGAAAGGTAGAGGCCAGGTTGTGACACTTGCCAGAGCGGGATGGCCAGTTTTGTGCCGCGCATTGGCGATGGAGCAGTATCTCTGTGTTCGCCCACCAATAGGGGGTGGGCTATTCTGCCATGCGAACACGTCCCCCCTTACGAGGCACCAGTTCACCATGGTGCTTCGGTGGGCATTGGCTAGCATTGGCCTTCCTGCACAGGAGTTTGGTTCACATTAATTTAGGATTGGGGTGGCGTCAGTTGCAGCCACGGTTGGCATGCCAGCAGAGGGTATCCGGGTGGGGGGAAGATGGAGATCCCGAACCTACAAGACGTATGTTAGTTTAACCCAGTAAATTTTCTTTACACGCCAGGTTCCACAAGATTCCCAGGTAAGCGTATGATTTGGATCATGGGGCACAGTTTAGTGCGATGGGCTTCGAAAGCAGCTGGGCAATCGTCCTGGGGCACACAATTGGGTCTATCAGCATGTGCGATCATACGGTGGATCGGCCTCAGCGGGATGAGATGGCGTCAGCTGCTTCCGGTGCTGGATCGTGAGGCCAGGGGATCCTCACCCGGGGTTGTGGTAATTCACCTGGGCAAGAATGACTTGCCACAAACAACTGGGGTTGGGCTCACAATCCAGGTAAAAGGGGATCTGGTAGAGGTGGAGAGAATGTTTCCTGGGGTAGTGTTAGTTTGGACAGAATTGGTTGGAAGGATAAAATGGAGGGGTGCTGTCAGTCAGAGGAAAGTGGACCGCACTTGGCATAAAGTGAACGGAGAAGTTGGAAAATGCTTAGAGAAAGAGGGGGTCTAACGGTTGCCCATGTGGGAATTACGTTTAGATCACCTGAGTTGTATCGCTCAGATGGAGTCCACTTATCCCCGGAGGGGAACGACTGTTATTTGGCTACGGTGAAAGCCTGTTTAGTTCGGTTATTGGAGGTATGAGTCAGGTTATGGGTGGGGGACGAGCCAGTCCTCCGTATGGTGGCGGGCCCTTGGTGGCAGGGGTCCAGTGTGGTACATAGAGTTGGGTTAAGAATAAATTGGGTAAAGAATAAATTGGGTATAGAAGTCATCTCCATAAGAGATGGGGAGGAAGGAGCAGGTGCACAGGCATGGCACGGCCAGCACCAGGCTAACCTCCTGGGGGAAGGGTGCTTAGCACACAGGTGGCAGGGGCAGGCACGGTCCCCATCCAGCGGCACACCAATCCCTTACCTATGTTTGGAAGGACATGGCCTCCCCCTACCCTCTCGTGCCTCAGCAAATAGCCAACGTGCGAGGGAACGGGATGGGAGGATTCAAGATGGCATTGGGGTGCACCTCCAGGCCATCTCCTAGTGTCTATTAGGTTTAAGTTGATTAGTTATAGTACCGGCACTGAACCTGAATTACCATGAGGGCAATTACCCCCACTAGGCTGATTCATACATTCCAATTTGAATAAAGAGTGCGGTCATTTTAAATCCAATACAGTTGTCCTTGTCTCATTCCGATGCGCCGTCAACTAAAATGTTTTGTGATCTCTCTGGAAATCCATTATCTGGCTGTTTTTAAATGAGACACTCCCACTCTTGTCCACCCATGGGACACGTGTGCGAGTGCCTGTTTAAATGTGTGGGAACATGCTTCCATGATCCACGCATCCCCACCCATCCCCCCCACACAAGGAGCAATCAGAGAAAAGCCGGTGCACCACCCACCCGGGCTTTGTGTCGCAGTTGGACATCTTGGGTAGAAATCGCTCCCAACCTCTCACTGGATGAGCTGCTCGGCCGTGATGGAGCTCCGAGCCACGTGTCCTGCCTGTCCACTTGCCCCCAGCTGAATGCTGCAAAGGTGGCAAGGCTAACAAATGGAACCCGGGAACAAACTGTCTCTCGCGAGGCTTCCCTGTGCACCTTCTGCTGTGTTGCCCCGGGCAACCTTCACCCAGACTTCAGTGCCTGCTTCTAGCGGCTGCCTTCCCCACCTTGTGCTGTTCCTCCTTAAGCAGGGGGAGGTGGCGCCAAACCTCCCCTACTATTATGGGACGGAGGGTGATTTGTCTTACTGCTTGCTGTTCCCTGCACTTTTCTAAAGAAAGAGCTCAGAGGAGGAGAGCAGCTATTTGAGCCCTCTTTCCTCCTGTTTGTAAGAATGGCAGTGGCATACTTTTATTTGTATAGCAAACTTTCTTTATGCAGCGTCACCTCTTAATAGAGCTCTCTTTTAGACAATTTGCCTTCTGAGATCTGTATGAAAAAATATTTACCACTTTACGTGCCCTTTGGTGATTACTTGTTCTTTGCTGCTTGTTGAGTGAAAGTAACATCAAGGGAGGTTGCATTGATACAAAACCTGGGGAAATGTAGCCTTGTGCTGGCTTTCCCTGTGGGTTGAGACTTGTCTGATGGGATTTCCTATGCTAGTAAACCCATGCATGACAAGATCTGGCAGCATTCTCTTGAAACCGTATTGGTAAAACCTCGATATCAGGATTTTACCAACGTGGTTTCAAAAGAACGCGCGAGCTGTAGTTTGCAATAGCAGTGGCACGTCTAAATGCCACCCGTGTGACTTTTCTAAAAGTGGATTATTTAAATCCGTGTGCAGAGTGGCACATCTGAGCACGATTCTTCAACCAGCCGTAAATCCACCTTGTTGTAGTGTCTTCCAGCCCAATTTGTACAAGTTTGCCAGTGAGGATCTTGTGTGAAACTTTGTTAAATGCTTTTGCTGAAATCAAGATATATTATGTCCATAGCATTCCCCTCATTCATTAACTATTTACTCTATCAAAGAATGAGACAAGATTAATTTGGAATAAACTTGTTCCTAACAAATTCATGTTTACTATGAGCAGTCACTGAATTGTCGTTGAGTTGCTTTCAGCTTGACTGTAAGTGCAGTCGCTGAACTGCTAGTGCTGCAGTGACACTGACTACAGTACAGACTAAAGGGAAGGGGGCACATCCTTTATTCCCAGTCTCTGAAATGGCAGCTGCCCCATTCACCCATTCAGCTTCCCAAAAATTCAAATGCTTGCAGGTAGCGGAATGGTGCTGTGGACAGATGCCTCCTTAAGTTTGGTACCTGGCAACCATTGCAGTGGTAGCTGCCATGCCATGAAGGTAAAGGGATGCATGTAATATGCTTGGGCTGGCTGTGTGGACTAACTGTGAACCACTCACCATGACCCTGGGAATCAGGGATATCACTGCTCTGCAGAGCACATTTTGGGAACCACTGCTCCTAGTGTTTCCATGGCAGGAGCCAATACAGAGTTTTGGTCTATTTAGCTATGCAGGTGTGGATGCACATGCAGGGCTCAGGCAGTCCGATAGGGAGCAGGCTGGCTCCAAAACAGGTGTGCAGCCACACACATTGGACACAGTTCACATGAAGTGCAGCACCCCATTCCTGGGCACCAGCCAGACACTCCTAGCAGTGGCCCTGCTGAGATATACCAAAGACTTCCGACAGGCTCCCCGCTATGCACTGTAATTAGCTATGGATAGATGGATGGAAGCACAGATCTGCAGGGTGATTCGCCTGGGACAGAGGTACTTCCCTCAAAGGCAGGAGGGAAACTGTGAAGTTTCAGGAGCTTGGACCTGTGTGGACCTGCAACAAAAGCAGCAAAATGCCCAGCAGCCTAACTGAAGGGATCACATGGGAACCAAATCCATCCCAACATTGGGTCTCCCTTCACTTCACAGACCACCCCATGCAGCATGAACCCCTTATAACCCTCCTGTCCCTGAAGATGGGATCTTTTCTTTCTTCTGCTTCTGAATCTTTGATCTCCCTTCCAGGTGAGAGATCTTGATTTACCCCAGCCTGCAGCCTGATTCCCACAGCATTTCCCAGTGCCGTGGCTCTTCTGTCCAGCATTCCCTAGGGATCCCAGAGAATCCTGCCTTGATCTGCCCTCATTGGTCATCTCCCACGGAAGCCCTTTCCTGACATAATCCCAGTCTAGCAGCACAGATATATGGTAGCCCATCCCCTTGGGCTCCTCAGAAATGGAGTTTCTGGGCTGCATCTAATGATACAGATTTAGGGTACGATCCTCAGAGCAGATTCTGCCCAGTAAAATGCGCAATTCCCATTGAAGCGAATGGGACTTATGTCTGTGCAAACTGCTAGCAGGTATGCACTGATCAGAGGATCATGCAGCCCAAGATCCATGTAGCATCCACAGCAGCTTCTCCTTAACTGAGCTTAAGGGAAATGCGGGTTTGCTGCACCTTGGACCAGATGCTCAGCTGTTGACTATAGGATCATAGAACCATAGGGTCCATAAGGGTTACCTAGTCCAACCCCTTGCACTAAGGTGGGGTTCAGGAGAGCAGTCTGTTAGTGCAGTTCCACTGTCATCCATTGTCCCCAGCTCAGAATCTGGCTCATTGACTTTTCTAGCCTTTCTTTTCTGTGGGAAGCAAAGACAGGGTACACTTTGGCAGTGGCCCAGCTGCTGCTGTGAGTGACAGCTTTACTCCTTTGTTTTCTCCAGTTCCATCACATAATTCCTGCATCATCCCCATTCCAGTCAACCACATGCTGCCTACCCCCACCACACTGACACCCACATCCTCAGCAGCTCGAGCAGAGGGAGCACCAACCTGCCCGTGAAAAGGTCTTCACTCCATCAAGCAAATGTACTTATTACAGCCACAGCCCCGAAAGGGAAGGGAGAGCTGATAGGCCATGAGTAAACTGATGGACGAGGCATAAAAGAAGAGGCTCAACTTTAAAAAGTTGGAGTTGGGTCTTTTCTGCATGTGACAGTGCACTTTGCAAGAGATGTGTCTGTCCATGCAGTGTACACATCCCATGAGCATGCGTGCATGGGTATATATAGCACCAGTAATTAAACCTGCTCACTCAGATGCTATAGAGAGATTAGTTGTCACATTGTGTTAAAGGAATCCTTGGCTTATTCCCTAGAAGGGGCTGGACTGCCTGCCGTCCTGTCATCTGTTCCTGTGCCATGGCTATACCCAGCCAGAATGTCTAATTGGCAGGTTTGGTGGAACAGAAGCCCCCTTGTTATTGGGAAAATATTAACTTCTAATGAAGAAGAAAAAGAAAGGGGAGAAGTGTGTGCCGAGCTGCATCTGCGGCTTCTAAGTAAGGCACCCCATTGAGCCTGAGCGTGGGCAGCAGATGCTCTGGACAGGCTTTCATTGCATTGATGGGATGAGCAGCAAAGAACTAAGCAGAAATTCTGGGTGAAAGGCAACTGCATGGTTCCTAAGAGCTGCAACACAAGGGCGTAGCTATAATAGGGACAGGTAGTGCTGCTGCACCTGGGTCCACAAGCCTGGCAGGTTGCTGCATCCTCTGCTATTGGGATGGGGTCAGGGGGGCCCATTCCAAACTACCGATGCCCCTTCTGTAACAAATAACACACCGTACAAAGGCTGCCACAAGCACAAAGCTAGAGGCTACTGAGGGCCTGGCTGTTTTAAGGCCCTAAACTCACACCCAAGTCCTGCAGCTCATAGACAGCTCTGCCCTTCCCTCCTATACTACAGCAGAAGTAGAACAGGAGGAGAGAATGTAGTTCCAGGCCTTTAGTCCCCAAGTCATGCAGGAGAAGGCAGCATGTGACTTGATCTTGCCCCTTCTTCTGAAGCCTCTAGCAGTGCACTGTCTGCCCTGGTGCAAGGCAACTGAGGTCCAAAGCACACCTTCATGGAGGGGGAGGGGAGGAACACTAATTGCCCTCTTCCTGATAAACGGTGGCAGGGTGGTTGTCGCGCCCCCGCTCCTAGATGAATGGGTGGGACGCAAGCGAGCCTCCTAGAAGCGCTGCCTGCAGCGAATTGAAGTAAGGTCCCCACGAGCGTGTCGGCGAGGGTTGCCCTGACAACCCTCGCTGAGCGCGCGAAGAACTTCTCTCCTGATTGACTGCTGGATCCACGTGGTGGACAGCAGCATCAGTAACGCGTTCCCTGCTCAGTCCAGGATGAGCAGGGAACGGAGCAGCATCGGCCTCCCGAGCTGAGCAAGGAGCACGTGTCGGCCGGCTGTTTTTTCTTCCTCGCTAAAGTGAAGCATGGGGCGCACTAAGAAGCGTGGCCCCAGACCTGGAGCAGCAAGGAGGGCTGGGAGTGAGGCCCAGCCCAAAGCAGAAGGGGCAGAGGAGCTTGCAAGCGGGAATGACCTGAAGAATGTGGGGCACGTGGGCCTGGGCGGTAAGAGAAAAAGAAAGGGGGTCAGCTCAGCCCCCCCTTCAGGGACAGGGACCGCACTGGAGCACCTCACTGCCTGCGAGGCCCTATTGTTTGGCGCTGGGCCTAGTACAACAGAGGGGAGGCCACCAGGCGAAGAGCCCCGGTATAGATGGGGAAGTGAGTCCCCACAGTCTGGCCCCTCTGGGATGAGTTCGGTGGGGTGCTGGACAGGGGACGGTACTGCTCTGCATACCTCTCCCCCAGCTCCAGTCATAGAGGCCTTGACCAGGGCCTTGGAGTATTAAGGAAGCAGGGGGGGCAGGGGGGGGAGCAGAGGGAGCATGAAGCCGACCAAGGAGGGACAGCCCCCCTTTGGAGGGGTACAAGGCCCATAGTTCCCCCTGCCCGTTTCGCAGCGGAATTTCCCCCGGCACCCCAACAGAGTGGGGCAAGAAGGGATTGCTACCCACCAACCCCCCTCCTCCACAGGCTGTTAGCGACGGAGCCGGGCCAGGAGGGAGGGGTGTGGGCATGATTAATGAAAGGCAAAGAGGGGTTTCCTCCCCGTGCAGTCTAATTTCAGGCCAGCAGGGAATGAAGGAGCGGATGGCTCAGGATTGGATGAACCACAAATCCTGGAGAGGATAGCTGCATTGGAACGGGCCCTCGCTGAGAGGAATGCGAGGGGCGTGTCACCCCAGGGTGACCCCTGAACCCCAGGGTCGCGACAGGTACATGTTGGGGGGAGTAAGGGACCCCATTGGCCCACAGTTACGGTCAGGGTGTGTGAGGTATGGGGGGAATACACCCCCTTTGACTCACCACACCGCAGGGAATGGGGGAGCACATACCCCTCTGAGGCAGGGCAAGGGGGCCCCTGGGGCGGAACCCAAACAGGGAACACTAGCGGAACGGGGCTGGGAAATACAACAACAAAGCGCCCCCCCCCCAATACCTTTGGTGGAACAGGAGCTGGGTGCAGGTTGTCCCACCAGTGATACCAGGGTCTGGAGCAGCACGGCCCTCAGCAAGAATGGGTAGTGCAGGCGCAGAACAGGGCCTCCCACAACCACATCAGGCACTGCAGGTCTGGTCTCAGGAATCCCGGAGCCAAGGGGAGCAGTTGGAAGGGAGAGCTCGATGGGTAGCCCCTCTGGGGGGTGCCTATGCAGATCTATCCACCCCAATAGGCGAGCACCTGCTGCCTGCCACGAGGGAAAAAATCTGGAGAGGGGATTACGTGGATCTGTTCGCACTCCTTTTCAGTGATCCCATAGTGGATCCTGGAGAAGAGGACAAGTGGAAAGAAAAAGAAAAGTACAAGAGGCCCAGGGCAGATAGAAATTGGGCAAACTGGACCTCAGTTTACGCAATCTCTCATGGGGTGCAATTGGAGATGTTTCCAGAAAGAGGGGCGGTATTATTGAAATATGGGGAGATAATACAGAGGGCCTACGAGGCCTGCCCCCCAGGGGCTTGGCTCAGGTATGATGAGGCTTTCCGGCACCAAGCTTCATTTACCCCAGGACTGAGGTGGGACACTCATGCTCACAACCTCTGGTTAAATTGCATGAGTGACGCCACCGGAGCCCCTAGAGCAGACAGTGGACACCTATTGGTGAAAGGTGGGGTGGCCCCTGTGAATGACCCGAATAGGGCATGGGGGAAGCAGACCGTAGTGGGAAACGCTGGGCAATGCTATGAGTTTTCCTGCACTGGGAGATGTTCCCGTCCAACGTGCAGGTTTCGCCATACCTGCTCCTCCTTTGGGGGATTTCACGCTTCGACCTCTTGCTCCCAGCCAAAACCCGGCTTCAAGGCAAAGGGCGTTGAGAAGGGAAGGATTGGCAGCACGTACTATTGCCGGCAAACTGTCAGCAATAGGTTTTATGAGCCAACTTGCAGGGCAGCAGGCAGCAGGTTTTTTCGCCCACAGACTATTAGAGTCATGGGCCCGGGAGCAGCCACCCAATCCTGATGACAGGTTACCCATCACCCCCTCCCTGTTAGTTAGCACTGTTGGTGTACTTCACCAGGTTTGTTATAACGAGTTTGAAACATGTATGTTTGCGGCACTGTTCAAAATAGCATTTTGGGGTGCTTTTAGGATTAGCGAACTGGTAACTGAGTCAGCTAGGGACAGGTCGGGTAGGGCATTAGCAGTAGGAGATGTGCAGGTAGGCATGCAGGAACTCATCCTACGGATACGAAGGTCAAAAACAGATCAGAGGGGTAGGGGACAATTAGTGAAGTTAGCTAGGGCAGGAGATGATAGGCTATGCCCGATCCTGGCGGCCCAGCGGTATTTGCAGGTACAACCGCCAATTGCTTGAATATTCTTTTGCCATGGGAATGGGTTACCGGCTACTAGGCGCCAGTTTGTGTCAGTACTATGGTCAGCACTGTCCTGTCTGCATATATCACCGGGAGACTACGGATCGCACTCATTTAGAATAGGGGCAGTTACGTTCGCAGCCCGGATGGGCATGCCGGAAAGGGAAATACAAGCGATCGGCCGGTGGAGATCACACCCTTATCGTGCGTATGTGCGGGGGGGAATTTTAGGTTCATTAAGTAGTAACTCTGTTATTATTGTTCCATTGGCAGATAACGACAGGCGGACGAAAGTGAGGGCATGGATCTGTGGGCATAGTTTGGTGAGATGGGCAGCCAAAGCAGCAAAGAACACTAGATGGGGAACCCAGTTGGGGCTGTCGGCCATGACGGAGATTGAATGGAAAGGAAGGAGCAGGATGAGGTGGCATCAATTGCTCCTGGACCTCACCCGGCACGCACAGGCCAGCAGGCCCGATATTTTGGTGATACACCTGGGGGAAACAATTTACCAATCTTAAAAGGGGTACAATTAGTAAAAAATATAAAAAGTTATTTGTGGGAGGTAAAAAGAGTATTTCCAGGAGTAAGGTTAATATGGACGGAATTAGTGGAGAGGGTTAGTTGGGGAATAGGGGTACCACCGGGGAAGATAGATAAAGCAAGGAAGTCAATTAACATGGAAGTTAGGAAATGGCATGGGGGAATTGGGGGAGAGACTATTAGGCATAATAGTATTACTCACAAGGAACTTGATTTATTTAGGCAGGATGGTGTACACCTGTCCTTGACTGGAAATGACATCTACTTACGAGTTTTGCAGGATAAGCTGCTTGATTGTTTAAGATAGGTGTGGGGGCCGGACCCGCCGAGGGTATCGGCGTGTCCTATGTGGCGGGGGTTCAGTATCATTTCTGATAGGGTAAGTGAACATAGGGGTCATCTCCTTAAGAGATGGGGAAGGCACGCTCAAATGTAATTGCAGGGTGTGGAATGCGTGCGTGGCTTTCCCTGGGAAGGGGTGACCTGGAACGGTGGTAGGGCATTGTATGGCCCCCCAACAACAGGCACCCAAATTCTTTATCCATAGTCCGAAAGGATTAAGTTCCCATTGGCCGCGCGGTAAGCGCTGGATGATGGGGAGACGTTATTGTTGTGGGGAGGCTATCAAGGGTACATCGAGGCCTCCCCTGCAGTTTAAAGTTTGAAATGAGTTACTGTTTGATACTGGACCCTGAATCGCAATAGGCGATGTCACCCCCTCACCTATTCAATTTGATTGATTTGGATCAATAAAGGGTGTGGCCTTCTTAAATCCATACTATGGTGTCCTGTCTCATTCATTGGGGTGCGCTGACAATATCCTCCCACCCCCCTGCTTAGAGCTTCCTTTCAGAACAGCAGCTAAAACCTGGACATCTTACTGCCTGGCATGCCAATGCCAACAAATATTAATAAACTCCTTCCAAACCAATCTCAGTGCTGCTTCTTGAGGCAGCTACAGTGACAGAGACTTCTATGCTTCTCCTCTGTGACCCAGAGTTCTGCCTCTTCCTGTGGGGATGGGGGAGCCTATGAGCAGGTCACAGAGCCCAGGCTGACTGGTTTCCCATGCCAGTTTTATTTACACAGATTGTCTACAGCAAATCTGGGTTGAAATTAATAAAATGAAATTCAACTGAGATAGATGTAAAGTTCTGCATTTAGGGAAGCAGTTAACTCTTGAGGTCCCTTCCAACTCTGACATTCTGTGATTCTATTATTCTATGCCATCCCGGTCCTGGAATCCATGCGCTGTTGACTGTGTCAAGAGTGGGCATGAATCAGGCTTACCTGTGTGTTTCGGGCTGCCAGAGAGGAGAATGGCTGGAACAGGCCCAGCTTCAATGGGATGTAGCAGTAGCACTGTGTGACAAGTCAGGCTGTGGCCCCTTTAAAGCTGTCCTGCTTATTACCTTGGCCCCATACCTTTTCAGGACCTTGGGGAGGAGGTATGTGGGCAACACTAGGAGCTTAAAAAGGAGCTTGTGCCCATTGTATGTTCAGACTGTGACTGAAATAAAGTAATGATTGACTGTCTTGAACCTGGCCTGAGTGAAGTGTTTGGGTCTGATCCTGCAAGAGTGGACCCCAGCTGGGTGGGCTGCTCATCACACAGTGCAGCAGGGGAGTCTATGGGGGTTTGTGCAGTGAAGGAGTTAACTCTCTCAGAGCAGCATCTCAGCTCCACACACTGCACTCCGGTGAAGTAATTGAAGCTTTGGGGCAACAACATTAAGCAGTAGTGGTGGGACCCCGGGCCCATTACCGGCTACCGGATTTACCGGTTACCGGTTCTAGGAAAACAGGATTCCCGGATTAAATCCGGTATGCCGGTACCGGATTTAATTCATTGGTTTCAATGGGGCGCTGTGTCCCCATTGAAACCAATGAAATATCCCTCCCCCTCCC
>QEPC01005751.1:1190738-1212647 GCA_003113815.1 Sphenodon punctatus | reverse complement strand
ACTCTGTTCTTTTTTTAAACAAAAAGCCAGGCTGGGCAGGGTGGGTGGGGGGTGTCCCCCCTTCCACCCGCACAGCCTGGACTCGGGGAGGGTTTTTCTTTTAAAAACTGTTTGGCTGGGGCTTTAAATTTTTTTACATTGCAGCCATTTTTAAATGGCTGCAATGCAAAAAAATCCGGTACCCCGGAATCCGGTACCGGGCGCGGATTACCGGGCCAAATCCGATAATGCCGGTACGCCCGATACCGGCATTATCGGATACCGGATTTTACCGGTTTCCCACCCCTATTAAGCAGTAATGACACTGTTGTTACCATGAAAGGATGGAGGTGAGTGTTATGCTGAGGCCTGTTTCAGTGCTCAAATTATGAGGGGAAAGACATAGGGAGTAATTTTTAACCAAAACACCAAACACCACTCCCCGATGCCCCCATCATTAGTAGCCCTACCCCATGGCCAGCAGAAGCCATTTCCCAGCCCTGCCCAAGCTCATCCCACCACACAGGGTGCAGTGGGAACAGTATATGGAATGATGCGCCAGTGCAGGCCCCTCACCCCATTATGGAGATCCATATTGATTGCCTCACTGCTCCATGGGGTGGGATGGGGAGAGGTCCTGAAGGGGAGACTTATATATAGGAGTGGGTTGAAGTAGCTGAAACACTGGTTAAAAATAAACCCTTGCACTGAAATTGGATTGAACAGACATCAAAGTGAGCCGCCCACTGAAGTTAATAAGTGCATCTCTCATGCTGCAGGAATGAACACTGCTCCCATGTATATGCAACCTGAATGAATCCACTTTGCACAAGGCAGAATGGGGACAGAACCAGCCACTCAGACACAGACAGAGCGGAGAGGCCCAGGAGACCCTGCAGGGGTCCTCTTTCAAAAGCTATGGGACCTGGTTCTCCAGCCTCCCATACTTCAAGCCCTGCTCTGCTTGTTTGCCCATATAGCAACTCTTGTGGGGAGATGGAACTCAGCAGACCTGCCTCATCTGCCTGTGCAGCAGAGCAGTGGGGAGCTAATGAGAAGCAAGGTGTGAACCAGGAGCCTCTCTCGCAATTACTGGCTCTGCAAACTGCCAACAGAGTGTGGTCAGCAGAAGGGCTTCTGCATCTGCAGCCTCGCCATCTCCAGACTAATAATGAGGTTATTACTACCCCGCTGTTTGATGGCCTGGGCTGGCCCTGTCTGCTCAGCCTCCTCAACTCCCACTTGTGGAGATGGCTGGGAGAGCCTTGCAGTAGGACAGAGTGCCTGAAACACCTCTGGCCCTTTAAGGGTCCACACAGGGAGCCTAGCAACTAACAGCTTAAGGGGAGCCAGGTGTGGCTGGACGTGGTCCTGCCAGTCCAGGTATAAAGGAACTGAGCTAAACTCAGACTGTTGGGAAGCAGAAGAAAGGCTGCTTTTGGGTGAGTGGTGTGCCGCACGCAGCAAAATCATGTGCCTGGTAAAAGTGCTGGGGGTGTGGCTTTAAACAAGACAATATGTGCCTTATTGCCGCTCGTGCATTTATTTTAAGGCTGCAGATTAAATACCTCAATATCGACATAACTCCACTGGCCAGGCACTGGTTCCTCCTGTAGCCAGTTAAGCCCTCAGCTCAGGCAACACCCATGAGCTGCACTCTCCTGGAGCCAGAGTCAAGCCCTCAGCTCAAGCAGCAGCAGCAGCACCCTCTGACCCAGACCAGACCCTGCGGGCCTGGGTCTGTAGGGCAGATCCTGGATCAACTTACCCTGAGACCCAGGGGCCTTGTCGGTGTTCTGTACAGAAAGTTTTGGACTTTTGGAACTTGGGAAGAAGGGCCCTCCGCCCCCTGCATCGGCGGGTGTGTGTGTGTTGCCGTGCCCTGCTCTTCCCCCGCACGGGAAAAGGGCGCGAAAAGAAGCACGGGGTTGGAAACCCCATTGGTGCAGCCCGGGCACCACTGATTGGTGGCCCGGGCATCAGGTGTTTGTATCAGGGATGCCTGATTGGACGGTGCGGGGGCAGCTCCTCCCCTTCACATAGGAAGGGGAGGGGAACAACTGCCGCCCGTGCGATTCCCCACTCATTCGGGTGAAAACAGACAAAGAAGCAGCAGTGCGATACCGCTGCTATTCAGGATGGGCTGCCAGAAGAAGAAGGTGTCAGGAAAAGAGGAGCCACGGGCAAAAAAGTGCCCAGCAACCACATCGGAGGCAGAGCCTCCGGCGGCGATGCAATGTCCCACAGAGAGGGGGGGAGGTGAGTGATGCACCCCCACCCCCATCAAGGGCCGAGATGCAGAGTAGGCTGCAGGCGTGCGAGGCACTAGCAGCCTCCATGAGAACCCAAAGGGAGGAGGAAGAATTTGAAGGGAGGACCCCCTCGTGGGACAGGGGGATGGGAGAGACCTCCCAGTCCTCAATCAGTGAAGTGTGGAGGCCGGGGACAAGGGAGCCTATGGGACTGGGTCGACGGGGGGGGGGCAGACCCATCATTCCCCCAGCACGGTATAGAGAAGGGGTGTGGGAGGATACCCATTTCCCAGGGGTACGCAGCCAGCTCGGCAGGGTAGGGGCAGGAACAAGGGGACAAGAAAGGGCCCTCACCACCCAAAGGGCTGCACCACAGAGCTGCAGTACCTTACTGGCCCCCCATGATATGGGAGGAATATTGACCCCGGGGCAACAATCTGGGGCCAATCCAGGATGAAACCAGAGGCAGATGCCGGGGGGTCTGAGGGTACAACCTTCTGCAGCGCTGGGGGCCCCGCCTATGGAGGGGGTTGCCCTGGGGGACAGGGGCAATTTTTCTCTACAACCAGAGGCAACAGACAGAGCGAATGACGAGACTGAGGCTGAGTACAGCGCTGGTGAGATGGAGGCTGGAGACCGAGTCATGTGGCAAAGGATCCAGGCACTTGAGAGGGAACTGCATCTGATGGCTGAACATGGGAGGCCGCCTCCCCAACACGTTAGGGATGAGGCCGGCTGACTTCAGGAAGGTGAGGAGGCACAAATGTGGGAAGGGGCCTGCAGAGAGGGGGAAGACCAGGTAAATGAGCCCCACTGGCTGGTTAGGTCTGATCATCGGCTGCAACAACAGTTGGCAAAGGCCACGAATAGAGGAGGCAACCTGGCGGTAGGGGAAACAACAGAACCACCCGGGGATCAGCAAATGCACCAACAAGTTGGGCAACAGGCGCAGCCTGCAAACCAACGTAATCCACCACAAATGTTGTGGTGGAATGGGATGTGGGTAAAAGTGACACCAATTCCCACACCAGCAGGGTACCAGACTGTGGGTGCAGGTTTCTGCCCACAAGGGGCAACCCAACAAAAAAGGGGATTGAGCGTAGAAACCCCCCATATGCAAATTTAGAACCACCACCCCAGCCCATGGCCCGCCCCTTACCACCCATGGGTGGTGGTTATTCAGAACTATCCTCTCCCATAGGCGAGCACCTCACCTACGCCACCAGGGAAAAGATATGGAGGGGTGAATACATAGATATCTTCGCCCTCTTATTTAGTGACCCAATCCCTGACCCTGCAGAGAAAGATGACCAAAAGGAGAAGGAGAGATTTAGAAGGCCCAAAGTGGACAGGAATTGGGCCAACTGGTCATCTGCTTACTCGGTGTACTTAGGGGTGGTGTTGGAAGTTTTCCCAGAATGGGCCATAGAATTGTTGAAATACACCGATATAGTAAAGAGAGCTTACGGGGTGGGCCCCCCTGATGCATGGCTTTGTTACGATGAGGCCTTTTGGCATAGGGCATCCTTTACCCCGGGATTACGCTGGGACCGGCATGCTCAAGATCTCTGGCTGGACTGCATGGTCGATACGACCAATGCACCTAAAACAGACAGTGGTCACGTTCTGGTAAAAGGGGGAGTAGCCCCAGCAAACGACCCCAACAGGTTTGAGAACAGACGGGCCCCGAATGCGACATGTTGGGAATACAATAGACATGGGAGGTTCACCGGGGTACTTGTAAGTTCCGCCACGCTTGCTCGGTGTGTGGAGGTTCCCACTCAGTTTCCACGTGTTACAGGGGGAAAGCAGGGGGCAATAGGAGGACACAGCCGGGAACGGGACTGAATGCAAACAATCAAGGTAGCCACCAAGGGGTGGGAAGGGGAAAGGGGCCCAACCCCAATTGATGTGATGAATCTAGAGAGGGCCCTGACACACCACCCAGATAAGGAAGAGGTGCAATACGTTATACAAGGATTTCAATTCAGTTTTGTGATCCCAGTGATCAATGTCCCCATGGGTCATGAACCACCTAACCTGAAGTCAGTGAAGGGAATGGAGGATTTAGTTTGGAGTAAGATTGGGAAAGAAGTAGCTGAGGGACAGATAGCAGGCCCATTTGACGAGCCCCCCTTCGAAGAGTTTATGATATCCCCATTGGGGATTGTGCCAAAGAAGGCACCGGGTGAGTTTCGGCTCATCCATCAGCTGTCATACCCGAGGGGGCGCTCGGTGAATGATGCCATACCAAAGGAACTTTCCACAGTGAAATACACATCATTCGACCAAGCCATAGAACAAGTAAGAGCATTCGGATAAGGGGCACGATTGGCCAAATGTGATGTCAAATCTGCTTTCTGCCTTTTGCCGATTCACCCCAGCAGTTTCCACCTCCTGGGAATGAGATTTGAGGGTGCATATTATTATGATAGGGCCATGCCTATGGGCTGTTCAGTCTCCTGCTCGCCTTTCGAGCATTTCAGCTCGTTGGTGGAGTGGGTTTTTCGACAGCACATGGAGACAGGGGATGTATCGAAATAACTAGATGACTTCCTGTTAATTGCCCCGCCAAGCCCGGGAGTGTGTGAACAGCTATTGATGGACTTTCAGTGTTTGGCGGAGCATCTAGGTCTCCCCCTAGCCCCCGAGAAAATGGAAGGTCCGACCACCAGACTCACTTATTTGGGGATTGAGATTGACACAGAGCGGGGCCTTTCCCATCTTTCCAGTGATAAACTCAAATTACTTAAAGAAAAACTGGAATCATGCAGAGCAGCCAAAAAAGTCATGGTACGCATGATCCAGTCCCTTGTGGGTAGTTTAAACTTTGCTTGTTGGGTGGTCACACCCGGAGGGGCATTTCTTTCTCAATTGTACACACCACTGACCGGGAACACCCCCCCAGCACCACCACGTCAGAGTAACCCAGGAGATCAAGGATGATTTAGTGATTTGGGCGACCTTTTTAGAAAATTTTAACAGGGTATGTTTTTGGCTAGACAAACTTAAAGAGCAGCTACAGCTCCAGGTACATTCCGATTCGGTGGGAGGAGTGGGTTTCGGAGTATATTTCAATGGACGCTGGTGCCCATGGCCCCACTCATGGATGGAAAATGGGGTTACATGAGATCTGACCTTTCTAGAACTTTTCCCCATAGTCCTGGCTGTATAGCTTTGGGCGAATGAATTTAAAAATAAAAGGGTGGTCTTTTGGTGTGATAACATGGCAGTGGTCCATGTTATCAACTCCATGTCATCTCGTTCGCCGCGGGTGATGCGTTTGGTCCGTGTCATGGTTCTCAATTGCCTCAAGAATAACATATTATTCACGGCCCGTCATGTTCCCTGGATAGATAATACCATTGCCAACGCGCTCTCTCGGTTACAGATGCAACGATTCAGGGAGTTAGCACCGGAGGCAGCACCCAACCCAGAGACACTCCCCAAAGGGCTTTGGAGCCTTGGCGAGTAGAAATTCAGAAGATCGTGCAGGGATTCCTGGCCTCCCATACACAGGCAGCTTATAACCGGGCATATGGGGAATTTCAAGATTTTAGGTTTAAAAAAGGGTGGAGGCTGGTTTTTCCCATACAAGAAGATGAGTTGCTGCAATTCATTTTACACTTATGGGAGAAAGGTTTAGCAGCAAAAACTGTAGCAGGAAAGGTGGCTGCTCTAGCCTTCATGAGTCGGCTACATGGGTACCCCTCGCCGGACAAAGTTTTTTTTGCAAGGTGAATGATTGAGTGTTGGGCGCGAGAAAAGGAACATCAAGCAGATGAAAGGGCCTCTATTTCGCCCCCAGAATTACAAGCATTGTGTGACACACTTTTAGGAATCTGTTTTAACCATTACGAGGCACTGCTTTTTTCCACTATCTTTAAGGTAATGTTCTTTGGAGCATTCAGGATAAGTGAGGTGGCAGCTGATGGGAGACATGATAGTTCAGGAAGGGCTTTGACAGTACGGGACGTCCGGATTCATGAGGGAACATTAACAATCAGGATATGCCGGTCAAAGACTGGTCAAAGAGGGCGGGGGCAAATTGTCACCTTGCACCGGTCGAGTATAACAGACATCTGCCCAGTTAGAGCAGTATAAGCATACCTTCAAGCACGCACATCCAGCCAAGGAAACTTGTTCATGCATAGAGACAATACACCAATCACACGTTATCAGTTCACAAGTGTTCTTAAGAAAGCACTACGAGTGGTAGGACTGCTGGCAGACAGGTACGGAACACACTCATTTAGGATAGGTGCCGCAACGACAGCGGCAGCTGCAGGCTTGTCAGAAGTCGATGTTAGAGCCATAGGCAGATGGCATTCACGTGCCTATCAGGGATATATACGACTGGGACTACAAAACTAATGACTTCCTTTCCATTCATTCAGGATATAGAAAAAATCAGGAAAACAAGACAGTGGTGTGGATAGTCGGCCACAGTTTCATTCACCGGACAGAGGAGGAGGCGGCGCGATCCCATGGGGGGACACAACTGGGTTTGGAACAGAGGGCAAACATACATTGGATAGGAAAGGGGGGTATGAAATGGGAACAATTGGTACCGATGTTGTCCCAGGTAACGAACCAGGAACAACCAGGCATCCTCATCATACATTTGGGGGAGAATGACCTGAAGGTCAGGACTAGTGTTAATTTAATCGTTCAAATTAAGTCACAGTTACCGTTGATAAGAAATATGTTCAAGGGGGTTAGGATCTTGTGGACCCACTTGGTTCCACGCCTTAGATGGGGGGAGGTCACTCACCCTAGCAAGATAGATAAGGCAAGAAAGGGGATAAACTGAGAAATTAACAAATGGTGGTTGGGCCAAGAGGTGGCTGCATACGACATATACGAATAACCTATGCAAGGCCGGAGCTGTTTTTGGCGGATGGGGTACATTTGTCCCCCCAAGGCAACAGCTTGTACCTAGATAGTATAGCAAGGGTACTCGAGGACATGGTGTGAAGTGGAGTTGGTGGGGCTACGGCGGGGCCAGGAGTGGCCTGTGCCGTAGTGATGGCAGGGGTCCAGTATGGTTAATAGGATTATTTGGTAAGGTAGGGGTAGAATAGATCAAAGAGTCATCTCCATAAGAGATGAGGGGCTGATACCTGATGATAAGCAGGGCATGGCTACAGCAAGATCATCCCCCTGGGAGTGGTGTCAAAGAAGGGTAAGGGCAAGCATGGCCCTCAATTTTAATGACACCATCATCCTTACTCGTGCCCGAACGGGCAAGTTTCCCCTTCAGCCTTGGCCAGGGAGCTGTTCGAAGGGAATGTTTTAAATGTTGAATTTGGTGATGGCACAGGAGGGCATATCCAGGCCAGACACCTGTTTGTTAATAATGTTGACGTTTTAGGTTTAAAATACTGAACCCATAATTGCTTAGAAGCAATCCCACCAACTTCCATGATTTGTTTGAATAAAGAGTGCGGCCAATTTAAAATCCATATATGCCTCCGTGTCTCATTTCCCAGGGGGGTGGGGGATGGGGGTGCGTCGGCAAACCCCAAGCAGTGCATATTGTCTTATCTAAACCACGCCCCCGACACTTTTACCAGGAGCGTGATTTTCTTGCGTGAGCGCATGCCACTCCTCTAAAAGCAGCCTTAATGGCAGTGAGGTTTGGGAAGAGACTTGAAGCAGACAGGGGCTGTGTGTACTCTGACTCTAAACGCAGAGGGTGGTGCTGCTGCTGCCTGAGCAGAGGGCTTGACTGGCTCCAGGAGAGCGCAGCTAATGGATGTTGCCTGAGCTGAGGGCTTAGCTGGCTACAGGAGGAGCCAGTGCCTGGCCAGTGAAGCTATGTTGTATGCATAGAGTGTGTAAATAAGCATATGGGGATGTTGATGATGGAAGACCTGTGAATAAAGAATGTTTAGAGCAAATTTCCCTGCAGGCCTGGGCCTGTGGGGCAGATCCTGGGCCAACTTACCCTGCGACCCGGGGCCTTGTCAGTGTTCTGTAAAGAAAGTCTTAGACTTTTGTGCTTGGCCAGAAACCCCTCAGGGCATGTGTTTCTAGCAGCATAGGCCTTGTTCTGCCACTCAGAACTTAAACAGGGGGAAACACTTAAGTATTGTCTGATCTGGGTCAAATTGTTCTTGTGTGCTTGCAGGGGAGTCCCGGGACCTGAATTACCCTTAGTTCTATCCTCCAACCCCTAAGAGCACAAATTACTTATTCCTCCCCTCTCCCACCCTATGCTTGCCAACACACCGAAAGAGACAGGACACAAGTGCTGGGTTTTACGGCCGCACTCTTTATTCAAATCAGATTATAATTAACATTGGGTGGGGGCAAATCGCCTAGTGTGATGTGGGTCCAGTACTTGAACTTGACATTGTAACAATAACCCAACAAACCAGGGGTGGTTTCGATGTACCCTCAATTACCACCCCAACCGTGAACATCACGTCTCCCCATCTCAGTGGCCCCAGCCACAGGTGAGAGGGACCCAAGCCTTTGATGTGAGTAAGGATAAAGGTGCCTACAGATGGGGGACCATACTTGTCCCTACCACCCTCGCTTGACACCCCTCCCAGGGAGGCTTCCCCACTGCTTGCCATACCCTGCTTTTCTGGCGGTTGGGCCTCCCCATCTCTTAAGGAGATGACTCTTACTTATGATCAACCTAATCTACTCTAACTTACTGTACTGGACCCCTGCCACTGAGGGGTCGCCGGGGCTACCCAGACGAGCCCGACCCCCACCTCACATTTATAAACTATCCAACACGTGAACCAGTGTCTGCTTCAGGGCTTCCAAGTAATGATCGTTACCTTTCAGCGACAGGTGCACCCCGTCCCGTCTATATAGCTCAGAGCATCTGTGCATCAGAGCCCTGGTATCTATGCGCTCACCTCCCAAACCTGTGAGCCATCTACCCACATCCCTGTTGACCATCTTCCGGGTCCTGTTGATCTTTCAGGGATGAACCCCGCTGCCTCAGGACATCCGCTTGACCAGGTCGGTCCATATAATTACAGCCGCTGGGAAAAGCTTTTTAATTTCCCACAGATCAGACTTAATGTTCGTAATCAGCTGAACACCTTTCAAGAGGGGGATGTCATTCTCACCTAGATGTATGACAAGGACGTCGGGCGGGTAACCCCAGGAAGGAGCACGGAGTGCTGGCAGGAGTTGGTGCCACCTCATACCTCCACGGTCCCTCCACTGTATCTGTGCCTGGGCCGACAAGCCTAGCTGAGTTCCCCATCTGGTGTGCCCAGCCATCTTGCCTGCCCAACGCACCAGGCTGTGTCCGACAATCCAGACCTGCCTCTGATACCACGGGCAGACACCTGGGGGGAATAAAAGGAAATTAGGGCCGGTAAGGGGAAAGGGCACCCCACGCATAGGTCTGGAATGCCCTTGAACTCCAATGGCCCACCCCCCGTATACCCTAGTCGGACAGTCTGCTCTCCGCTGTGAAAGTAGCAGCCCCAATATGGAAAGAGTGGGTACCGTATGCCGCCAGCGGCATCCCAAGGTGGGACAACACAGTTCTCAGCACTGCCATGAACTGATACCTGGTCACCTGCATACCCCCAGCATGTCTGAAAAGGGGGCCTGGTGCCACCCGCCGTACTTCAAGGTATGCCTCCACCACCCTTACCGGGCACAACTCCGGCACAGCAGCCCTGTTCAGCCTCTTGACCTTCCCCCTCCCCCTCTGATCTGTTTTGGATCGATGAATGCTCAGCGCCATGGCCGTAGGGCCGATATGGATGTCACTGAGCTGAATGGCCCTACCTGACGTGTCCCTGGATGCTTTGGCTACCAGTTTACTCTCTCGAAATGCTCCAAAGAACACTAATTTGAACAATGAATTAAACAACGAAACTTCATAACAGTCAAAACAGATGCGTGGGAGACTACCACACATGTCCAGCAGCAAACACGGGGTAATAGGGACCCGCTGATCCGGGGTCCTGCCCGCCTCCCTGGCCCAACTCTCCAACAGGTGCCTGGTGAAAAAAACCCAGTCTGGGTGGGGATGACCCGCAAGGTTACTCGCAAAAGACAGGGCAGACAGCTTCCCAGCTATGGTACCCGGGGCCACCTCCTTGTGC
Organism: Sphenodon punctatus; assembly: GCA_003113815.1. NCBI lineage: Eukaryota > Metazoa > Chordata > Lepidosauria > Sphenodontia > Sphenodontidae > Sphenodon > Sphenodon punctatus. The sequence continues at coordinate 1,202,326 of QEPC01005751.1, read as the reverse complement.
CTCAGGTGCATGGCAAATTGGAGCATCTGGGGTTCTGGAATTGGGAAACCTGGGGGCCATCCCTGCACCAACCGGTATTGCTGAAATTCCCGGTAGGCCCTGTTGTAGGCCGTCCTGGTACGAGGCGCCAGGGATCCCAGAATGGTGGTGTGCAGCTCTACGACCCAAGGCTCCAAACCAAAGTGGGCAGCAGCTCTGGGTTCGCCCAGGCCTGGGGTGCCAGCAAACGAAAACACTCCATCTGGAAGCGAGAGAGGGCATCGGCTACACCGTTGTCCAGTCCAGGCATGTGCCTGGCCTGAAAAAAGATGTTGAATTCCAAACAGGTTAGCACGAACGCCCTCACTAGCTTCATGACCCTCGGAGACCTGGAGGACTGAGTGTTAATGATGTGAACGATGGCTTGGTTGTCACACCAAAACAGTACTGTATGATTCACCAGCTCGTTGGGCCACAGATGGACAGCTAGCACTATGGGGAAGAGCTCAAGGAAAGTGAGGTCCTTGGTAACTCCTTGTTCAGACCATTCCGGGGGCCACGGGGCCACTTCCCATCGGTCCCTGAACATTGAACCAACTCCCGCACCCCCGGCCACATCAGAATGCACGTGGAGCTTGGTTTCCAGCAAAAGCTGGTCCCTCCAGAAACTGGTGCCATTAAAGTTTGCTAAGAAGGTGGCCCAGTTCTGGAAGTCTTCCCTCATCTCCTTGGTGACTCAGATGTGGTGGTGAGGAGGGGGTCACCGGCGAGCTTGGTGTAGAGATGTGACAGGAAGGCCCGCCCAGGCGCAACCACCCGGCATGCGAAATTAAGGCCCCCCAGTACCGACTGCAAGTGGCGAACTGTAACGTTCGCCACACGCAGGCACTCCTTGACCTTGGCCTGAAGAGAGAGCCACTTATCCTGAGGAAGTTGGGAGATGGCTGTCTCCATATCCAGCTTGATGCCTAGGTAGGTCAATCTGGTAGTTGGCCCTTTGGTCTTCTCAGGGGCCAGGGGGATGTCCAGTTCCTCTGCCACCCCTTGGAAAGTCTGCATCAAGTCTGAGCATTCCATCGTGTTGGCGCGACCGATTAATAGGAAATCGTCTAGATATTTCGTGATTCCCCTCCTACCGGACCTTTGCTTGACAATCCATTCAACAAGGATGCTGAACCACTCGAATGTCGAGCAAGAGATCAAACACCCCATCAGCATGGACTTGTCAAAGTAATACATGCCGTCGAAATGGAAACCAAGCAAAGGAAAACTCTCCAGGTGTACTGGGAGCAAACAGAAAGCAGACTTAATGTCACACTTCCCAAGAATGGCACCGGGCCCGAAAGACCTAACTAGGGACACTGCCGAGCCAAACGACGCATACCTGACCGAAGTGAGGTCTTTGGGGATAGCGTCATTGACTGAGCCGCCCCGGGGATAAGACAGATGGTGGATCAGTCTGAACTCCCTGGGGGCCTTCTTGGGCACCACACCTAGGGGGGAGATAACCATGTTGGGGAAGGGGGGGGAGGCCAAGAATGGGCCAACCACCCTCCCCTTGGCACTTTCCTTTCCAATTTTTTTCCCATACCACTCTCTCCATCCCCACTACAGACTTCAAATTTGGCACCATCTGAAAACCCTGTTGGAAACCTGTTACTACATACCTCACCTCTGCTCACTCTGGATGTCCGCGGAGGGCCCGCTTGAGCTGAGCGACCTTAACTGATGTTGGGGCTTTTTCCTGCAGGTCCTGAGCTATTGCCACTGGACTTGCCTCTCCCAGCCGCCCCCCAGGGAGAGGTTTCCCCTTGGATCCAGGTTTTCCCTGGGGACACGCAGAAGATGCGTGGTGCCCCGAACAGGTGGAGCACGTGTGTCAGAACTTACAAGCCGCTCGGGAGCATCTCCCGAAAAGGCCAAATTCCCAACACGACCCTGTGGAGGATGCTGCCCCTTTTTTTCCTTCCTCACGAAAGTACTCAGTGGTGGACGAAGCTCCCCCTTTTGCCAGTAGATGACCACTGTCTGATCTGGGCACATTACCCACTCCACTCATGCAATTAAGCCAGAGGTCGTGCGCGTGCAGGTCCCACCTAAGACCCGGGGTATACACCGCCTGGTGGTGGAATGCCTCATCATATCATAGTCACACTCCTGCCGGCCCTGCTTTGTATGCATGCTGCACAATGTCGGCGTACTTAAGCAGGTCTGCGGACCAGGCAGGGTATGCCTGAATCATGACCCCCAACTGGCGGTCCAGTTTGACCAGTTTCTATCCACCTTGGGGCGCTTAAAACACTCTTTTCCTTTTTTGTCCTCCTGCTCATTGGGATCCACTATGGGATCACTAAACAGGAGAGTAAACAAGTCCAGGTATTCTCCTCGCCAGATCTGTTCCTTGGTGGCTGGGAGCAGGTGACCCCCCAATTTGATCGGAGACCGCAAAGTAGTCCCCGCCCTCCAGGGGGCACTGCTTCAGGAGGGACATCATAGGGGGAGTCAGGCCCGACCCGCCACTTAGTGGCTGAAAGGACGAGAAAGTGAAGGGCCATACCCGGAGTGCCTGCCCCGCCAGGGAAGAGGAACCCGCAGCAAGAGTCGGCAGGGGGACTTCCCCCAATGGGCCAACCGCACCCCCAGCCCCGTGGGCAAGGTGTGCCGGGGGCACCACGGGAACCCAGGTCCCTCCCCATCACATCAGTTGGGTCGGCCCACCAACCACCCCTTGTCCCTGGAATACAATTGGTCCTGCCCCCTCAGTCCCGGCACCCCCGCCCGGATATGTCTCCACCTCACCTGCGTAATGAACCAGGAGGGCCGGGAGTACAACTTCATGTTGGGTTCCTGCTGCCTGGGTGCGCTGCTGCATCAGCACCTGTATCGCTCTCTCCATTCGGTCCAGCCTCAGGCACAGGTCACTGTTGTCTTGCCTTTGCGGTATTGGTTCTGCTGGCTCTGCCCTGGGTTGTAGAAAGGGGGGAAGGGGCTCCCCGGCCCAGCCCTGTGTGGGCGCAGCCCAGGCAGCCTGTGGCTGGCTGGCCGCAGCCTGGACAGGCCCATAAATGCCCAGGTAGGCAGTCCCAACTGAGCCCCCCCCCCCCGCAGGTGGCCAGCCGAACCCTACAGCGGGCCCCCATCTTGCAATGCTATTGCCACCATTTTGGAAAAAGGTGTGCATGCACAGAGTAGTCAGGTGGCCATCTTGTGCATGCACAGCGAGTTTAAAATTGTTATTAATATTTTTACACAAAAATATTACAAAAACAAATGGGGTTTTAATGAAAACCTTTAAATGAATGTATTTTTTCAAATGAAAACTAAAACATAGGTCCCTTCTGCACACCCTACTGCCTAGCACTGTCTCCTGCTTGCATCTCATACATGGTCTCTTCTTCTGTGGTGCCTAGTAGGGGTGTGCAGAAGGGATGAGGGTGACTGGCTGCTCTGGAGTAGCCATGGGGACCGGGCCAAGGGAAAGGGTGAGGACACATCTTTCCTATCCCCCTTAACACTATCCTGGTTGTGCCTCTGCCTGCATGTTATACTGGATATGATTGTGTTTGGTTTGGGGGAGACAACTCCTTGCCAGCAGGGCAGGCTGATCTGCATGAGACTTGCCAGGCTGGATTTTCTAATGTTCAGCTGGGCTTCCTGTAGCAGGGTGGCAGGGGCATGCCCTGCTCCAAAGGATAAAAAGATAATGGTCCTTTAATAATAGATCTGGGAAATACTGGAGCCATCCAGACATCAGGGAGTAAGTCAACTGGGGCAGACCCAGTTCAGCAGGGGCTTGCGGGTGGAAGATGCACTTTGACAGGCTTCCAGGGGCCTGCGGCACATGACTGAACCTGGAGAGCCTAGGGGAACCTGGAGAGCCTAGAGCTGGGGAACAACAGCACCAGTGGCCATAATGAAATTGAGTGAAGGTGTCGGAGCGGCTGCAAAGTACAGATGCCAAGGTGAAATTGACAAGGACATAAGCAGTCAGAAGCCCACCCCAATGACCAGGACTGAAGCATAGTCTACTACTATTAATAATAATTTCTACAGCGCATTACAGTCACAGATTTTGGAGGCAGGTCCCTGTCCAATGGGCTTACAATCTAAGGGTAATTTCAGACGTTACGATACCATGGTCAACCACAGTGAACTCCCTGCGGTGGCCGCGGTACCGTAACATCTGTAGTGCGTTCCGCCAGATGTTCACCACGATGAACACCCAGTGGGAAACACATTGACCATGGTTCTGGACCTCCGGCTGCCCGGAGGTCCAGAACCATGGTTAGCTGGACCACGGTCCGGAATCGACAGAAAGTAATGGCAGGAAGTTACCTCCGCTGATCCCGGACCATGGCCTGGACCCCGATGCGGGATCGGGTGCAGAGGCCGGATTGACCGCTGCGCCTGCCCATCTCCCAGAGGGCAGGTGGCCAGAGGAGCATGGGGGGGGGGCAGGGCTGTGCAGCTGCACGTCGCGCCCCCTCCCTGATCCCCTGTAGGAATCAGTCAGCACGTCTAAAGGATGGTTGGACTGATTCCTGACCGGGATCAGGAAATGGATCCCGGTGCATGGTTGGACGTGCCCGGTGCACATCTGAAATTACCCTAAGATGGACAAGGGTGAGGGGACCACAGGGAGACACACACACATACACACTCCCATTTATTACAGATGGGGAACTGAGGCAGAGAGGTTGTGACTTGCCCAAGACAACCCAGTGAGTTCAGGATTTGAACCCTAGTCTAGAGGAGAGGATTTGAACTCTGGCTTTCCAGGTCCAAGTCCAGTATCTTATCAATCACACTAGCTCTGCAAACTGAGAGGTTATGACTTGTCCAAGGTCCCAGAGTGAGTTCATAGGTAGGATGGGATTTGAGCCCTGGCTTCCCAGGTCCAAGTCCAGCACCTTATCCATGACTAAGGTTTGAGAGCTACCCCACTGACACACAAACTGGAACTAAGGCTGAGAGCCAGGAGGATCGCCTCATGCTAATAAGGACTAGAGGTATTTTGGGGGACCCTGAGCTGAGAGTGAGTGTGCCTGCCAGAGGCCCACACCCGAGAGAGTAACTGGGACAGCAAGGAAGCCAAAGGGCTGGGGCTGCCACATGGACCAGGGTACAAGCCCTTGCACACCTCCCCTCTCAGCACATTAACAAAGACCAGATTTCCAAAGGGGCTAAAAACCAAATGCAGCAAGCAGCTTTGTGCAGCCAGCACCCTAATGTGGCTTGACTTTCTAAAAGGAGGGGGATACTCAAGTCAGTGGGATTTTTTTTTTACTACAAAAGGGGCTGTGAGTGTTGTCACTGACTCAGCAGATTCTCCCCTGCCCAGACCTGAGATGCTGGCACAGGGATGAGCTCTCACTTGACCCTGCAGCCTGCTAGGGCTCAGGGGCTTGTTTTGTCCAGGGGTCTTCTGCGGATGGCTCCCCAAATACAGATTCTGAAGTAAAGTGTCAGGGCCATGGTCCCCAGTGCTGTACACCTGGGGAATATCTCTTGGCTCTTGCTACCTTAGTTTGGGTAGGTAGTAGCTACAGACCCTTTGCTCCTTCCCTTGGCTTATCTTCCCTCTGGCACCTCCCTCGCTAAGCAAGCCCCTGGGGTGGAGGTCTGCGTGGAGAACTGTGCCTTCAGGGCAACAGGTACTGACTCTGATCCGATGCCCCGTGGATCCCATGTGGAGCCGTGTGCGCACATGCACAGGGTTTCCACAGAGTACAATGTGCCTGCTATGGGGATCTGGGTGATTTGTGTGCACCACTGCAAAATGGTGGTGCACACGTTCCCACATGACAAAATGCAGACTGTTTGCCTCTGCAAGAAACTCCAAGAGGCAAATGCTGTGCAGCTTTGGTCATGTGGGTAAACAAAGCCACACAGCTTTGCCGCCGATCCTGCGGAGGATACAGAGCTCAATATGCATCCTCAGCATGATCGGCAGCAAAGCTGCATGGCTTTGTTTTCCCACATGAGAAAAGTCATGCAGCATTTGCCTCTTGGAGTGTTTTGCAGAGGCAAACGGTATGTATTTTCATGTGAGAAAGTGCCCTAAGTCCACAGACAGCTCCTCTCAATTATCTCTGCTCTAGAGACCACCCAAAGTCTCCCCCTACCTTCCAGTGGGAGTTTGCACATTTCAAATCTCTTCTACCCTCCCTCCTGGGACAAGGCTCTGCTCCAGAATCTGCTCAGTGTGACCCAAGCCAAACCCAAGAGCTGGCCCTTACAATACTTTAGTCCTACCATATGCTTTGTTTATAACAAAACAGTCTTTTGTTCATTCAGGATGGCTGTGGGTGATGCTGATCAGAGTGAGCTCCAAGCAACAAAAGGATTAGCTGGGAGTTGTCCCCTTTCACTAGTTAGCCATAGTGATAGATTCATGGGGGTTCAACCCACGTGTGTGAAGTGACCCATTTTCATCCCAAGCATATGGCCTCACGCCCAATCTAGTTTCTGCAGGACTCGCTCCCAACGACTCATCCAGACAACACAAAGTCTTTCCCCACATGCTCTTGTCTTTATCTACTGTGCCCAGAATTCCCATACAAATACAGTACTTACAATCTGTACAAAGGATCGGGTCCTGAGTCTATCCTCAATCTGAGCCCCTCCAATAGCAGTAGCAAAGTTGTATCTAGCAAATTTGAACTATGTATCCAATGGAAAAATGAGTTAAACTTGAAACTGAGGATCTGGGGTAAACCAGAAAGGTATTCTGAGCAAATAGAAGTAGCAGCACAAAGCAAGAAAACAATAATGTGATAAATGGTCATATAATAACACAAGTAACTTGTTGAGTACTGAATGGTTACTGTTTAATAACCAATCATGTCAGCGCAGTCTGGATACCACAAATCCAATGAATAATACTGGGTGTTAACAAATGAGAGGGGAGCTTGTAGTCACTCTGTGGGGTCTCCCCGCAGCCACCACCTGCATGCTCTGTGCAGGACCGAAACAGGCAGGTGTGGCCTGCCTGTGCATTTCCCCCTTGCCTCTCCACCATTAGAGTTGCAGTCACTCACCGGACACTCTAGGCTGGCACCCGTGACTCCATGGTGCTGAACACATGTGCATGCTCCAACAGAGTGGGGAGCATGGGGGGCTGCGTGGGCCCCCTGGGGCCCCCAACACACAGGAGTTGGCCCTTGGGCAGTGCGTTGCCCCAGATTTGCCAGCAATGTTTCCTGGTTTGACACCATGTGGAGGTGGAACAAACCTGGAGTGAACATCTGGTGGTCCCAAGACAAATGAGCAAGTGAATCCAGGGCAAATGGAGTTGAAAGTGGGGCAATATTTCGCTTGTTAACTCCCACAATCGGCACAGATAACCATTTCAGCTTTAACTACCTTCCCCTTCTGTGGGTACATATTGTTCTGAAATCTAAAGGGTCTCTATTTATCTTTGGGCCTTCTGCCTCTCTACCAAACATGTATGAAAGTAGCCTGTGCAATGGAAAGTGATTCAGTGGGTGCAACACCTGCATACTCACAGTTCCACACAGGGTGATTGTATATGGACTTCCCTCCCTTCCATAGGAACTAGACTATGAGGGGGGAGCTGGACTTAGCAAATCTGGCCCTAGCAATGAATATTGTTACAGTGGAGTTCAGGGCAGGATTCGGGAGAACCACTTCTGGGTATCAACATGACAAGGGATGCTGGACCGAAGCATTCCAAATATTACACTGAAAAGAACACCAGGTGTGTTAGAAATGGCACCCAAACCCTATTACATCTGCCTGGGCATGAACCAGATCAGGTGAACGGTACACCTTTTTTCTGCTGATGCTATCACTATGGGGCAGAATTAAGAGGATTTGGGTGTGGGTGTGTGCCTTTGGTACTGTAGGGAACTAGGCCCAGCACTGTCATGGAGCTTTTAAGGTGGCCAAAGAACACAACAAACACAACATACATGGTTCTTGTGCTGGCTTGCTTCATTAGTGAGATGCCAGCAGCATGCCTCTAAGCATGTTATCCAAGCTGTCTGGAACTTTCATGTGCCTCCTTTGCCTTGCTCTGGTCTTTCAGGCCTTGTTGGCTGCAGGTAGTATCTTGTGTCCATTGTCTGGGCATGTTTCTGCATTTGGAATGCACCTGCGTTTCCCCTCTCTGAACAGCTGGTCTGTGTGTCACAGCCGATTAGGCTGGGAAGGAGGTGAGACACAAGGATCGACACTTTGCTTATTGAGCCCTGCTGTCATGGGGCAGGTGTGGAGTCCGACACATGTTCCCCAACACCACAACGCCTCTAATTAATCACCTCAGCCACAAAGTCATGACAGCATTGTACTCAAAGTGTGACACATGGGAAAGCAGGGGGCAGAAGACAGGACAGACACAGCACTGCAAGCATTACCCGTCTGTGTCACTTCTGAGTTGTCCATCCCTCTCCCTCTGCTTTGAGAGTCTGTCAAACCAATGTCTAACTGAAGGGACAAGAGACAAAGTAGTTAAGATGACATCATGGACTAGCCTCTATTCATGAGTGTGTAAAAGCTTTGGAGCTTTCCTGAGCTCTTCCTTGGCTGTGAGCTGCACCCACTTGTCATTCTCAGTGATTAGCTGCATTGCTCTCTGTTCTGGAAAGTCACACAGATTTTTGTAGGGAATAAGGGAAAGTGAGAATCTGACCCTTTAAAAAGGATTAACTAAGCCAGAGGCTCCCAAACTGTGAGTAGGATGCCACGTTGGGGTCATGCTATATGAAGATGGGGTTGTGCTGCCAGTAGATACCTCATATCCTTTTCCTGCCTTTGCTGCTGTCTAGGCTCATGGAAGTAACTTCAGAAGAACAAACCCCTATGGGACTAGAGAAACAGTTCATACTATCAGGGTGCTCACTATAAGAGCATTTGACTATATGAAGTTGATAGAAACATTTCTTGAAGCTGGATTTGTTATAAATGGAGGCTCATTCTAAGCAGGGTTTCTTATAGTGAGGTGTAACCAATGGCCATATTTAGGGTCAGGAAGAAATCCCCCCTCCTCTCCTAAGTACCTTCATTGACAGTGACTGTGACGGGCACTTTTGCCTTCTGCTGCAGCGTGGAGCATGGTTCACTTGCTTGAGCCATCTGGATATATATTAAAATTGCTCCCTGTTATCTTGGGGCAGGGGCATAGCTAGGTTGAAATGGGCCCTGGTGCAGAGAATGGAATAGGCTCCCCAGCTCCCTCCTCAGTGGCACCAGGGAGCATGTCCACACCCCCAGGGTTGTGAGGGTCAGTGCAGCAGTGCCACCTGTTCCTATTACAGCTATGCTCTTATCTCAGTATTGGGATGCCCTGGTCACTGCCACTTTCTGCATGTGGCAGATTTTTATTCTAGGCAGGTGGCCAGATTATGATGCATGTGATCCACTTGATCCAGATGTCAACTTTGTGTAATCTACCATGATCTCTCTTGCTGGCTCCGTCACTCTAGGCCTGCACCCCCTCCTGCTGACTGCCAGCTTTAGGGCACCTCAGCAACTAGTCACAGGAGCAGAGAGGAGCACTTCCCTCAGAAAGCGCCTTCCTTGCAGCACTGGAGAAGTTCTCCTCCCCCATTTCCTCCCGAGACAAACACTCTGGGGCTCCGTTCCCATTCTCCTCCCCCAGGACAATCTCTGATGGGCTGATTCTTCTCCCCATATCGTGTTCTGCTGGAGACTAGCTTGTGATCCACAAATGGATCGCAATCTACCTCTTGGCCATCCCTGTTCTAAGCTCTGTTTCTCTCTTTGTGGATTTTTCTGTTGGAGCAATTTGGGTGTGTAGTGAATCCTGTATCAGTGCAGGGACTGGACTAGATGTTCCTTAAGGTCCTTCTCAGCTCTATCCTTGTATTTTTCCACACTTAAAACCTCAAAGATTTTGTTCAAATTATCTATGAGAAAAGAAAAGAACTATCAGATTTGGCCTGGAGCCAGGCAGGAGAGTGTTCAGCTCCAAAGTAAAGTATAACAAAAGACAAGAACTAGTTGTTTGGTGCTGCCGTCCAGCACTGATTGCCTTTTTGAATAACAGCAATATACTTTCCTGGGGACGAGGGGGATGTCTTTATTTAAGCCACCTTGAGCCTCCTGGGCTATGGGTTGCTTTGAAAGGTGGAGCAGAAAGTCTACAGAAGTCCCATAGGCTGATATACCTCAGATCCCAGGATATGGGAGGTTTAGGATGGGGAGTACTCCTATTTTGCTTGCAAGACACTTTGAGCTCCTCAGGTAGGAATCCAGCAGATTCCTACAGTGTATTTACAGCTAGTTTCCCATCCTTGACAGTCACTTATCTTTATGTATGGTATAGTCTTCCCCACCCTGGAGCTAGCAAGAGTCACCATCCGGGGAATAAAGACAGGGGGGACATGTCCTTCCCCTGATCTTGGAGTGTAGGGGACAACCTGCTCTCCCCCATGATGGTAAAATTAAGGGGTGACTATCCCCTGGACTCCAAACTCAGGAGGACGACACTTGCTCTTTACCCCCCTCCCCCCAATTTTTACATGAGGATTGAATCTTCATTTTGGACTAGCCACTGGTCACTGTCACAAATAGAGCCCCATTCTAGCCCTGAGTGCAGAGATGCCTTGGTCTACTCTAAATGCAGAAGCCTCCATCTTGTGGTCAATCTCTGAACTGCAGCTTAGCCAGCATGGAAAGGAGGCGCAGGGGAGCAGATGAGTTTAGTGCAAGTTGTATCAATCACAGATGCAGCTCAGTCAGACACGCATTGCAGATCCTCTCTTGGGCTCACCCTACAAGTCTCCTTCAGGTTGGGAAGAGCTCCCTTCTGCCTGGATGTTAACTCCCCCCCCCCCCAATCTCCTTTCTTTCTTGTTTGATAACGTGAGAAAAGGAGCAGCAGATTCTCTTGCCATCCACCCCCAGTAGTGAATAAAAATAATAGCATCCAGGGCTGCTATTAACCTAGGCTGGAAGTTGCTGCTCTTTCTCCCAGCTGGATTAATGAGATGCTTTGTCCTTGATGAAACCAGTACATAGTCAGACACCTTACATTGCTGGTTCCCAAGGTTCCGAATCCTATTACTGTACTAGCCAAATAGGTACTATTGGAGGGTATAGGACAACAGCTATCAAAATTCTAGACAGATCATGGACTGCAATGGGGGAGAGATTGGGGACAAAGTAGGGATGGGCGAACAGATCGCGGTTCGGGTTCGGCCGTTTGGTTCGGCTGCGTTTGGTTCGTCCGTTCGGTTCGGCTGCGTTCAGTTCGTCCGTTCGGTTTGGCTGCGTTCGGTTCGTCCGTTCAGTTCGGCAGTTTGGCTAGTTCGCCGAGTTCGGGTTCAGCTGTTCTGTTCGGTCGTTCTGTTCGGCCGTTCGGTTCGGCTGTTCGGCTGTTCGGTTCGGCCGTTCGGCCGTTCGGGAAATGTTGTTATGGGTGTTTTTTTGTTTTTTATATGGTTTTTTGGTTTTTTATTGGGTTTTATATGGTTTTCTTTTGTTTTTTATTTGTTTTTTTTTGTTTTATATGGGGTTTTTAAATTTATTTTTATATCTAATATTATATATATCTACACTAAATCTAACTGCTATTAACTATTCTAAATGCTATGAACTAAATGGATTATCTAATAAGTACACAG
>QEPC01005751.1:1177298-1190534 GCA_003113815.1 Sphenodon punctatus | reverse complement strand
TGAAATGAAACTTAAAGCAATCTAAAAATCCTACTCAACGCCTGCTGTTCAGGAACAGTGACTAGCTCAGAAGGTGTTGGGAAGGGGGGAGGCAGATAATTAGTTTCGTTTCTTGCAAGCCTCTCCACCCCTGGTGCCTGGAAGTCTGCTCCTCAGTGACTGACACCTCCCTGTCATATTTGACCTTCCAGCGAACCTTTTATTGCCACCCAAACTCACCCAAACGCAATCTGAACAGACCGAACTGTTCGGCCATTTTGCCGTTCGGTGTTCAGTTTTTTCGGTATGTTCGCGTTCGGGTTCGTGTTCGAGTTCGGTCATCCAAACAGGCTGAGTTCGGGCTGAACTCCGAACTTCCGAACCGCATTCGCCCATCCCTGGGACAAAGTAGGATGTAGGAGACAGTAGGAAGCTGGGTTCAGAACAGAACTGAAGAACTCTTTTACCCTCATGACCATAAAACAGGCTCTGGCCAGGCCAGGACACCATTTCAGATTTCAGTGGGAGGAGAGAAAGCTTTCACTGGGGGTGCACATGAATACTGCTGCATCCTTGTAAAGTTAAAAATATAAAATCAGTCTATTTTAGGAGCATTTGTTGTCATTATATTCTACATTTTAAATTAGGGCTGTGCATTTGGATTTTGATAAAACACAAAAAATAACTTTTTAGACTCCATATTTGGAATACAAGTACAATAGCTGTGTATTTGGGTTATGAGAGAATCCAAAATTTCTTGAAATACATGGTATCTGAAGTCCTAAACAGGCCCCCCCAAACTGCAGTGCACATCTAACTCAGAGCTGGGCTGTTCTCTGGCTCTCAGCTTATCTACCTGCTTGCAGGGCTGGTCCCAGGGTTTGCGGGGCCATGTGCAAAGTCTTGGTGTGGGGCCCAGTTTCCATAATTTGCCCTCATACCTACACACACGCCTTATCAGCATCCCCACTTACTCCATAGCTTCTCACACACAGTGCTCCCTTGCCACTTCTGTCCCACAGATCCAACCACCACTACCCGAGTATCCCCCACAGAGTGCCTCATTTCACCCCAACTTTTCTCCCACAGTTCCACCTACCCTACCAACACAGGGAAGGAACAGCAGGGGTGGGGGACAGCATTGCACATAAAGAACATTAGGGGGGACAGGATGGTCTGGGTGCTCAGATTGCAGCTTCAGGAGCCTGTAGTGAGCCCTCCCCACCAACAGGGGCCACTGCTATATCAGAACGTCATTGTCAGCACTGCAGGCAGCACCAGACCAGTGGAGACCACCTAAGCAAGGGAGAAATGGTGACTCCCAAACCAGCAACATTCCCCCTCAAAAGTGACACCTCTAAGTCAGCCACATGCCCCAGTCCCCCTCTCCAATCCAGCAACCTTCCCTGAACTTAGGCTACTTTTAGGTGAGTGGGTTGCAGTCCTGCTTGCGCAATTTTTCAAAATCCCGCAAAGCAGGATTAGACGTGACGAGGGATGCGATCACATGCATTCAAAGCAGTTGCACATTATTTACCAACCACCAACTAAATACCTCGATGTGTGAGGTATTTAGTTCATGGTCGGTAAACAATTCACGACCACCTTGAATGCACATGATCGCGTCCCTCATCACATTTAATCCCACCTCTCAGGATTTTGAAAAATCGCGCAAGCAGGTCGTGCGAGTGCGAACCACTTGTCTAAAAGCAGTCTAAGTCCCAGACCGACCCCTTTCCAAAGCCATCAATCTCCTCTAAGCCAGTTCCATGCCCCGCTCCTTCCTCCCCAAGCTAACAACCTCCCCACCAAGCCAGCCATATTCTCTACCCTCCTCAAAACCAACATCTCCCTTATAAAATTGATAGCCAATGTAGCAGCAGTTTTAACCACATTTTTCTTTCCTTATAGGCCTGTCAAACTGGCAGAGTTTTCTGTACTTCTGCACTAAAATAACCCATACGCAGGGCCCAGTGTACATTGTGTTTTCCACACTGGTGGCAAAGACAAAAACACAAATAAACACAAATACTAATACACAGTTATGAATAAAGGCTGAAACATATCTGCCCGACCCATGTGGGGGGGGGCTTACCCTTGACCTGATCTTCGGTTCTGGCCTTGAGGCGGGGGGTCAGTGGTGGGGGAGGCTAGGGCGGTGCCCTTGTCATGGACGGACCATTATCTCCTTCAGGCCAGTCTCTCAGTGCACCCCCTCCAGAAGGGGAATGGGCCAGTTAGGATGGTCTGCCCTTGGAGGCTGATGGAACCCCAGCGGTTCCAGGAAGCCCTGGGAGAGTTATTCCTGAACCTGGACGGTCATTCTGTCGATTTGCTGGTCCAGCTTTGGAACACCTTGCTGGAGGAGGCCATTGACAGGGTGGCTCTGAGATGCCCTCTGCCTCTGTCTTGTCACCGCAGGGCCCCTTGGTTTACTGAGGGGCTGTGGTGTATGAAACGAGTAGGCAGGAGGCTGGAGTGACGCTGGCGTCGGACTCGATCTGACTCCGACCAACTTCTCCATAGGGTCCATTTGCGGTCCTATGTTGAGACTGTGCGGACAGCAAGGAGGGAGTTCCTTGCTGTCCTCATAGCGTCTTCAAAGTCACGCCCAGCGGAGCTGTTTCAGGTGATGCGGGGGCTGGTCAGTCCGGCCTCCCTCCGCCTGGACGGGGACTTGTCCCAGACCCGCTGTGAGGAGTTTGTCACCTACTTCGCAGACAAGATCGCTCAGATTCAGAGCGACTTTGTAGCTGGATATGGGGCAGTAAGCGGAGAGCACGAGGGGGTGGAGGCCCCGTCTGGTCCAACTTTGTGGGGGGAGTTTCAGGAAGTGACGCCAGCCGATGCGGTGGATGTCCTGGGGTCTGTACGAGCCACCAGTTGTGAACTCGATCCGTGCCCGTCCTAGCTGGTGAAGGCCTCCAGGGAGATGTTGGGGACGGTGCTGGCAAGGGTGCAGCAGGGGAGGTTGTCGCCTAGTCTCAAGGAGGCTGTGATGCACCCCCTGATGAAAAAAACATCATTGGATGTGGACGCACTCACCAGCTACCGTCCTGTCTCTAACCTTCCCTTTTTAGGGAAGGTTATTGAGCGGGTGGTGGTGACCCAGCTCCAGATGCACCTGTGCTCCAGACTCTGCACTGGCTGCTGATAGCGTGCCAAGCCGGGTTCAAGGTATTGATGTTAATATACAAGGCCCTTCACGGTCTGGGCCCTTCATACCTCAGGGACCGCCTCGCCCTCCATGACCCAGAAGGGCTCCTTCGGTCCACCGGGGGTGCCTTCTTGGAGGTCCCCTGTGTTAAGTGGGGGGCCACAATGGAGAGGGCATTCTCAGTGGCCAGGCTGCACCTTTGGAACTCCCTTCCTGGAGGAAGCTCACCTGGCCCCAAGCCTTTTGACATTTCAGCGAATTTGTAAGACCTGGCTGTTCGCCAAGGCCTTGGGGGGGGGTAGGGCGTGTTTTATCTTCCCCCACCCTTATTTATTTATTATTATTATCCTAGCCTGTTTTACTGTAATGTTTTTATGGAATGTTTAGTATTTTTTATATATAAATTGTTTTTATTATGAACTTGTTAGCTGCCCTGAGCTGTTCGCAGGAGGGGCGGGATACAAACTGAAAAAATAAATAAATATAAATAAAACTTGGCACTCATAATTACTCGGTTTTCACCAAGTATCTCGACACTTGATCCAATTTGTCAAGTTCTGAGTGAAACGAGGAGGCAGAGGGCATGGAAGAGACCAGCAGGGGGCAGTAAACTCACCAAAGCAAAAGGATCCAGCACACCACTGTGCAGTGGGTCTGCTGTTTTGCTCTCTATGAGCATGCTCTCTAATGGTCTCTGTGAGCATGCTGGGAAATGAACAATACTTCTGTATGATATCAACACCACCTCTGAGACCAGCTCAGCTACAGCAGTCAGGGAGTTGGATGTCTAGTGGGATGGTCAGTACACAAGTAGAGTCCCCAATCTATCCTGGGTCTCGACACAAGATGGACACACTACATCTTGGACAAGTCTGACACCAAATACTTTGATAGATCAGATTGTCTTTGCAGACCACCATTCCACCTCCCATCTCCCTTTGGCCTCCAATCCTAGGCTTATGCTGAACTGAGTACCTGGACGGTACCATCTGGTTCAACACAGGCCCAGAAGCCTCACCCAGCCAGGTCTCAGTAATATATACAAGATCAGTGGCCTCATCCGGAATGAGATCATGGATGGTAGTTGCTTTATTAGGCACTGACCTTGTATTAAGCAGCATCAGCGATAAGACCAGAGACTCCACTGACCTCAATTCCCAAATATCCCAAGATGGGGAGAGAAGAAGACCAAGGAACAGACACCTCTCTGTGGGGCCCCCTCCAACCACAGAACTTGAGCCATGGCCCCTACTGGCCCTGCTTAAGGTTGGCCCCAGGCACAGTTCCATCTCCAGCTGCCTCTGGAAACAGGCAAAGCCCTGTAATCACAAAGCACTCAAAGATCAAAAGTAAACCTAAACCAAAACACAATCCAGTCCTATAGATCACTGTTATTGGGCAGAGCGCTACTCACCATCTAGCCGCTTGTTCCCGCTGGGCTGGCTCCACTTCTGGGCTGCAGCTTCAGGAGGCTCCAGGATACCTGCAGGGAGAAATGAGGAGGAGGACTGTGAGTGGGGTTTTTCCCACCACCACCACCTGCCCGCCCCCTCAGCCAGGCTACCCGAAGCCGGGGTGGGGCCATTTAAGGACTCCACCTGCGGCTGTGCCACAGGCCACAAGTCGGCGTCCGTGAGCCGAAGGGCCACGGCCAAAGGGTGCGGCCCTTTGGGGCCCTTCAGGGTCCGATGGGGCATAGGGGGTTAGAAGCCCTGTTGGGCCTAGTGGGTGTATGTAATTTAGGCGGGTGGTGTTAGGTGCCAGGGTGGGCTTTTTGACTGGGGTTTAGGGGTATTGGGGAATTTTTTGGCTAGTACTTATCATGGGGGGAAGAAGAGCCGCCAAGAAAGCTGCCCATCAAGTAGAATCCTGTACTGTGGTCTTGCCCCAAGAATCGCAACAACGGTTGGACAGGTTGGACATTATTCCTTTCGTTCCCACCAGCTGGCTCCTACAGAAGGTGTACCGACTTTTCCCACTGAATTGGCTATGACTCGGGGCCCAAATGTCTCGCCAAATTTTGAGAAGGGCCATCTGAAGGTTGGCCATTGTGATCCGGAACTGTGCTGTTTGGACCCTTTAGTCACCCATGGGCCTGATTTATCTGCCATGTCCAGTTCTGTGCACCTATCGGACTGTTGCCGCCTTGACCGAATTGAGAAGTCTTGTTTGATGATGGGGGAGCTAGTCAATTCCTTATTGAGTAAATCAGCGACTTAGTTAGTTTGGCTCAGGGGCAGCAAGGTTTGTTAAGTTCAGTTTTACAACAGTTGATTGGAAGTGGGTTGGGCCTGGGGTAACCCACAATGGATTGGGTACCTCAAGTGTAAATCTTCCCCAGTTGGCCTCCCTGGTGCCCCCTGGCCAGCATGATGGCCTAGAGGGTGGGTTGTGTGTTGAGGAGTCATGCCCTCGAGTCCAAATTGGGGGGAATCTGGGTTCTTGTAGGTCCAAACCAGTCCCAGTCTTGGAGGCGGTGGCATTTAGGATCTACCCCCTATGCAATGGCCATCTTCCTCCTTGGAATACTAAATACGCAGTGGCATACCATCTGGAAACCATCTTAGGTTGGGTGCCATTTGGGGTAATTGACTCAGTCCAGGTTTTTCCCTCACACGGATGTTTACATAGAGTAGTGGTGCAATTTTATTGCCCCACCTTTGCCTATAGGGTTCTGGATCAGGCCCATTTGTTGGCTACCTGGGGTATATATGTGGGGGAGGTATTTAAGGACCTGCCAATTGATCCCCCGTGCCCCACCTTTCAAGAGCGGGGGCGGGGGGGAGCTCAGTTTCTGGGATCCAGTGGTACTGGAGGCATGACCACAAGGGCAAGGGGGCCCCCCGGTGGCCGGACCATTAAAGATAGTTCAGAGCGCATTAATAATCAGTTACAAAATTCTGATGAGGATGGGTCTTTGGCAGAGGCTAGGGATGGGCGAACAGACCGCGGTTCATGTTTGGCCATTCGTGTTCGGCCGTTCGTGTTCGCCTGTTCGTGTTCGGCTGGTCTTGTTCACCCATTCATGGTCTCCCATTCATGTTCGGCCATTCAGCCGTTCGCCGAGTTCGTGTTCGGCTGTTCGGCCATTTGCCGAGTTTGTGTTCGGCCATTCGGCCATTAAAATCACACGAGAGCCGGAAAGTGAAAGCACGGCACGCCGGAAACAGGAAA
The DNA here is from genome assembly GCA_003113815.1 of Sphenodon punctatus. Taxonomy (NCBI): domain Eukaryota; kingdom Metazoa; phylum Chordata; class Lepidosauria; order Sphenodontia; family Sphenodontidae; genus Sphenodon; species Sphenodon punctatus. The sequence continues at coordinate 1,184,224 of QEPC01005751.1, read as the reverse complement.
TTTGCATGCGTGCAGGAGCTGCGTAGCGAGTGAGTGTGAGTTTGATTCGGTTTGTGTGTTTTGGCTGTGTTTGACTGTTTGTGACTTTGTTGGATTGGCTGGCTGCGTGCTGTGTTTTGGTTCGGTTCATGTGTGTTGTGGGTGAGAGAGTGGTCCTTGTTTAAAAAAAAAAAGAAAAAATGAAGAAGGCTGCAGTGCCGGTGATGATCCCCCGGCTGGGGGGCAAGTTGCCAGTGCCACTCGAGGAGGAGGAGGTGGTAGCGGCTGCGGCACTGGTAGCGGTTGAGGGGACTACCCTGGCGGCTACACCTCCCGTAGCACTGATGGCTTACTCCTTGGAGGAGGAGGAAGCGGCGGGCTCTGGAGCTGCTGCCAGGTTTGTAAAAAAATATTTTACTTTGAGGACAAGAAAGGTGCTGTTGGAGAGAGCTCACTGGTGTGCATGTGGGTGCGTGGGTAGTGGGTATCAGTCGGGCACAAACAGTGGGCATCAGTGGGTGGCAGCGGATGTCTGCAACAGAGAGGGAGGGTACTGTAGTGTGGGGGGCTTTGGCATGAGCAGCACCCCCACCCAAACATGTGCCAGGCTAGCAAGGGCTTCACTCTCCAGTTGCCTTGCCATCCCATTCCCTACACCCCCCCAAATAAGGACAGGCTCTTTCCTCCAGCCAGGGTTGTTATTATTATTATTATTATTATTATTATTAACAAACATTTATATAGCACCAGCAGTGTACCTGGCATGACATGTTTACAAAGTAATAAAATAGACATGGTTCCTGCCCCTAGGACTTACAATCTGAGAGACATAGAAAGGGGAACAGAAGGAGAGACAAGGGGTCTAACATTCATGAAGATGCGAGGTCTCAGGTGCATGTGCTTGGCTTGGTTAAGATGAGAATGAGGGTTACGATGAGGGTTCCATCTCCTGTCGCCATCCCTAGCACCCCAAGGAGGGCAGGATTTGCACGTGCCAGCCAGGCCCTTCCAGTTCCTAGTTGCACTCCCTAGTATGAGCATCCCCGGAGGGCAGGAATTGCACAAAATTAAATTTCTAGTTGCAATCCCTACTAGCACCCCGAAGAGGGAGGACTAGAGAGTCATCATAATAAATGCCTGATATTTATTTGGTGTTCTTATGTGTTCCCATTTCAGAGAGGAATCGGATTCTGGTGGCCACAACCCTGCTGCTGCTGACAGGACAATGGCAAGGGGGAGGATTCAGCATTGGCGGACACCCAGGCAGAGATCGCCGGTGACACCCCCAGACATTCGGCGCCAGTCGTCGGATGTCTGGAGTTCTATCAGAAGGGCAACAGAACTGCCACATGCAAGGTATGGCACAGGGACTGGAACAACAGGGAATGAATTGCCCTATGACCTGTTAGGAATGGAAGTCCCCTGCAGAGAGAGATTGAATGGCCACCCAGTCCATCCACTTGTGGAGACAGAATGCAGGCAGGACTTGTTGACAGACCATTGGTTCTTGTGTTCCTATCTTTTTCTGCTCTTTTTAGATCTGCAATAAAATCTTCCGCCGGCAGAGGGAGGGGACCATGTCGGGGCTCATCAGCCACGTTGAGAAGACCCACGGCTGGAGAGTGAGGTGGGCGTGTGAGGACTCGGAGGACTCTGGAGTGGTGCCCGCACTGCCCATGGAGCCTCAGCGCCAGAGGAAGGGTGGGAAGGCAACCCACAAAAGGAGGCATACAGGTCCTTCCCCTCCCCCCCTCCAGCCCTGACGTGGAGACCCCCGAGCCCCTGGAGGATGAAGAGGTGAAGGCCCTTCGGGCCAGGATGCAGCGGTGCACCCTGGCCCATGTGGAGGCGGTCCAGAAGTCCTCTGCCTACCTGGAGAAGGGCCTGGTGGAGGAGCTGCAGGCGGTCCAAATGGAGCAGCAGAAGGTGGCGGCATACACCCAGTATGTCTCCGCCGAGCTCCGCCGCGTGCAGCTCTACCATCAGACGGTCTCCAAGTGGCATGAGGCAATGAAGGAGGGCCTGGATCACTGCATCCTCAACGGCGTGCTGGGCGAGCACGAAGTCGCCGTCCCTGAGCCCTGTGAGGCGCCCCTACCTCTCCTGCCCTTGGACCAATTCCTGGGGGATAGGCCCAGTGGAAGCAGAGCAAAAGACTCTTAGGTTTGTAATAAGTTTCATTTTCATGTTTTGTTTTGTTTTATTTAATGTTGTTGTTGTTGTTGCTTTGTTGAACTTATTGTTGATGTTATTAAAATTGTTATAATAAAAGTAGTTGTAATGTATTTCTTGTTACGAGCTTCGTTTGACCTGTCCAATATTTTATTTATCCCTTTGTGCTGTTGAAATTCTGGCTGACAGGTGGCAGAATCTCATACAGCTTGTTGATCCCTTCCAGCAGTACCTCCTCCCACCTCACGTAGCGTAGTTATGAACTCAAAGATGTGCTGTGCCAGCGGCAGGGTCTCAACTAGCAGAAATCCCCCCAGGAGGTGCAGGGCTTGTGTTTGTGTGGGTAGGTGTGACAGAGATAGAGACAGGCTCCTCGGCAGCAGGCAGTAGGCGGCAGGAGCTGGTGGTCGGAAGATCCTTTCGAGCATCCATGCAGATTTCTAGCAATGAAGGATCAAGTTCTTATAGTTGTGAAGATTAAGAATAGTTTTTGTCTGCATTTAATAGAAATTCCGTTAATAAGTATTACTACCCATATTACCGAAACAGCTCTCCTATGCGACAAGGACATCAGGATATCTAGGAATGTGGCAAATTTTTTGAGGAGCGTATATTGGATGAAACTGAAGTTAGTAAGGGATGGTTTTAATTAGGACAAGAAGGTTAGATAAAACATCTTGGAGGAAATGTAATCGAGGGGGGTGATGGGGATGGTTTATTTCTGTATAATTAATCCTGCTGGGGGATAAAGTGATTGCTGTTGGTACATACTCATGGCCCCAGAGATGCGGGGGTTTATTACGGGAAGCTAGACAGCCATCAGGAAGGGACCCTTTTGGCCCAATCGAAGGGTAAACAAACAAACGGAACCTTAGCTTTCCACATAAGGTATAACCTGCCCTGGTTTCTCTCTCAAATTGGATGAATGGGTAACACTGAGAAGAGTAATTCAGGGGTCAAGTGTGCCACCACAAGCCCCGGGAAGGGGAAGGCGTTGGGTCCTTATGGCGTTGTATTGAAAATATGGGCCAGTGAGATGGCTCTGCAGGGGTCAGGTGTGCCGCCATAAGCCCCGGGAAGGGCAAGGCGAAGAGAATTGATTTTGATTTTGAATTGATTTTGAATTGATTTTAAGGAGTGTTATATGAATAAATGATGTAAGACACGGGTCTGATTACTAGTGCTTGATGGGCGGGACCTAAGAGGAGCATGTGGTATATGACCTATGGGGATTATGGGAAGTTTGAGGGCATATTAGGACTGTGTCATACTTATTTGTTATGTATATGTTGGAACATTTTCATATTATACGATAGTATATTATTATTATTATTATTATTATTATTATTATTATTATTATTGTAACATTTTGTAATGGCCATCGGCTAGACAAATAAACTAAACTTGAATAGAAACTGTGAGGATTGCAGCCAGAAAACTGTTGACACTGAATTGGATATTTTTTCTGCAGTTTCCAGAATTGCAATCAAAGATAGTGATTTCAATTTGTCTTGTATTGAGATTATAAATAGCAAATCTGCTGACAATGGAAGTCCTCAAATGGAACACCTGCTCCAGCACCACCCACAGCAGAGACAGATGCAGCCTGAGCCTCAAGTCCTGCAGGCCTTCCAGTGCCCTGCGTGTCAGTGGAGGGCACTGCCAGGAGGTGTTGCACAGCGGCCTGGTGCCCTAAAGCAGGCCTGCTGATTTTGGGAGGGGGTGATGCGCTCTGCCTCTGGCTATGGCTACTGCTGCTGCCTGCTGCTGCTCCTCGTGCATGGCCCCACCCACCTCTGGCACGTGCCCCATTACCTCCCCTATGGGCAGCAGATCGGCCTCTCCTTCTCGGCCTTCTCCATTTCTCCCGCAAAAACAATGTTTTTATTTTAATGATATAATTATATATATATCATTATATATCCTGGAGTGGCTGCTTCTGAATATCCTGGAGTGACTGCTTCTGAATGAGGTGGAATAACATAGCGGTGTGAGATGAATGACGGCCCCAGACCCATCACGGTGGGTCCCGAGGCTAGGGTGGCAGCTTGTACATCTTGGCCACAGCCCTCCCTGCCAGTAACATGGCCCTGGGACCCAGTCGGCAGGTGCTGGGGCTGGAGTGGCTGCTTCTGATTGAGGTGGAATGACATCAAATTGTGATATGAATGATGGCCCCAGACCCATGGTCCTGGGGCTAGGGTGGAAGCTTGTACATCTTGGCCACAGCCCTCCCTGCCAGCAACTTGGCCCCGGGAATCAGGCGGCGGGTGCCAGGGCTGGAGTGGCTGCTTCTGATTGAGGTGGAATGACATCGAATTGTGATAAGAATTACGGCGCCAGACCCATCAAGGTGGGTTCCAGGGCTAGGGTGGCAGCTTGTACATCTTGGCCACAGTCCTCCATCCCAGTAACTTGGCCCCAGGACCCAGGCGGCGGGTGCAGGGGCTGGAGTGGCTGCTTCTGATTGAAGTGGAATGACATCGGATATTGAGATGAATGACAGTCCCAGACCCATCATGGTGGGTCCCGGGGCTAGGGTGGCAGCTTGTACATCTTGGCCACAGCCCTCCATCCCAGTAACTTGGCCCCAGGAGCCAGGCTGCGGGTGCCGGGGCTGGAGTGGCTGCTTATGATTGAGGTGAAATGACATCGAATTGTGATATGAATGACGGCCCCAGACCCATCACGGTGGGTCCCGAGGCTGTGGTGGCAGCTTGTACATCTTCGCCACAGCCCTCCCTGCCAGTAACTTGGTCCTGGGACCCAGGAGGCAGGTGCCGAGGCTGCAGTGGCTGCTTATCTGAGCAGTGGAATGACATCAGATTGTGAGAGAATGATGGCCCCAGAATCATCACGGTGGGTCCCGGGGCTAGGGTGGCAGCTTGTACATCTTGGTCACAGCCCTCCCTGCCAGTAACTTGTCCCCAGGACCCAGGCGGCGGGTGCTGGGGCTGGAGTGGCTGCTTCTGATTGAGGTGGAATGACATTGGATATTGAGATGAATGACTTCCCTAGACCCATCACAGTGTGACCGAGGCTAGGGTGGCAGCTTGTAGGTCTTGGCCACAGCCCTCCATGCCAGTAACTTGGCCCCAGGACCCAGGCTGTGGGTGCCGGGGCTGGAGTGGCTGCTTATGATTGAGGTGGAATGACATTGGATATTGAGATGAATGATGGCCCAAGACCCATAACGGTGGGTCCCAAGGCTGGGGTGGCAGCTTGTACATCTTGGCCACAGCCCTCCCTGTCAGTAACTTGGCCCTGGGACCCAGGCGGCAGGTGCCGGGGCTGGAGTGGCTGCTTCTGATTGAGGTGTAATGACATCGGATATTGAGATGAATGACGGCCCCAGACCCATCACAGTGGGTCCCAAGGCTGGGGTGGCAGCTTATACATCTTGGTCACAGCCCTCCCTGCCAGTAACTTGGCCCCGGGACCCAGGCGGCGGATGCCAGGGCTGGAGTGGCTGCTTCTAATTGAGGTGGAATGACATCGGATATTGAGATGAATGACGGCCCCAGACCCATCACGGTGGGTCCCAAGGCTGGGGTGGCAGCTTGTACATCTTCGCCACAGCCCTCCCTGCCAGTAACTTGGCCCTGGGACCCAGGCGGTGGGTTCTGGGGCTGGAGTGGCTGCTTCTTGGAGCGGTTGAATGACATCGCAGTGTGAGTGGAATGACGGGCATCTCCAGCCCTGCATCTGGTGGGATATGTGGAGGCTTTGCTGGTGCTTTGGAAGGGGAGGGGCAGGCAGAGCTCCCCACCCCCTCAGGCTGGGTATAAGCCTACAAGGCCCTCACAGACAAGGAATTGAGACCCATCACGGAGCGTGCTGGGGCTAAGGTGGCAGCTTCTTGAACTTGGCCACAGCTCTCCCTGTAGATGCGTTATTTATAATACTTTGTTAAAGAACCCCCTTTCTGTGCCACTTGTGAATAATAGGGATTGATGTGTAGGAAGAGCTGTGTCAGACCAGCAAACCCTCTCCTCTATAGGTTCTAAGTCATGAGAGGCAGTAGGGCTGGGCAGGTGGGCTTGGACAGTCTTTTAGCTAGGCAAGATGGGTGGGAAGACAGGCACCTTGACATGGGGGGCAGGAGTGATGCATGCTTTGAGCTTGGCAGCAAGCAGGGCGGGCAGTCAGGCAGCGTTGAATGGGAGTCAGTAGGGCGGGCAGGCTGGGACATTGGCACCAGGGCAATCAGATAGGCTAGCAAAGACTGTGCAGCGTGAGAGAGCGAGAGCCAGTCAGCATCACATAGGCAGGCCGAAATCGTATGGCATTGGCTAGCCATAGGCCGGCTGGCAGGCTTACAGTTTGTTTGTTTCCTAAGCCCAGCCTGCATCCTGAGGTCAGTCAGATAAGGCGGTCAAGGCCATCTAGTATGAGAGAGAGAGGGAGAGAGAGAGAGAGGCAGGGAGGGTGCCAGGCATTGGGATGGAGGGACAGCACCTCAGCAGCACAGTAGTAGTAGCCAGCCTAGCCCTAGCCCAGATGGAGGAGGAGGAGGAGCCCTGCCCCAAGACTGCCCCTGGCATAGGATGGCATATGCCACTGCACCATCACTCCTTGTCCAGGGGCAGCTCCGGGAATTCGGGAATCCCAGCAGCGGAAGGTTAACCTTCAGAAAGAGCAACTGCTCCACCAACTTTGCCCCCAGTCTCAGGCGGTGCGGGGTGCATATGTCCCCCGCGATGGAGAAGACCCTCTCGCTGGGGACACTGGTTGGTGGGCAGGACAGGATACCCTTGGCCACTTTGGACAGGGCC